>JAJHSJ010000003.1:41466132-41955891 GCA_021015155.1 Magnolia officinalis
CAAAGCTTGCAATTCAACGTGATTGTAGAAGTTGGGAGACTTATTGGAAGATGATCGACAAGAGATGGACAAAGCAACTCCATCACGATCTTCATGCAGCAGGTTACTACCTAAATCCTAGGTATAGATATGCCCAATCATTTGTTGCGGATGATGAAGTTCGTGTCGGGCTAAAAAATGTGATAAAGAGATTAGAGCCTGACTTAGATCTGCAAATAAAGGCGTTGAATGAATTAGATACATTTGGAAATCGCCTTGGTAGCTTTGGAGATGCTCTTGCACAGCATGCAGTATCTAGGTTGCAACCGGCCGAATGGTGGATTAATTTCGGAGAGAGTACGAAGGCTCTCCAAAAAATTGCAGTAAAAGTTTTGAGCCAGACAACGTCTTCCTCTAGCTGTGAAAGGAATTGGAGTTGTTTTGCGCTCATTCATTCAAAGAATAGGAATAGATTGCAGACTAGAACATTAGATAGACTTGTCTTCATGCACTACAATATAAAACTAAGAATGCGACGACATCATAGGAGCATTACAGCTACTGATGACGGAGACTACTGTCCAATAAACTTGGACAATATTTATGATGAGGATGACCCACTTCTACCTTGGTTGGAAACAAGGGAAAAGCAAATTGAAGAGGATAGTGAAGAATTGGAAATTGATGACCCAGAAATACGCAGAGCGCAACAAGAGAGTCGTGCAGATGTGTTGGACCCAGTAAGAGGGGCAGCGTTTATGCCACGTACGGATACGGCTCAAGATCAACAAAAGAGTACAAGCAGTGGTAGCGTGACCGTGTCAGATGATGACGACCCCCCTGCCCCTGGTGCTGGCACTTCTGGTGTTGCTTACCCCCCTATACAGCCGTCTACAGATCGCGATGACGATGAACATCGACGACGTGGTACACGAGGTCGGACTTACGAGTGTACCGAGTCACGATACAGCCAGCCGGAGGAGGGTACATCTAGTGGTGCACGGGGACCGGGAGGTCCGGAACATCAACAGGCTCATGGTTTTGGTTATTATGATGGATATTCTTATGGTCAATTGGATTATAATTATGGTGGTTATACTGAGCCTATTCCACACATTCATGTTGGAGTAGCCCTCCCGATCAATATCCATATGATTATAGATATCCAGATTTAAATCCAAGTTACTCATCACAGCAGACGCACTCTCAATCTCAAGATTCTCAACAGCCTGAGTATGGGCACCAGTATGACTATTTGACGGGCACTGGTGGATATCCTTACTCGGGGTCAGAGTCGTTGCCTAGTCAGGATCAGTCATCCTCTGGTTTCGTTGATCTAGTATTTCCTTCTGGCACTGGATATTATGGATATGCAGCACCTACACCTATTGGACAGCCTCAGCCTGATGGTGACGATGACGATGATGTGGAAGTCGAGCAACCACAAAAAAGCAGATTTTCATTTTGGTGGTGAGTCTGGTGACTTGTGATTGTGAGTATATATTTGTATTAAGGTAAGTATTTGCAGCAGACAGGTCACAACAGTATTATTGCAAGAAGCCATGTAGTCATGCACACACTTGACACTACCGAACTTGTATTTAAAATAACTCCCCTGACAACCAATCAAGTAATCCTTAATCAAGTTGCAGGGGAGTATATCAGACACTACTAATTTTTTTAAATATTCTTGACTTGAGGATGACAGGTTATAGACAGGAATCACAATCACGTGCACAGGTATGTTCGAGAAATTCCTCAAAAATAATTGCAAACACCTAATGTAAGATATTTTCATATTACATTCATTCTAATATATCTATCATTGATAGTAGATAGTTAGAAAAATAAATATATGAATTTTGTAGTCAAATTTAGGTTATCTGATTCATAAATTCATCAGACAATCCGATACAACTTCTCACCAAAGAGTGGACCGTTACACCACCGTAACCATGTTCCAATTTATAAATGAATGCATATTTGGATTGCTTAGAATATTCCGGATTTAATCCATATTTTTTCATATTTTTTTGGCAAAAAAAAAATTTTGCGCCGTTACGGGCCGTTACGCCCCCGTATCGCCGTTACGCCCCCGTATCCGTATCGGTTTTGGCGGTCACCGTTACGCCAACCGATACCGATACGGGACACCTTGCCTACAGTACTTGAGTTAATAGTACTTGGAGTTGGGACGTCAGCCGGATCAGAAAGAAATTCCAAACTTCTAGCTACCGGCTGAATAGGAGAAGGACGCACAGTAGGGAACTTATCAGTTTGAATGGGGGCATCGGATGTCGGAGGGATTGGTGGCAAGGTTTCTTCTGTACTGGGAAGAAGAAGTACATTCCCCATCGTTGCCTGAATTTCGGATGATTGAGCCTTTGCATCCCTTAAAGTTGATGTTCGACGAGCAACCACATCAGCAGCTTCCATGATACAAGGAGAATACAAAGCATCAAAAGAAAGAAAGATATTCGCACCAGGAGAACAACCATATTCTCCATAATCGAGTGGCTCTTCATTGTCTAGGGAGGTCGCCGGAATTGGATGAGAGGCATCAAGATGAGTGATTGGAGCATTAAGAAGAGGGGACTTAACTCCAACATCGCCTTCTTCTCCAACATCTACCTCAGCATCAGTATCTGCGTTTAGCAAAGCATCTCCTTCATCAGTTAAGCTCGTGGGTGAAGACGTATCGTCGCTTACAGTATTCGCTGAATATTCTGATGAGCTGTCTTCTTCCGATATGGTTTGTTTTCCTTTATAGGTAGTCTTCACAGGGAGAAGACGTGCACTTTGGGTGGGAGAAGGAACCAGTTGTGCCAAAACTTCAGGAGACAATGACTTAGTACGGAAGCGGGTCATAGGAGATGTAGTAATAACAACTCGACGCGCGGCCGGAGAAGTTATGGCTGTAGCACGATTGGCTGTGGTTTCTATAAGATCCACGACAGGGATAACTGTGGCAGCTTTATGTTCAATAGTCTGAGAAATTGTAGAGGAGATGGGCTCCGTAGCAGGAGGAATGAAAGGAGCAGGGTATGCAGGTTGATCTCCTCCTTCGGGAGTAGGAGAAGGCAGAATACCACATGCAGCTTCAAATTCGTTGCGAGGAGTGGCCAATCTTTCTCCTCGTTTTATCAAATCCAGAGGAGAACCAAAAGCAATCCATCTTTCCAGAGTGTTTGGAGGCTTCATTTCTCTGATAGGCTCTTCCACAGAAATTTTACAACGAAGTTGTCCCGGAACGGCGGCTTGATCTTTCTCATAAAAATATCCAATCCCTTGCTCCGGCCTGTAATTCCTCAAACGTGGAGGAGGAACCTAGATAGGTCAATCTACCAGAAAACAATTGCGTACTAAGTAGTAATGATGAGCCCACCATCACATCCAGGAATATGAAGTTGTTACTCGATGATTATACCTCAGGAGAAAAAAATCGAGAACCAAAATTTCTTGTTAGGAGCTGTTTCCATATTAAAGCCCAATTATAGGGGCCAACTCCGTAACTTCTCATTGTTCGTGTAACCTCTTCACTTGCTTGAGGCATAGCTTGATCATACCCAAATTACCTAGCAAATCGACTTGGGTAGTATGGTTCTCGCCAGAATTCTACTCCTCTTATGGAAAGACTACAAGAACGAATACAGAGGAAGAAGGTCCTCTCAACGGGCTCCAAGTCATTGTTATCTTCAACTTCTTTGTCTTCAGCTTGGTGATTTAAGTAAAAAGGGAAGAAGTTGATAGATTCCATGTTGTCAATTTTCTCTCCTATCCATTCATATCCCTTTTTTATCATCTTCCGTTTCAAGAAATGCCACAGAGGTAAATGGTTGGGATGGACATAAGCCTTCTCTAGGTCATTATAGGTCCAAGGGAAATAAATGCCAAGCTATCCAGAGAAATAATGCCATGGAGTAAAAGACGATGTAATTCCTAGTGCCAGGCTTGAGCAATGATCCGCGGCATGACCGAAAGCTCTATACAATGAGCATAAGACAGGAGGGGCCAAAGAATATCTTTTTCTACCTTCTACCATCGCGCCCGCTGCCACAAATAAAGTTGGTAAGAGTCTAAGCTATTTTTAGCTAGGAAGTACGACTAAGCTCAACCAATAGGCCAAGAAAGCGGCCAATTCAGTTTCAGCAATGAATTCGGCAGGGCCCCTTATCTTTTTGCGAGTAGCTTCAAGTTCGACACAATGGCTGCCGGGGAACCTAAAAAAAGGAAGGAGTGAGCAATTCATATCTATAGGTAAGTATTGTTTGAAAGGGAAGGAAGATATTAAAACACTTACACCAAGTAACAGGAAAAATGTGCGAGCCATTGAAGAGGAGAAATCTTATGAACATCAGCAAAATAAGATGTTTCACGGAAAAGCTCGATGGTTGATGCTGTAATTTTGGGTACTCTATTGGGAGCAACATAAGCAAATTCTTCGTTCGAAGGAACGTATTCATCGAGGAAAGATCCAGAGATAGGCAGGCCGGCCATCCTATACAGATCCCATAAGGTGATACTTCCCCTACTGGAAGGTGGAAAGAATTTGTAGCGGAAGACCAGTATTTCAGAAAACCCTTGTAAATCATCGTATCCTTGTGAAAGAACTCCAAGGTGACTTCTATGGCATAATAAATATTTGTTGCCATAAGGACATCTTCGTACTTCTTCAAGATTGCCTTGGTCCACGCGTTGTAGTACGAATGATCAGTCCAAAGACCCCGTGTCCTAAATTCTTCTTTGCCCGACAGGGAGTCGCGATGACGGAAACGTTGTTGAATTGTTTCGAAGAAATGAGTGAAATATAAGGAATGAGAGTTGTAACATGGTGTGAGGAAGCGCATATATCTTATTTGCCTGATCTTCTGGGATAAGCCTTTATTTGTGAGATAGCCTTCAAGGATTTGTGGCTCTTTGATCACCCAATTTGACACATACAGAAGTTTGTTTTGTGTCATATGATCAGTTGGTTCGCTCTGAAGAATGGACCGGTGACGTTGAAGTTGCAGAGGAAGAGCAATAGTTTCATCCTTATAGGGGTTGCAAAATTTAATTGCCTCGGCATTCAGTTTGATTGAATCCCAGGCATTTTAGAAACGCTGCTGATAGTGTTCTTGAATTTTTTTTCCTGAAAAGCTTCATCTTTGCTCTTCTCGTGTTTGCTTCACAAGGGTCGGAGTAGGAGAAGCCTCTGCAGCAGAAGGATGGGTGTCGTCTATGCGGAAATTGGCTGTGCATTTCAACCAATCCTCCCAATTAGACTCTTGTCCTAAGGTGGGGGGTCCCTCTTTCTCCTTCATCAGTACAGCCATGCAGATATGTTCAGATAGGCGTTGGATACGATCAGCAAAATTAATAATGAGAGGGGCCGGCTCTTTGAAGAAGTATAGTTTTCATCAGATCGGGGTCTTTTCTGACCACGGATCTTGGTTGATTGCAAGTCAGAAGGCTCAGCGGTATTTGGGGAGGCGAGAGGTCTTTTTGAGCTAGCAATCAGATACCTATACAGGAGTTAGTGAACAAGTTAAAATCAGGAAGAGAAGTTCATTCAATCAAAAGGGGAAAGTATGGAAGATTGCTAAAAAGGAGGGAGCCAATAAATTTAAAGTCTTAAGTCCGCATTTTATTATGTCAGTATGCATAGAGCGTCGTGCGCAATCTAGTGTGCGCAGACCGTTGTGCGCAATGTAATGCGCGCAGACCGTTGTGCGCAATGTAATGCGCGCAGAGCATTGTGCGCAATACAATGTGCCTAAAGCATCGTGCACAAGTTTGTTGTGCAGTAAGGTCATTAAGCGCTACTTGTCCTTGCACTAAAAAACTGGTTGTGCGCAGAGAGGTGTTGTGCACGAAGTCCTGTTGTGCGATGAGAGGTGTTGTGCGGGATGGGTGTTGTGCGGCACACAACGTTGTCGGCGCACAACGATGTTCGTGTGAAAAGTAACTTGACGAAGAAATAGTGTGCAGTAGGAGGAAAGAAGTGAGAAAAAAAAGTAAAAGTGTTGTATTTATAGGAGAGGTGTGACCTGTTGTGCGGTGAACGCTGTGTGATAAACGTTGTGCGGAACATGTTGTGCACGCACAACACGGAAAATGACTGTGCGCCCAAGGGCTTGATGATGCGCACAACAAAAGAAATGAAGACAAAAGTAGTAATTAGAATGAATCTTTATTTTTATTGATCCTACATTATTTTGTAGATAAAACAAAAGAATGCAGGATCAAGGGGTAATCTATTGAGGCATAAAAAGAGGAAAAGACAGCAGAAAGTTCGTTGCGCAGAGTGTTGTGCGGAAATGAGTGATTGTGTGGAAATGAGTGTTGTGCGGAAATAATCGTTGTGCGAAAATAAGCCTTGAAACACCGATGACCGCACACAGCGGTCCGCACAGAGAAATCCGCACACCAGGGTCCGCACAGGGAAATTCGCACACCGGGGTCCGCACTGAGAAGTTCACACACAGTGGTCCGCACAGAGGAATCTGCACACAGGGTTCCGGACAGAGATGGCCGCACAATGAAAATCGCGCAAAGGATTCCGCACAGTGACTACGTGGCATGTTCGCACGTGTGAGAAGGCTATAAATACCCCTAACCCATCAGTAAGGGGTCATTAGCACCCAATCACAGAGGAGGAGATTGTGAAAGAGGAGAGGTAGAGCCCGTACTCATTGTGCGGAACGGGCATTGTGAAGCGCACAATGATGCCAGCACACAACAAGAGTCAGCACACAATAGTGCTTGCACACAATGGCTTCTGATAATGCACAATGGCTTTTGACAGTGGCACAATGGCTTCTGATAATGCACAATGGCTTCTAGCACAACATTTGGCATAGTGTCTTAATGCTTGATACATTTACGCATCATGTTGTAATTCATAAATATTCTATTTGGAATCAAAGGAGAGAAGAATGTAAAAGAACTTAGAATAAATGATGTGATTATCTTCCCTATTTTCTTTTGTTCATAATTAAGTGAATAAGATAATTCTCCAAATAAAATGCATTTGTTTCTTGTCGAAACAGAGTTGATCGACAATCAGGAGTTTGCCTAGACACACTAGCCAAGAGAATGCCCTTATTTTCAGAGGAACATGTGTAGCCCGTAAAACTAAGAAGGGGAAGGAGAGGAACTCAAAATAATAGCTGAGAGAGAGAGAGAGAGAGAGAGAGAGAGAGAGAGAGAGAGAGAACTTATTGAGAACTGGTCATCTGTGTTGGGGCTCCAAATAAGTTTGTTGCTGCCCAACAAGGGGAATGTAAATAGAGGACAAAAACCCCATCAGATATGCAATGCTGGGAATTTCAGATTATTTCAGATTTCTCCTAATAATTGGGCACCGACTACCATACCATCTAATCTTTGAAACATATCAGCCACCAAACCCTCACCGTTCGATGCAATACAAAGTCCTCAAACTTCAAACAAAGGTATGACTCTTGGCACAGGACATCTCTCGAAAACCTGACCTGAGTTCCATTGCCGACTTTATAGCACAGAAAATTTCGACTCAGCTTTAGGGCCAACAAATATCCCTCCAGATGAAAAAGACCCCTTGCTGTGTGAAGCAGGGAAAATTCCCAGCCACCACACCATCACTTGAACAACAAAGCGATGTTCACCTCCCAGATCCTTCTTAAGCCCAGACCTCATTCTCGAGTAGGTTTGCAAACCTCATCCATTGCCACAAGAGGGAATCTGTGAGCACCCTCTTTGTCATTCCACAGGAAAATTTTCTGCATAGCTTCCATTCTATGCCCCACCTTTACTGGACGGCACAGTGTATAGAATATACACCTGTTCACTGACCAAGGCTGCCTGTGAAAGTACAACTAAGCTTGGTGCTTGAAGATGAGATTTGAAATTATTGTTCCTCCCATATCCAACGCTCAGTGATATAGCAATAAGTCAATATTTTCTGTTTAAGATTTTTTTAAGGTAGTTTTTTACTACGTACATGCACATGCAACACAAGCACACGCATACAAGCAAAAAGAAAACAACACCAGAGAGATAATAAATGATGAGAGGTCATCCTAGAGATCCCCCAAAGTTAAACACATTTTCCCAATCACTCATAAGATCTTCTCAAGTACTACTGATGGGGACATCGCGCGCGCCCCCCCCCCCCCCCCAATTCGCCCTCACCTCCTACCATCCATATTCATCTTCTCCTACAGTCATCCAACCTTTAAATCCACCGTTATTTTGCAGCCAGTCATTCTCTAAAGCAATTTTCCATAATCAGGCCCTGCAGGAGGGTTGAAACTCAAACCTGTCATCCGTTCGATCTGAAAATCGGTGTGTGGGTGGCCCATTCCTGGCCGACCAACCCCTTGCTGGCCCTTCTTGGGTTTGTGGGCCCCACACACGTGCGGGCCACAATCTGCGCACGTGCGTTAGGCCCGCTTCCTGCCCACACGTGCGGGCTGATTCCAGGTTCTCTTCCTCCTGTCATTCACTTCTCTCTCGCCTTATTTCCATAACCCTAACCCTAGATCATCTTAAATTCCCAAGTTTTATTCTACTTTTGCAACCCTAGGGTTTCCCGAATTGAAACATGTGAATCCCTTGGATTGGGGAAGTAATCCTTTGCATGTGTGGATGAATCTACTCTCCTTTAATCATTGTTTGGTCTATAATTTTTAATTGATTCAACGCTAACATGTGTAGGCTTGGACCCTTGTAGATTCGCCCTTATTGAATGCTTGACTTAATGTAGGATGTGGAATTTTTGTGATTGTTTCTAAATTAGTATGATCTAAAGTCTGAAATCTTGAATATCATACTTAATTTCCATGTCCTACATCAAATTTGGTATCAGAGCCTATGTTTTTCAAAGGGGAATGCATTACATGTTTAGGGTTTAGTTTGTTTGTCTATTTTGCAGCAAGTCTCATCATATAGGGCTGTTTAGGACCCATAATTCACAGTATGGGCAGCTGAATTTTCTGTTGTCGGAAAATCCCCAAATTTCTTAGCTGAATTTTCTATTAACAGACTCTTTAGGCAGTTATGTTGCTAGAATTTTAGTAGCATTGTGTAGTTTCCCTCATATAGAGTCCTATAGGATCATTTAGTCCCATTTAGGCGCATATAGTTGTGTTAGAGGATCTTTGAGTTGAGTGAGTAGTTGTATGCTCACACATACCGGTTGTGGTTTTGGCTTGCACCCTACACTAAACATGGAACAATTGCAAGAATCAATGTACAATATAACCCGGTAGTTTGAGTCTTTGGGTAAGCGCTTGGAACAACGTATTGACCAACGCTTTGACCAGCTTAATGTGCACGTTACCCAATTAGAGACATTCATCTGTGCAAACCCCACCATTGGGGAAGATGCCTAATCTCAGGCAGGTGGTTAGGAGGATAGACCAGGGAATGGAGGTGGCCAAGAAATTGGTCATTGGCGCATACCAGTGCACCCACACCGCGAGGGGCATCATGATCATTATGACCTAGATGCGCAACTCCTCAAGGGAGTTAGAGTAGATGCCCCTACGTTTGATAATCACTTGGATCCTAAGGCTTTTCTAGATTGGTTGACAGATATGGACCACTATTTTGAGTGGTATGACATGTCGGATGCTCGTCGAGTCCGATTAGCTGAGATGAAGCTTGTGGGCCAAGCAAAAAGGTTTTGGGCTACTATAGAGCGAAAGAAAGAAAGGTCGAGGGAGCTCCCAATAGTCCATTGGGGAGAAATGAAAACTCTTAAGGAAAAGTATCTCCCTTTCTCTTATCACTTAAGGTTGGTTAAGGAATGGCAGTCTCTTCGACAAGGTTCCATGGGTGTTGCTGAATACATTAAAAAGTTTGAAGAGTACTTTACCCAATGTGAAGTTGATGAGGACCCCGTACTCACTCTTGCTCGATTTAAGACGAGCCTCCGTTCTGACATTAGGAGAGAGTTTCTCACCAAGGATATAGACACTCATGAACAGATGTATCAAGTAGTGTTAGAGGTCAAGCAATACCTCAAAGCATCTGTGGGAAGGCGGTTTGAGTTTCGTGATTCTGGCGCTAGGGCCAACCCTTCTGGGACTAAGCCCAGCATAGGATATCAACACAAGCCCTCCAGTGGTTCTTAGTCTAAGCCAAAGGATGATAAGGGTAAAGAGGTTGTTGGGTCTAGTTCGTGCAAAAGTGAGGCAACTAGGCGTTTTAAGTGTCAGGGATTTGGTCACTTTGCCCACCAGTGTGGCACGAAAGAGGGCACTAAGGTGTTCCTTATTGATGGGCAAGTAGAAGTAATGCCCCCAGAAAGTGACGGCGAAGGCGAAGAATATGAGCCAGCAGAAACCCCTAGTGATAAGGAAGAGGGAGCGCAAGAGTCTGCGACTCTCGTAGTTGTGCGTTGCGCCTTTGCACAAGCCAATAATACTGATGATTGGCGCAGCAACACGATCTTCTATACTTACGCAAAGTGTAGTGAAAAGAGTTGTAAGATGATCGTGGATAGTGGTAGTTGCGCAGACGTGGCATCAACTAGCACTGCGAGCCGTTTGGGCTTGAAGCTTGAAGCCCATCTTCAACCTTATAGAGTGTCTTGGGTTGATGAAACTTCCATTCCAGTCTCGCACCGTTGTCTTATTCCTATTCAGTTTGGATCATATAAAGACATTTTGTTGTGATGTTGTTCCCATGGATGTTGGCCATATCATTCTAGATAGGCCTTGGCTCTATGACAGGGATGTCACCATATTCGGTCGTTCGAATGTGTATACATTCTGGTTTGAGGGCAAGAAAGTCAAGCTAAACCCACTTCCCCCCCCAAGAACACAACTGGAAAGGAGTCCACCACACAGAGTGGTGTGAGCGACTCAAAAGAATTGAAGGAACCGAAGTCCAAGTCTAAGCCTCTCATATTCCAAATGCCAAGGACTTTGAGTGAGAGATTGAATCGGACTCGGTAGTGTACGCCCTCGTGGCTAGGGAGAGTGCACCAGAGGCTAGCGTAGAGTTACCCACTGAGGCCATTTTAGTAGTGGATGAGTTCCGTGATGTCTTTCCTGAGGATCTACTGGATGAGCTTCCTCCTATAAGGGATATACAACATGCCATTAATTTAGTCCCTAGGGCGACTCTACCAAACCTCCCTCATTACAGAATGAACCCAAAGGAGCATGCAGAGTTGAAAAGGCAGATTGATGAGCTCCTAGAAAAGGGTTTCATTTAAGAGAGCATAAGCCCGTGTGCCGTGTTCACCCTTCTTACACCTAAGAAGGATGGCACATGGAGGATGTGTGTTGATAGTAGGGTCATCAACAAAATCACAGTCAAGTATCAGTTTCCCATACCACGTCTTGATGACATGTTGGATATGATGGCCAATGCTACTATCTTCTCAAAAATTGACTTCAAAAGTGGTTATCACCAAATCCGTGTACGCCCTGGTGATGAGTGGAAGACGGCCTTCAAGACGAAGAATGGGCTATACGAGTGGCTAGTTATGACTTTTGGGCTGACTAATGCCCCAAGTACTTTCATGCGTGTGATGACCCAAGTATTGAGACCCTTCATGGGGAAGTTCATGGTCGTCTACTTTGATGATATCTTGATTTATAGCATGACCAAGGAACAATACCTCAACCATTCGAGGCAGTTTGTGGGATCCTTAGAGCTGAGAAATTGTACGCCAAGTCGCCAACCTAAAGAAGTGTGCGTTTATGTCTAGTAGTACTATCTTCTTAAGTTTTATTGTGCCAGCTGAGGGTGTATCGACGGATCTCGAGAAGGTCAAAGACATTGTCAATTGGCCTGAACCCGGAATATTCACGAGATGCGCAGCTTTCACGGTTTGGCCACCTTTTATAAGCGGTCCATTCGAGGCTTCAGTTCCATTATGGCTCCCATCACGGATTGCATTAAAAAGGGAGAGTTTTAATGGACGAAGGCAGCCTCGAAAGCCTTCAAGGAGCTAAAAGGTCAGGATGACCGAAGCTCCAGTCACGTGACTTCCAGATTTTTCGAAAGTTTTTGAAGTTGCAAGCGACGCGTCAGGAGTCGACATATGAGGAGTACTTAGTCAGGAAGGGCACATTGTCGCATTTTTTAGTGAGATTGAATGAGGCGAAGCAAAAATATTCCACCTATGACAAAGAGTTCTATGCGCGGTAGTGCAATCACTGCGCCATTGGCATCAATATCTATTGCCGCAAGAATTCGTCACATTCTTAGATCACGAGGCCTTGAGATATCTGAACTCTCAGAAGAAATTAAACCCTAGGCATGCCAAGTGGGTCTAATTCCTTCAAGAGTACACCTTTGTGCTTTTAAGCACAAGGCCGGTGTAGAGAATAAGCCTGCCGATGCGTTGAGTCGTCAAGTCGCATTATCAATTCCATGAGTGTCGAAGTCACGGGCCTCAAGCGTGTAAAGGAGGATTATTCTGAGTGCCCAGATTTTGGAGTTGTGTACGCGTCGTTGTTAAAGAGTCCGTCAAGAGCTAGCAGTGAATACTTGATTTTAGACGGATATTTGTTTAAGAATGATCGCTTATGCATACCGCGCACCTCCCTCCGCGATTTTCTTATCTGGGAGCTACATTCAAGAGGGGTCGCGAGTCATTTTGGTTGAGACCAGACCATTGCCCTAGTGGAGGATAGATTCTACTGGCCAAGCCTCAAGCCAGATGTGGCCGAAATTATAGGGCAATATCGTACTTGTCAACTGACAAAGCGGAAAAAGCAAAATACGGGACTACACACTTTTGCCGATTTCATTCATCCGTTGGCAGGACATCAGTATGGACTTCGTGCTTAGGCTCCCCAAGACTATTCGGAAACACGATTTCATATTTGTTGTCGTGGACCGTTTTTCTAAAATGGCCCACTTCATTCCTTGTTCTAAGACCTCTGATGCATCTTATGTTGCCAAGTTGTTCTTTAGTGAGGTCATCAAACTTCACGGGTTACCAAAAACCATAGTGTCTGACCATGACGTGCGATTCATGAGTTATTTTTGGAAGACACTATGGCACATGATGAATACTAGGCTCCAATTTTCTTCTGCCTACCACCCTCAGATCGATGGTCAAACTGAGGTGGTCAATAAGAGCCTAGAGATTTTGCTCAGATGTTTAGTGGGGGAGCACACCAGGAGGTGGGACACCGTACTACCTATAGTCGAGTTTGCATTTAATAGTTCTGTCAATAGGTCCACAGGTTTTAAGTCCTTTTGAAGTCGTTACTGATTATAAACCTAGGAAGCCTATTGATCTTATCCCTATGTCACTGTCCCATAGGCCATCAGAATTTGCAGTCTTTTGCGCATCACATTCATTCATTCATTGCATCTAGAAATCAAGCGAAAGATCAATACTAGTAATGAATATTACAAACTTTCTACAGACCAGCATAAACGTTTCAAGGAATTCAATGTAGGGGACTCTGTGATGGTCCGCATCAGGCTAGATCGGTACCCTTAGAGAACCGTTCGTAAATTACACGTGCGTAGCACTGGACCATTCAAAATTATAAAACGAAACCGTCTCAATGCGTATGTGGTAGATCTTCCACCTTCCATGGGAATTAGTTCAACATTCAATGTGGAAGATCTAGCTGCTTTTCAGGGGACCCTTGATACATTGTCCAGCCTTTCGCCTAACTATCCCGATTCCTCAGACCTGTCCTTTGATCCATGGCCTCTTCCCGACCCTTCTTCTCAACCTTTACCTCCCATACATTCCCTTCCCACACTCAGAGAGGAGATAGATGATATTCTGGACTATCAGATAGTATCAACGTCGGTCGGCGGGTTTCAAAAGTACCTGTTTAAGTGGAAGTCACGCTCAGCTTCAGATAGTATGTGGCTCACTAAGGAGCTTCAACGAGTTGATCCTGACATCTTGGAGCGGTTCAGGAGTTTTATTTCTCTAATGGCGAAATCTTCGCAGCCGGAGAGAGTTGATGGGGCCATCTCGCGCAACCCCCCCCCCCCCCCCCCCCCCCCAACTCACGCAAAGAGGAGGGCCTTATACCATCGATCTGGATCGATGACGACGTCCAGGGAGGGCCTCCTAGTTAGAAGACTGTGTCTTGGTTCCTTAGAGTGGACCCGATCGTCATGAGGATCCCACCATTGGATCTCATGATCGTGGCCTACTAATAAGGTGTGCACATGGCGCGGGTTTTGGCGTATATGTTTTTCTTATAAATAGGCAACCCCTTGTAAGATTTTATTAATTGAAGATTGAAATAAAATTTCTGCGTTTTCTACTTCTCTGATTCTCTGAGTTGTCGGAGCCTAATTGGGTGAGAAACCCTCTCTTCTTCGAAGGGCTAACTACCGTGGTGCGAAGCCACACCCAACCCGATTCACCCCCACCTCCTACCATCCATATTCATCTTCTCCTACAGTCATCCAACCATTAAATCCACCGTTATTTTACAGCCAATCCTTCTCTACAGCAAATTTACATAATCAGGCCCTGCGGGAGGGCTGATACTTCGACGAAGCACCGTGCTCAAACCCGTCATCCGTTTGATCTGAAAATCGGTGTGTGGGTGGCCCATTCTTGGCCGACCAACCCCTTGCTGGCCCTTTTTGGGTTTGTGGGCCCCACACACGTGCGGGCCACAATCCGTGCACGTGCGTTAGGCCCGCTTCCTACCCACACGTGGGAGCTGATTCCGGGTTCTTTTCCTCCTCTCATTCACTCCTCTCGCCTTATTTCTATAACCCTAACCATAGATCATCTCAAATCCCCAAGTTCTATTCTACTTTTGCAACCCTAAGGTTTCCCGAATTGAAACGTGTGAATCCCTTGGATTGGGGAAGTAATCATTTGCATGTGTGGATGAATCTACTCTCCTTTGATCATCGTTTGGTCTATAATTTTTAATTGATTCAACCCTAACATGTGTAGGCTTGAACCCTTGTAGATCCCCCCTTGTTGAATGCTTGACTTTATGTGGGATGTGGAATTTTTGTGATTGTTTCTAAATTAGTATGATCTAAAGTCTGAAATCTTCCATACCATACTTAATTTCCATGTCCTACATCAACTACAACCCCACAAGCAACTTTAGCCACATTTCCTAAGATATAACTCTACCCTTGGCCCTAATGAATACAACACTGGAAACAGATCTGTTATTGAGAGTATGATCATTACACTCTTTTCAAATAGAGCACACCATTGCTAGCATGGAAAGCTACCAAATCATTCTTTTTCTTTTCCCATTTGGCCCCTAATTCCAGGCATAGAACAATGCAATTGTACCAGGCATGCCCATTTTATTTATTATCAAAGAGAGCCAAAACCTTCCTCTAAACCACTGAGACTACATCACAACAAATGAAGGGATGGTCAATTGATTCCTCCTTTAAGCACATAATACAAACGTTCGTCAACATAATGCCTCTACGCTGTAGATAATCAGCAGTGAGAATTTTGTTATTGGCCACTAACCATCCAAACGGAGAGATCCTCAAGGGACTTGGATAATGCTATATGGCAGCCGATGGTGCACTATACTTTCCACTAACTCCACCCTGAAAGATTCCTCTTCCTTAATTGACCATGGAGGGAAAACACTTCAATATATACTACAATTGGATTTATTCTTCAATTCTTCATCTCTAAGGTTTTTGCAGAAACAAGGAGACCAAGCGATCGCATTCTCAACATGTTGAAACATTGAGAAACAATCACATGCTCGCTGGAAAAAAAAAAAAAAATATACTATACAATCTAGGAACTGCTAACAAAGTGATGAACTGTCACACCAACGTCTTCCCAAGATTTTATTTGGGCGCCGTCCCCCACCACAAACTCTACCACTCTAGTAAAATCATTAGATTCTCCTAAAATGGCCTTCCAAATCCATGAGTCTCTATATAAAAAGACATACCGGTTTGCCATCCAACATCTTGTTTCCATATTTACAAGCAATGATATCAACCATAAATTATCTTCATTCGACCCAAACCTCCATAGCCATTCATACTTGTATCAGCCCAAAAAAAAAAAAAAAAACAAAAAAAACAAAAAAAAAAAAAAAAAAAAGGAAAAAGGAAAAAAAAAGGATCAAATAGTGCACCTCTGCATCACACATCATTACTGGCCAATATGGATCCAATTCAGCTGTATCGGCTGAGATGATGTGGATTTTTGGATCCTTGTATCAAAAGCACCATCCTTAGCAAGCGTATTGTCACTTCCCAGGGACACCTTAACTAACCAAAATCAAAACAGGATTTCTCAAGATTGCTTGTGAATAAACTACGCCTTTCTTTGTTTGGAAAAAAAAAAAAAAAAGCGTGAAGATTTTACACAGTACTATATTACATGATTCTTAATATTCACAATGCATGTCAAATGTTTATCATCTAATATGCACAACATGGCACAAAAAGTTCAAAATGTTGCCTTATTTTAAATATTTATGCAAAGACAATTTAAAATGGGAAGAATCGAAAAGGAGGATAATTCAAAATAGGTTGGAGATGATCTCAAGCAAGTATGAAGGAATAGTGCATAAACAAAAAGTCAGCTTATAAGAAAAAAGAGCTCAATTAAAAATAACAAAGCAGAAAGCAAACTATTATTTTGATGTAGTTCATGCAAACAAGTGTTGGTAATCCCACAAGCACCTCCACATGCAAACACACACCATAGGTCTGGATGCCAACATGAACCACGTATGTGACATCCAAGCAGCTGATCGGGAGGGGCCCACTGCATAGATGAACTGGCACAAAAATCAGGTCAGTACAATCAACCACCACATGAACTGTTGATTAGTCATTGACCCCTTTCTTTTACCACCCATCTTTCCGTACACATGGAGTCATGTGATGAGTGGACAAGGTCATTGACATGGGGTGGCCTACCTGATGGGCAAGCTTAGATCTTAGACCTCAAACATGTGGCACACATTGGTACATATGCCTGCATGTAGTTGTGAATATACAGAGGCTGTGGGAATGCCAAAACCTTGGAAAACAACTGTTGGTGCCAAATCATAACAGAACTCACCTGGATGACAGAGAAGCATCATATGCACTCCACCTATTTGACGAAGCTGCTTTTCTACCTCCGTAGCATGTTCAAGACAAAAAATATGCATTCTAGAAGAGTCCTTGTCAGATCTCTGAGTAAATGGTATGTGTGAGTTCATTGCTGTATCAATGTTGCCGAACTGGGCTGTTTCAACAAACTTTCCAGTTGCTGCCCTATTTGAAATGGAGCGGGCAGGACCACAATGCATAGAGAAATCTGCGGAATCAAATTCTGGATCATCCATCTTGACATCACACTGATGTACTTTCGAAGTTCCAATGCATGTGACACAGCTACCATCCAATTCCTTGCCACCTACCTCTGGGGAGTTTGAAACTCCAATGGATGGAAGCAAGCTGACTGGTGTTTTCAGGTTTCTATTTGTACCCACTAACCTGTGTGGTTCCACTGATATTGGATTTCCCATGTTATCCTGAAGGGAACATTCAAAAAGTTCTGTATTCTCAGTTTGAACTTTGCTCAAACTGCTGTATTTGGATGACAAAATTCTATGTGAAGATTGCAACTGCACATCATGGTTAGATGCTAATGAAATGTCCGTCAAATTGTTTTCATCAGCAAATGCAGATATCTCAGTTCGAACTGCTTCCTCCTCAGAGTCTGATGAATCACCATAAGCAAAAGCTAACAGATCAAGAGAGGAAACACCTTTTACTTTAGTATCAGAAGCTGGTTCAGCCCTTTGATCTACAAGTTGGACTTGATAGTCAGCAGACTGAACCAAGATATCGTACAAGACGCCCTTGTCATCCTTCTCCATCCGCCCTGCACAGAACTAATTGGTTTAGAACCAAATTATAATGCACATACAATAGGATTAGCTAGAACAATATGGGCAGATAAAATAACGGCTAGCACTGAAAAGCAACACGATGTAATTTTTCGAGAAAGGTCCGAAACATAGACAGGAATGACCATCATTGCCTTAATCTAGTGAATGTGGTATGTCCAGTGTTATAAGTATCAGTATCAGTATAAGTTTCACTAGCCAAGGATATGGAAACAATATTGATACCATCGATAATATTGCCGATTTTCAGAAATGTGGGGAAACATTGGGGAAATGTTGGAATTTTTCAGTGAAACTTCAGGAAATGCTAAAATACAAATATTTGCATATTCAGGAAATAAAAAACAGCAAAAAGAATGCATTCATAATAAGTTTCCATTTAATGGGGCCTAAAAGTATGTGTTGTTGTAAGAAATTAGTCCAATAGTAACACAACAATCACTTAAATCTAATTAAACCACCTAATAAGTAAAGAAACATGTATAGTGCATTCATACATTATACATCCATGCATAAATCAGCATATAAACACAATACACATACATGACGATCCAACCATCAATCCGTTCAACCCATCCATCCGACCATCCAACCCATCTATCCATCCATCCAAACATTTTTAATAAACAGATTTTTGGCGATATCGATACATTGGCAATATTATTGAAATATCGCCGATACACTAGCGATACAAGCGACACTTGGAATTTACACAGTCGAAAATATAGCAATGCATTGGCAATACAAGCAACACCTAGAATTTACATAGTCAAAAATATTAGCGATACATTGGTGATATCGATACATCGGCGATACTTGGCGATATATCGGATACCTGGAATTTCTGATACTACCAATGTTATTGGTATCACTGAGCTGGAAATACAGATAATATCGGAGATATAATTGTAATATTGGGAATACTGTGAACAATAGGTATGTCTTTATGTAAAAGGAGAGCCAAGGACATCCAAGGCCAATGGCACAATTTAGCTAATTAAGAAACATAATGAGGTCCTACAGTAAATGATCATTTTGACTTGCCTTTACTTTCTACTATGTGCACAAAGGAGGTGATGGTTCATTGTCAGTGAGGGTGTCAATAGATCAGGCCAACCCGCTGGGTCATGAGCTAATCTGATGCAGGACACATGATTTAATGCTAGCATGCAACGTGGAGATTATGAAAGAGTCAATAAAGTAATTCAATTAACAAAAGATGCTAACCTACCAATTAATTAAGAGTAAACAATAGGAAATAAAATCTGATTAACCTAAATCACATGCCTGCATGCTTAGAAATCACATAAATCAATTAAAAGTGAGACCGATGGAAGGATCAAGGTGTCCCGTATCGGTATCGGTTGGTGTAACGGTGCCCTCCGAAACTGATACGGATACGGGGGCGTAACGGCCCGTACCGGCGCAAAAAAAAAAAAAATTGCCAAAAAAATATGAAAAAATATAAATTAAATCCGGAATATTCTAAGCATTCCAAATATACATTCATTTATAAATTGGAACATGTTTATGGTGGTGTAACGGTCCACTCTTTGGTGAGAAGTTGTATCGGACTGTCTGATGAATTTATGAACCAGATAACCTGAATTTGACTACAAAATTCATATATTTAATTTTCTAAATATCTAATTTATATACTTAACAATTTGATATCATTTCTCCCAATAGTTCTTTTAAAAAATGAAATTGAATTCAGGTAGATTGCGTTGCCAATTTGGGGCTGACTTGGAGGACCAATCCATGCCCCAAATCAGCCTCAAATTCATGCAATTTATTGGCATTATCCCACTTGTGAATTGGTGGACATTTATTGGATAGTAAATCATGAAAAAAAAACCAAAAGGCCCTATTTTAAAAAATAAGCGTCCACAAATTAACAATTAAAACTATTCAAACAATTTGATTTTGGCATTTTGAGTTAGCAATTACAGTCCATAATTTAATTGGTAAATTTTAAGTTAATACATGTCTCGTGTACAATTTTTTAAGCGCT
This sequence comes from Magnolia officinalis, assembly GCA_021015155.1. Classification (NCBI taxonomy): domain Eukaryota; kingdom Viridiplantae; phylum Streptophyta; class Magnoliopsida; order Magnoliales; family Magnoliaceae; genus Magnolia; species Magnolia officinalis. Next base: position 41,485,954 of record JAJHSJ010000003.1, read on the forward strand.
CGAATTAGGTAGGACTCAGATTGTGAAGTGTAGCACACGAGTGTCAAGTTTTTTGGACCCCACTCGTGATGAATGTGTTATGTCCACACCGTTCATCAATTTTGCCAAATAATTATAGGGCATGAGCCCAAAAATGAGGCAGATCCAAAGCTCAGGTGGACCGCACCATAAGAAACACTAATAATTAAACGACGATCATTAAAAATTTATCAGGGCTACAAAAGTTTTAGATCAAGCTGACATGTGTGTTTTCCCTTCATCCACGTTCGTGTGACCCTATTAACAGGTTAGATAGAAAATAAACATTACAATGGACCCTAAGAAATTTTTAATGGTGAGCATTCTATAACCACTGTTTCCTATGTTGTGGTCCACCTGAGATTTGGATCTTACTAATTTTTTGAATCATAACCTAAAATGATGTGGCAAAATGGATGGACGACATGGATAAAATACATACAGCATGGTGGGGCCTATGTGGCACGTATACAATTTTATTAAATTGTGCAACGTGCTGCGTAACGCATACCAATCCATTCATTTGATGCAAGCAAGTCTTGCAGGTCTGATCATGAGGTATATGTTATATCTAAACCGTCCATTCATTTGACGAGCTCGTCTTAAGGCTTGACACAAAAAATAATACAGATCTAATTATCAAGTGGACCACACTGCAAAAAGCAGTGGGGGATTGAACGTCTACCATTGAAACCCTTTTGGGGATCACAAAACTTTTGGATCAATATGAAATTTGTTTTTCCTCTTCATTCAGGCCTACGAATTTTTTAATGGTGAAAATCATCATCTCGCTGCTATTTTTGGTGTGGTCCAGACGATCTTTGGATACGATTCATTTTTTGGCTAATGCTCTAAAATGATATTTAAAAATAGATGAACGGTGTAGATATAATAAATACATCGTTGTGGAGCCCATGTAACTTTGATCTCCTTTGAACCGTTCGTACAACTCAGAGCTCAAGGACTATCAGCGCTCGTCTTAGCGTGACACGTACCTATTACAGCAGCTAAGTTGTGTGGTACACCTACGAAAAAAAAAAGAGGGAAACCGAAAAGAAAAAAGAGGGAAAGAAGAGAAGAAAAAAGAGGGAAAGAACAGAGAGAGAGAGAGAGAGAGAGAGAGAGAGAGAGAGAAGAAGAAGAAGAAGAAGAAGAAAAGAAACGAAAAAGATAAGTTTTTTTTTTTTTTTCAAGGCTCGTAACAGCCGTTACGGGTCCGTAACGGCCCCATAATGGCCGTTACGGTCACAGAATTCCGTAACGGTCGTTTCGACTCCGTATCGTGTAACGATGTCAGCCGTTACCGTTACGTATCGACCAATACGGCCATATCATAACAGATACGAGACACCATGGGAAGGATAGAACTTCCAATTTAGCATAGGCACGTTCCACACTCAATGGACAGATTTGCAGGTCTTATGATTAGGGTTATGCAAGGGGAAAATTTGAAATTAGAAAATTTAGGATTTAAGGGAATTGGGGATTTTGGAATTAGGGTTTTTAAAAATTGGAAAAAAAAAATAAAAAAAAATTGAAGATCTAGGGTTTAGAAGGTTGTAATGGAAGGGAAAAGTGGAAGACAGGAGAAGAAGAATAATACCTTTAGAAGAAGAAAGCGGAAAGATGTAAGAAGAAGAATACTTAAGGGAATTCACCACCAAACAAGCTTCTACCCTTTCACAATTTAATTGAAAGGGTGAGTTTTTTTTTTTTTCAAAAAAAATCCTAGAAAACAATTAGGAAAACTCATTCATACAAAAGAGCTTCTCTCTTCTTTTTTTTTTTTTCTCAAATCTCCACTAGGGTTGAAACTCCACTCCGCTTGTGGTTTTATAATTAAAAAATTCGGAATTAAAATTCAGCATAATTACAACTATGCCACTCGCTTAAGTAAAGTGACCCATCATCCAAAATAAGAAAACTAAAACATTTATTATCAATCCCAACAATCAAATAAATCCTAAAAATAACAAAAAAAAAAAAAAAAAAAACATAAAGAAAGCAAGATCAGAGTCCAAGGGGCCCAGATCAAGAAGATCCGGTGGTCCGATGGCCTAATCAATAAGATCCAACGGTCAGATCGACATGAAATAGAAATCATATAACCAAAATAGTCTCTTAAGTAGCCCACATGCATCATCCCAAAGTGGGGGTCTTCCAACCCATGATGCACGTTTAATGTATGTGGGGTCTTCAAAATGGCTTGACGGGCCCCATCTTGAACTCGTCTCCCATCCACAAAGAAAGTTGTGCTGATGTGGGTGATCGTCTCCGTCTCTGGTACACTCGATTAGGTCCTCTGAAGTCCCTATCATGGGTTGGGTTCAAGCATCAACTACTGGTCCCTGTAGGTCAGGTTATCATCGTGATATATCTATTGGCGTTGGGTCCTGTATTATTGGGTAAGGCTAAGTTTGACCCTATCCCAACCAACTGGCTACCCTAATTGTTAAGAGAACGTAACCATGACTATGGTGGTCAGGTCCATTTGACCTAAAGAGAAATGGGTGACACATAATCACACGCGCACCCACCCTCACCTGTACATGCATGCGCACGCGCGCACAAACACTGATGCTCACATCCAACTGCTTGGACAATAACTTCCTGTCCACCCAACAAATAATGTGTACGGCATCCACCCCGTCCAATAGGTTGGATGCACCACAAGGATCATTGTGCAAAATTCAGCCCCATCCATTCATCGGGTGGGCCACAACATAGAAAATAATGTATAATACAAGTGCATGAAAATACAAGTATGGTCCACCTAATGAGTGGATGGGGCGGAGTTTGGCACAAGATTATCCTCATGCTAGGGCCAAACTACTAGATGAGTTGGATGTCGCATGCACATGACATGCTGGAAGTTGTTAGCTAGGTGGACAGCAAGTCAACTTACCATCCAGCTAGTTGGATGTGAGCACTCCTCACCAAGGTGTCCCGTATCGGTATCGGTTGGCGTAACGGTGCCCTCCGAAACCGATACGGATACGGGGGCGTAACGGCAATACGGGGGCGTAACGGCTTGTAACGGCGCAAATTATTTTTTTTTTTTTTTGCCAAAAAAATATGAAAAAATATGGATTAAATCTAGAATATTCTAAGCATTCCAAATATGCATTCGTTTATAAATTGGAACATGTTTATGGTGGTGTAACGGTCCACTCTTTGGTGAGAAGTTGTATCGGACTGTCTGATGAATTTATGAACCAGATAACCTGAATTTGACTTAAATATTTAATTTATATACTTAATAACTTGATATCATTTCTCCCAATAGTTCTTTAAAAAAATGAAATTAAATTCAGGTAGATGGCATTGACAATTTGAGGCTGACTTGGAGGACCAATCTATACACCAAATCAGCCTCAAATTCATGCAATTTATTGTCATTATCCCACTTATGAATTGGTGGACATTTATTGGAAAGTAAATCATGAAAAAAAATCAAAAGTCCCTATTTTAAAAAATAAAAGTCCACAAATTAACAATTAAAACTATTCAAACAATTTGATTTTGGCATCGTGAGTTAGCAATTGTAGTCCATAATTTAATTGCTAAATTTTAAGTTAATATATGTCTCGTGTACAATTTTTTAATGCTCGAATTAGGCGGGACTCGAATTGTGTGAAGTGTAGCACACGTGTCAAAGTTTTTTGGGCCCCACCCGTGATGAATGTGTTATATCCACACCGTCCATCCATTTTGTCAAATAATTTTAGGGCATGAGCCCAAAAATGAGGCACATCCAAAGCTCTGGTGGACTGCACCATAAGAAATAATAATAATTAAACGTTCACCATTAAAAATTTATTGGGGGCTACAAAAGTTTTAGATTAAGTGACATGTGTGTTTTCTCTTCATCCATGTCAGTGTGACCCAATTAATAGGTTAGATTGAAAATAAACATTACAATGGACCTTAAGAAATTTTTAATGATGAGCGTTCTATAACCACTGTTTCCTATGGTGTGGTCCACCTGAGATTTGGATATTATTAATTTTTCAGATCCTGACCTAAAATGACGTGGCGAAATGGATGGACAACATGGATAAAATATATACATCATGGTGGGGTCCACTCTGGTCTGATCAGATAAGATTGGATGGAAAATAAACGTTACCGTGGCCCTGCGAATTGTTTAACAGTGAAAATATTATCTCCGCTGTTATTTTTGGTGTGGTCCAGATGATCTTTGGATATAATTCATTTTTGGGGTAGTGCTCTAAAATGATCTCTAAAACTGGATGAACGGTGTAGATGTAATAAATACATCACTGTGGAGCCGATATAACTTTGATCTCTTTGAACCGTTCGTACAACTCGCAGCTCGAGGAGTGTCGGCGCTCGTCTCAGCGCGACACGTACCTACAGCTAGGAGCTAGCTGGTGCGTGGTACGCGTGAAAAAAAAAAAGAAAAAAAGAAAGAAAGCAAGAGACGGAAACCGAAAAGAAAAAAAGAGGGAAAGGAGAGAGAGAGAGAGAGAGAGAGAGAGAGAGAGAGAGAGAGAAGAAGAAGAAGAAGAAGAAGAAGAAGAAGAGGAAGAAGGTAGCCGCAGCCGCAGCTCCCTGAGAAGAGGAAAGAAGAAGAAGAAGAAGAAGAAGAAGAAAGAAAGAGAAGAAGAAGAAGAAACGAGCAGAGGTACGTTTCTCTTTTTTTTTTTTTTTTTTTTTTTCTTTCAAGACCCGTAACAGCCGTTACGGGTCAGTATCGGTCGTTACGCCCGTAACGTAACCGTATCGGCCGATACGTGTACAAAAAATGGAAACGGCCGATATGACCCCGTATCGCGTATCGGCTACCACCGTTACCGTTACGTATCGGCCGATAGGTAACCGTTTTGGCACACCCTGCTCCTCACTTGTACGCATATATAATGATCAGGTGCACACGTTTCACCATAATTTTAGTGCAACGAATTGTGTGGACCCCACCGTGATGTGTTCATGACATCCACTCCGACCATCATGCATGCCCTCCTCTGTTTGGCCATGGGCCCAAAATCATGCCAATCCATGACTTAGGTGGGCCACACCATAGGGATCACTTGAGAGGGCATTCCATGTCCCTCCCAATTGTTCTTGCTCTTGTGGCCCAACTAAGTCATGGATTGGCCTGATTATTGGGCCCATAGCCAAAGAATGGATGTCATACATGATGGTCGAATTGGATGTCATGAACACATGATAGTGATGTCTAGACAACTCATTTGCACTATAATCATAGTTTGCACTAGATAATGACCCCCCCCCCCACACACACACACACAGAGCATGTGCTTGACAAAATCTTAGGCTTGAAGCCTGTGGATGTTCATGACGTAGACATTTTTCCACTTTCTTGTACGCCTCAATTGATTTCTCTATGTTCTCAATCTCCATCTTTAAATACTTAATTCTAATGATAATTGAGAAGCTTTAACCATTGTCCAAACACGACAATGGCTTTTATCATCGGTGCAAAGAAAGGGCTTTTCACATGATTTAAACAATAGAGCATTTGCATGGAGGAAGCAAGCAATGAAAAGACAGACATTATCTCTATCTTCCTTTTTTTTTTTTTTTTCAACATCACATATGGGTTCTTGTTGTTGCTTGTCACTAGAATTTGTGAGTAATAATTTCTTAAGCTTCTCCAATACACACAAAAGTTGCATTTGAGGTGAAGGTTTGTGCCTTCATCTACTTTGGAGCAATAATCCGATGTAGGATCATTATCCTTACCTTAAACTTCTTCACCATCTTGACAATAAAGACAACCCTACGGTAAAGACAAGAATAGAAGAAAGACAAATATAAGGGGGAGGGAAAAAAAAAAAAAAAAGGCGATTATTTATCCTAAATATAAGCATAGGAATCTTCAAGGATCAAAAGAATATTGAAGTAAAGAAAAACACTATTCATTATCTTTTAACACATTTTCCAAAAAAAATACAAATGAAAGAGCCAAGAATCTATAACTATTTTATGTGTTTTTATACCGATTTGGATGTAGAATCTCGATGGAGAAAGCAATAGTTGATTCCGTTGATTGAAGTAAAAGATATCTTGAGTTCTTTCTTCTACGTTTTTTAAGCTCAAAAAACTCCTATCCTTCTCTTTTAAAAGATATAAAAGAGGGCTTAATTCTAACAGGGGTGGACCGTACATGTCTTTTAAAAACAAAAGGGTAAAACGAAAATTAAAAAGTGAAAAAAAAAAAAAAAAAAAAAAAAAAAAAAAAAAAAAAAAACTAACTGGTTCCTCATCATTTTTTTCAGTGAATTATGCAGCTCATTGAATTGTATGATTCACAATTTGGATCATATGGTTCAGCAATCTTCCCAATTGCAACTTGCTGTACGATCCAAATCGCACAGCCATGTGATGTGATCAAAATCATACAATTATTATCGTAAATCATATGATTCAGATAGCACTGCCCCTTATATAAAGTCAACCATAAATTGTTGGGCGAAGTTTAGGATGATGATGCCAGTCGGTGCTACTCTTAGGCTGCTTCAAATGACCTCATTCTTGATTTCAACCTTCTTCGTCTTCAAACGAATCCATCTCAACATCCTCTTTCCTACTGTGTTCAACCTATGCACATCTATCTTCTAATTGCATAATCTTTGCCCGGTTGAATAGTTGTCTTATATTTTCTTTTTAAGATATGATAAACATTACTAAATGATGAAAGCGAAGCAAGGCAAATGACAATCTAAGACAACTAGAGGATAGGACCCGAGGAGACGACAATTGATCCTCTTGTTACTCCAAGAAACCTCAAAAATTACATATTGGCTAACAAAATATACAACCAAGATTGCCAAAGGTTCATATACAACAAAAGAAAACCAAGATCCCAAATAGATCTGAGACTTGCATAATCACCTGCTTGCATTGCCGACTATCGGTCAGAGAAAAACTCCCTTCCATCACCACTCTTCAATCTGATTGCTTGAAAATTTTTCCCTTTTCCAACTGCATGCAACAATAACAACACTCTAGAGGTACATCTCTACTTCATCCACATAACTCTGATTAGATTATAACCATTTTCATTTGTAACCCCATCATTTTGAATTATAGAGACAAGGTAACGAAACAAATCTCTTTCAAAAATCTACTGGTAATCAATTTTAACTAAACCCACACTTCTATAACTATTCTACTACAGTTGCATTCAAAATACCCTATCTTAATTTTCCAATCTTTAAGCCGTTAGCTTTTAAAGCCGTTTCTCCAAACCTTCAATTTAGCATTTGGCCCCTATTTAATCTCATCGGTGATGCAGGACAACTAACTATTTGCTATAAAAGCTCGAACTGATGGAGCGTGGCAAATCAATCCATTTATCTCATAGCTTAGGCCCCACACCCCATGGGTTAGGTCCTCAGTCGAACCCCCCTCATGGGCCCCACATCACATGGGTTCCACCTCGCATGAGCCACCCGCCTCACATAGGTGGGGCCCACCTCACATGAGCCGCCCACCACAAGTGTATCCCTGCATCTCACAGGCCACCCCACTCGAGCTCGATTTGAAAATGCCCCTACATTAATCACCCTTGATGCAGAGTCTCGAACACGATACCTCCCGCTCTGATACCACTATGATGCAGGACAACTAACCACTTGTTCTAAAAGCTCGAATTGGTATAGCGTGGTAAATCAATCCCTTTATCTCATAGCCTAGGCCCCACATCCCATGGGTTAGGTCCTCAGCCAAACCCCTTCGTGGGCCCCACATCATATGGGTTCCACCTCACACAAGCCATCCACCTCACACAGGTGGGGCCCACCTCACACGGGTTGCCCACCCCGAGAGTGTCACTGCATGCCACCGGCCACCCCACTCGAGCCGAGTGTGAAAATGCCCCTGCATTAATCAGCCAATACACATTATCTACAAACAACACATAGCATGGGACCGCATCTGGCTTTTCAGCAATTAATTCATCTATAACAAGGATAAAAAGATGATGGCTCATGATACAAACCAACTAATGGAGACCCATTCCTACAGGGATCTCATTTGCCTCACGAACAGTCTTTTTACTCTTGTAACAACACACCCATAGTCATCTTTAATATTGTCAATAGATCTTCTCAAGACACTCCCTCATCCCACCATATAACTTCCTAAGGTACACTCTCCAAATATGTAGAAATCCATGTGTAGATTTTTCTTTTTTCTCTTTATACTTTTTCCACCAGTTGCCTAAGAAAATAGGCTCCATTGATCTCCTTGGGGTGAAGCCACATGGACTGTCGATATCCATTCCATTAACAAATACCATTTCAAACTTGTAACACGGTCACAAAAATACACACGCACATGGACATATGCATGTGTATGTATTATTCTTACTTATTATATTGGCTCTATACATAATAGTTACATTAGTTTTGAATTTTTTGCATTTAAGATTTTCCATTTATTTTGACTTTTTCATGTATTTGTAACATATATCTTTTAAAAGCTTTGAATGGATGAGTTGGCAAAATCTGATTTTAATAGGTTACAAGGTCTCAGTGATGCATGATAGGGACTACAACATCCATATAAATGCAATATTGGAAAATATATGAGAACCGTTATAAGAATTATTTTTTTTTTAATTAATAAGAAAATGTAGTTGAAATTTTAGGCAGGGAATCGATCCAAGTCATGCAGTGTTACCCAAGAAGCAGATGCCTAAAATGATGACTTCATTGTTTCGAGTCAACTGAATGATAACAAAATATCAGATACATAATTCTCAGGATGTTTAAATGAATTTTGCAAGCATAATATTTCATACATGCTGCAACAAGCCAGCAGACCATAATTGTAAATTTGCATTTCACTCTCATTCTCACCTTTACAATCACATAGAATATTCAACACCAGCAAGCCTACGTAAAATAAATAAATAATAAATAAAATGATTTCAAATCGAAACCTTACTAAAATGTAGCAATCAAAAGGCTGAGGTTGGATACACAAGTAGACTTGCAAACATTGGGTTTAATCAAGAGGAAACGACAAAAGGTAACAATGTTTTCTAGTACTCATAGTGAGGAAGTGACCCTCATTGCAGATATGTTTACATCAACTCTAGCTTGAAAGTAACATAATTGATAGTGCACCAAACCAAACCCAAAGAACTCGAAGAAGATTTCCTGGGATTTCATCAGCAGTTCATGTGGTCTGGTTTTTATGTCAAATGCATGCATGATTTGATGCTTGAATGTCAAATTCAGCCTACCTGAACATGTACTCAGATTGGAATTGTTCGTGATCCCATTAGCAACGTCATGCAAGTCAGTAGTTACTCCAGTGTCAATGATCTGATCACTAAAGAAACTGCAGTCAGCAGACATGAGGTATCTAGCTGCTGCTTCTCTGGGTTGAACAACAGCCACGCATGCAAAGCTCAATATTCCACATGTCACACATGCGAATAGTGCTTGACCTAACAATCCATCACCTTGGCATGTACCTTCTTTCTCACTGTCCATGTTCTGCAAGTCTGAAGTAGAACTGTACAAATCATCAGTGCCATATTGGCTGTATTTTACAGAGGGAATCCTTCTTCCTTGGCATAATGTAACAGACTTTCCCTTCATTGAACCAAAACCATTTAAATGCCCTGGCTCTGTATTCATGTCTAGCATGATATCTTCAGAAAATAAATTTTTCGAGGCTTCCATGGCTTCCTCAGGACTGCATAAACCAAGCGATAACCTGGGTTTTACCTTTATTTGAGATCCAACACGAGCATTTGATGACAAAGAAACGTCGGAAGAATGTTGTGGAAGAATGATGCAAGAAGATCCTTTCTCAAGAAGAATATGAAGTAGTTCATTATTTTTTATCACATTCTTCACAAATAGCTCTTTGACCATAATCTCTCCTTCACTTCTCTTCTTATCTTTAAGTCTGGAGCTCCGTGGCTCACTACTGATGCTCATGGGTATCCTGCAGAAAGAAACTAACATCATCTACAGATTAAGTTAACACAATGGAATCTCTCCACAAATAATCTCAAGCTGAATTTGAAACTTCAATCTACTATTATGTAAGCATAAAACTTGTGAAGAATCCTGATTGTGTGTGACTTACTACCCACCAGACATGTAGTAGAAATCTAGCCTGCTAATCCAGGTGGCCCACCATGTCCATGATCCAAAAGTAAAGCCAATTAAACAATCCTAGCAGCTCAATTGGATCAAGATCCAAAAAACAAGACCCAAAAAGAGAGGTGTTGACTGTTTACCTTCCAGCAGTTAGAATCACTTGACCGCATTGAATTTTGGGCCATGGCCCATATACGAGGGCCACACTGTATGATCACTAAATATCTTTTGCATATTTGCCCCAAGTTCCAATGGGAACTCATTTGCATTAAGCAACTATCATTCCTCAAAACTTACTAATTGTTGACAAGATTCAGTGGAACATTCCAATTCAAAGCAATATTTCTTCAGCAGTATAAAGAACACAGCTAAGGAAAACGGTGGCATTACTGTCACTCACCCAAAATCCAGAAAATATGGACCAGATAGTAAAACTGTAGACTCAAGAAAGAAATCAAGTTTGAAAGTCACAAGCAAAGATACCTTGGAAAAAAATAAAAAAAACACATGTGAATGAGCACTGTCAACTTTAAGCAATTCAAGATTCCCAAATAGCCTTAAAAACAAGATTCACAAAAATCAGGCAAACACAGAAAAAAAGCAATGATAATTAATCAAATTTTGGATTACCTAAAGAAAATAATCATAATAGTCCTAGAATGATCTAATACATCAAAAGAACGGCAGATAGAGCTGACATTTCAGAAAACAATCACTCAATACAGTAGGCTAGGCATTGCAGCCCTTGTACAATCTTTGTGCTCCCTGCTAAGAACTTCAACTCAAAGTGAAATTCTAGAATTCATTGCAAAATAAACTTGAGCTGATGTTAGAATAGCTTTCCTAATTCAAACATACTTCTAGGATTCCTAGAAAGTTTTTTTTTTTTCCTTTCCTTTTCTTTCTTTTTTTCTGAATCATTCTGCCTGGTGACTTCTTTTCTTGTGTAGGGGAAAAAACAAAGAAAAAGACTTCTGAACCTACTCCAGTTCTCCAACAAGCTCAGAACTAGCTTCAACTTCTACTAACCTTACCAACTAAAATTACAAAGCTAACTTAAAAACTAGCTCACTCAGCTTCTTTTGCTGGCTCACTGGATCACCCATTCAAGAAACCACCTAATTGTTGGAATTGAACCTGAGAATCCTGGTAATGGTTCACTGCTCTCTGAGAACCATGCTCTAGTTTTAACCAATATGGATTCTGGTGAATGCTCTCTAAGGTCTAACCGGAAAAGGAGATCAAGATTTCAAAGGCAAAGGCAAACTCCAGCCATCCAAAGGGGGCTTTCCAACTCTGTTTGTGGAGAACTTCCCTAAAGAATGGTTGGAAGCGAACCTTTATAGGGTGTTTGGGAGGCTTGGTAGGGTCATCAAAGTTCTGGTTCCCCATATGCATCGATCACTGATCATCCGAGGATTTGCTTTTGTGCATTTTGAAGGGGTGGAAGGGGTGGAAGAATCATCAGACCAATTGAACAGTGCTTGGTTTTCCGACAGGAAAATTGTTTTCCATGAAGCTAAATATGGACCAAAGGTCTATTGAAAGGTGATGTAGGAACAATGCATGAACTCAAATAACGTGAGAGATCAATTAGCAAATTTAAATTAATTAAGAAAAACTATAAATCTTGCTAGCATCATCACAAATATCAAGATTCTAAAAAGGAAATCATGCATAGTTTAAGTGTAGGTTGCCAAGCATCATCCTACAAAACCATTAAACATGAGAACAAGGATCTAATGGATGTAGAAACATCCAAATAGCATAGGGTTTGGCCTATTTTAAAGAGAAAGGTCTAATGCTACCTAGGGTTTACTAGATTTGGGTGTGGGTGAAGCTAGGGTTAGGGAAGTTTGGAGGAAAGGTGAAATTAAGGTTAAAGTGGGGAACTGAGTAGAGGGATTAAAGGGTTCAGGTATTAAGAGATGGAAATTAAGGTTTTAGATGTGGGGAAGTTAGGGTTCACGTATTAAGAGATGGAAGTTAGGGATTTTCAAATCTAGGGTTTGGGAATTTGGGGAATTTGGGAAATTTAGGGTTAGGGTTAGCATTTGTTGGTAGAAATGAAGGGGTTTTGTTGTTGAGGTAGTGGAAGGCCAAAGGAACAAGGGGTGGGACCGTATAGCCAGCCCTATGGGTTCACACGTGCAGCCGTATGGTCACACGTGTGGGCTACGTAGGGTTGGGTTTTTGTTTTTATGGTTCGGCTTATCGAGAAAGGTGTAAAGGAGGAGAATCGGAAGGTTGTTGATGGATTTTGGAGAAAGGGGGAAAAGAAAAGAAGAAACTTAAAGAAATAAGTTGATTGTTGATGAAGAGATATGAATGTGGGGATAGAAGGAAGCTTCGCAAAGATAGGCCTCGCACCGATCTTCCTTCCAAGTCACATGGAAGATATCTTCAAATCACATGAAGATTAGAGAGAAAACACGAGAGTTCTCTTATTTTTATTTTCGTAAGCAAAACCAAGCACTGAAGGGTTTGGCCTATTTTAAAGAGAAATGTCTAATACTATCTAGGGTTTACTAGATTTGGGTGTGGGTGAAGCTAGGGTTAGGGAAGTCTGCGGGAAAGGTGAAATTAAGGTTAAAGTGGGGAATTGAGTAAAGGGATTAAAGGGTTCAGGTATTAAGAGACGGAAATTAAGGTTTTAGATGTGGGGAAGTTAGGAATTTTAGGTGAATTAAAGGATTTTCAAATCTAGGGTTTGGAAATTTGGGGAAATTAGGAAATTTAGGGTTAGGGTTAGAGTTTGTTGGTAGGAATGAAGGGGTTTTGTTGTTGAGTAGTGGAAGGCCAAAGGAACAAGGGGTGGGACCATATGGCCAGCCCTATGGGTTTACATATGTGTATGATCACATGTGTGGGCTACGTAGGCTTGGGTTTTGGTTTTTTATGGTTCGGCTTGTCGAGAAAGGCGTAAAGGAGGAGAATCGGAAGGTTGTTGATGGATTTTGGAGAAGGGGGAAAAAAGAAAAGAAATACCTTTGTTGTTGATGAAGAGATATGAATGTGGGGATAGAAGGAAGCCTCGCACTTCCGTTGATGAAGATAGGCCTCGCACCGATATTCCTTCCAAGTCACATGGAAGATATCTTCACATCACATGAATATTAGAGAGAAAACAAGAGAGTTCTCTAATTTATTTTTTTTCGTAAACAAAACAAAGCATTAAAGAGGTCAATAAACCCCCCCCCCCCCCCCCCCCCCCCCCCCCGAGTCTCAAGACTTTTCAAATTTACAAATTAGACCCTATTTAATGACTTTTGACCAAAATAATCCTAGTCTAATGAAAAATCATATAAAACCACTCATAAGGTGTCCAAAGCATAAATCAATCATAAACTAAATCCTAAAACATAAATATAGCATATAATGATGAGAATGATCCATGATCAATGGCCCAATCGTCACGTCCCTCAAATCCAACGGTCCAAGTCACTCCCTAAAGCAACCCATGTGCATCTTCCCAATGTGGGGTATGCACATGGGGTCTTCAACATGGATACTTGCCTAGCCACAGAGAAATCGGTGCAGCCCACCTCCTCTAATACACACGCAAAGGTGTACATGATGTGATGTCATCATCAACTCTCCTCAACTGAGAAGAGTTCGCCTCTGGCAAATTAAAACTCCTATAATGCTCAAGGATGTCAAGATCGAACAGCTCCACCTCTGTAATCTAGGTGTTATCTGAAACCGGCATGTGCTTCAACTTGACAAGGAATTTTTGAAATCCCCCATGGCAAGTGGAAACTGCTTGCACATCATGTATATCTTCGACGTGTTCACTTCGAGCAGGCAAGGAAGGTAAGGGTGGCAAATGTTGGGATAATGGGTCAGGCAGAGGCCGTAGGTTAGGGACTGGATCATGGTCTATGGGAGGGTCTAAAAATGGATTAGAAGGTGAAGTAGCAGGACCATTGTATCATACTAGATCTTCCATATTAAAAGTAGAGCTAATTCCCGTGATCGGTGGAAGGTCCTGCACTACACACTTGCAATTTTTTAACAACCCCATGTGGGAACCATTCGGGCCTCATACGAACCATGACATAATCTCCTACCTGGAATTCCTGAAATCTGCGATGAGAATTAGCATGTGCTTTATATTTTTCATTAGTTAAGTTAATCTGCTTCTTAATCTCACTATGCAACTCATGTATGTGACATCCAAACTCATGTGCCGACTCAGATGGCCGATGGGACATAGACATAGGTATGAGATATACTGGTTAACTAGGTTTGTAGCCATGCACAACCTCAAATAGACTCATGCCTATAGACCTATTAATAGAACTATTATACGCAAACTCGGCTATAGGGAAAATAGTATCCCGCGTTCTAACGCAATCACCCACAAGGCATCTAAGCATATTTCCAAGACTCTTATTGACGACATCAGTCTGATCGTCTATTTGAGGATAATATGCAGTTGAAAATTGAAGCCTTATCCCCATCATGTGCCATAGTGTCTTCCAAAAATAGTTCATAAAACATACATCGCGATCTAATACTATGGTCGTAGGTATACCATGTAAATGCACTACCTCCCCTAAGAAAAGTTTAGCCATATTGGAGGCATCTAACATTTTCGAGCACGGAATGAAATGGGCCATTTTGGAAATATAGTCCACAACCACAAATATGGAATCGTGTTTCTTGATAGTCTTAGGTAAACCCAACACGAAATCCATACTAACAGCTTGCCACGGAGCATGGGGCACTGGCAATGGCGTATACAATCCTGTATTTTGCTTTCTATGCTTTGCCAGTTGATAAGTCCTGCAATGCCCAACTATCTTGGCGATATCTCGCTTAAGACTTGGCCAATAGAACCTATCCTCCACAAGGGCAATAGTCTTGTCCCTCACCAAATGACCAATTACCCCTCCTGCATGAAGTTCCATAAATAGGAAATCACGAAGGGAAGCACGAGGATTACAGAGTCTGTCAGTAGTAAATAGGAACTCATCAATGATGACAAACCCACGACTATTGCTCAATTGACGATCTTGTATCGACGCATACAACTCACCAAAGGCTGGGCATGTAGGATACTCTTCTCTCAACCGCTCAAACGTAGTCACTTCTATTCTCATACTCTAAAGTAGAGCCACACAATGATTAAGGGCATCAACAGGTTTGTTCTCAACCTCAGCCTTATGTTTAAGAATGAAAGAATATTCCTAAAGAAATTGGACCCATTTAGCATGCCGAGGGTTTAGTTTCTTCTAGGAACTACGGTAACATAAGGCCTCATTGTTAGAGAACAAGACAAATTCTCGTAATAAATAATACTGCCAATGGCACAAAGATTGGATGACCGCATAGAACTCTTTGTTATACATGGAATACCATTGCTTTACCTCATTCAACTTCTCACTAAAATAAGCAACAGGATGGCCTTCCTGACTGAGCACTCCAGCTATGCCTACCCCAGATGTACCACACGCAACTTCAAATACTTTAGAAAAGTCTGGAAGGCATGTGACAGGAACTTCGCTCATCTTTCCCTTAATCTCCTTAAATGTTTTAAAGGCAACTTTAGTTCACACAAACTCCCCTTTATGCAATCCGTGATGGGAGCCATGATGGAACTAAACCTTTTAATGAACCGCCTATAAAAAGTTGTTAGGCCAAGAAAGCTTCGCACCTCGTGAATATTGCACAGCTCAAGCCACTCAATTATAGCCCTGACCTTCTCAGGATCTGCTCTCATGCCCTCTGTATGTGCTAATATTTTAAGCACAGAAGTAGATTGTCAAATTTCATACACAAAATCAATGTTTTAGATAGCGGTAGCATGATGCGTAGCGCTCAACCCTCTATAGCGTGTAGCATAAATACGTAGCTACACGATACTTCTATTTTTTAATTTAAACATAGGACAAATATAATAAATAGTGAAATATATATATATATATATATATATATATATATATGTAAATGCCTAAAAGATTGATTCATTTTATCAATTATAAGCATATTCAAAAAAGTTATTAGTTATCATTTATCAAAAGCCAATCCACATGTATAAGCCAAATCAAATAATTATCACATCAACAGCTTTCTAAGCAAACCACTCTAATTAATAATGTCTAATCGAAACCACAAGTCACAATTATGAAAAGAAATAAAAATCTCATAGGTTAACAGTATCAAGTACAATACAAGTGTCACATTCTTCAACATTAGAAACAAAGAAAACATGAAAAAACAATAAAAAATTAAAATAGTAAAAAAAAATATATTATAGCTTATGCTACGGACGCTACGCGCTACGTAGTTGTAGCGTACGCTACAGGGGATTTATGCTATTTGGGACGCTACGTAGTGCTACGGCCACGCTACGCTACGGGCGCTATTTGAAACACTGGACAAAATATATAGTGTATGGAACTTTAGCTCATTTCAACATTTCAAGAGTAGAGCACGACTCAACATCTCAAGATTATAAGACTCAGAAGAATTTCAAGAGAAGAATCAACTGCATGCCAACCTACAAGTAAAGAAGACCTTAAGAAAAACCCTAGGCTAAAGTACATCTTAGTGGTTTTCTAAGTTAACTTATTGCACTTTTACATTAAAATTCATGGGTGTTCGGCTAGCCCAACCCTGTCTTCGGCCAACCGAACCATCTCGGCTCATCCCAAGATCAACCTAGGTCAAGTTTCAAGTAATGCATAATTTTGAATTCCAGGAATCTTAGGCCAACTGAACCCTGTCTCCGTCCAGCCAAAGGAATCTCAGGCCAGCTGAATTTTGTCTCGGGCTAGCCTAAGTTTGGTTCAAAATCAGATCCCGTGAAATCTGCCAGCCGTTGAAACAGAACCGTGAAAATCCATGCAGCCAAAGGGATTCTTAGGCTAACCAAAGCTCTAATCTTTTGGTTATAAATAGAGCTCATTTCTCATGATTTTAAGATAAGAAAAAAGAGAAAAATACAGGAAACAAAAGTGAGAAATCTTTTTCTTTTTCAAGCTATTTGCATCATCTTTTATATATTATTTTTAGCTTATTCAATTCTCTTCTCAAGTCTTGTTAAGTTCAAATAAAGAGTGGCCTATACTCAACTTGAGAATAGAGGATTGAATCTGCAGCTTTTAGGGTTTTGTTCTTTGAAAAATCATATATCCCTAGATCCTTATTGGATGTGCATACATTAGTTTATCTTCATCTAAGAAAAGAAAGGATCACAGCATCTACTGAAGCTTCATCTTCAAAGGCTCCATCGATATCTTCACTTCGACTCACGTCTTCAAGAAGATAAGTTTTCATCTGGTAAATTACTTTTACTTTGGGTCGATTGAGATTGCCCGGGAAAATCTCATCAGATTGAGTGATAAGCCCGTTAAAATCACCTGAGGTTAGTTGTGATAGCCTGTGAAAATCACAAACTATAAGAGGTTGTTGAGATTAGCCTATGAAAACTAATGGAAAGCCAAAATTACGTGGAGAAGTAATTTTGGGAGTGGAGTAGGTGTGTGTTAACACTGAACCACTATAACTCTATTTGTCTTGTGGTGATTGATAATATTTTCTTTGTATATCTTGAAATACTGAAATCAAGGAAGTTGTAAAATAAGGTTGTCCTACAACTCAATTGAAATCAATATTTTGATATTAATTGTTGTTCTGTAGGACATAGATAGCTCAACTTACACCCTCGGATGATATTATAAACCCCAAGAAGATAACGCTCTTTGACATGAATGTGCAATTCTCAAGGTTGGCATAAAGCTTTTTAGTTCTAAGTACCCCGCAAACTTGTCTCAGATGGTGGAGATGGTGTTCCTTTGATGTGTTATAGATAAGAACGTCATAAAAATACACCACAAGGAACTTACCCATAAAGGGTCTCAACACCTAGGTCATCACTCTCATAAATGTGCGCTAGGCATTAGTCAAGTCAAAGGGCATGACTAGCCACTCGCATAGCCCATACTTCGTCTTGAAGGTTGTCTTCCATTCATCTCCTAGGCGTATACATATCTACACATACCCACTCTTGAGGTCGATCTTCGAAAAGATGGTGGCACCCACCATCATATCTAACATATCATCAAGACACGATATAGGAAATCAGTACTTGACTGTGATATTATTGATGGCTCTACTGTCCACACACATGTGCCACGTGGTGTCTTTCTTAAGCATGAGAAGCGTTGGCACGACACACAAACTTAAACTCTCTTGAATGAAACCCTTCCTAAGGAGCTCATCTACTTGCTTCTTCAACTCTGCATGCTTAGTAGGGTTCATTCGATAATGAGGAAGGTATGGTAAAGTCGCCTCAAGGACAAGATCAATAGCATGCTAGATATCCCTCATGGGTGGGAGCTCATCTAGAAAGTCCTCTGAGAATACATCGTAAAACTCATCCAGAATTGGATTCACCTTAGAGGATCCCTCTACACTAACCTCAAGAGTGAACTTCTCTAGCCACTAAGGTGTATACCATCAAATCCACCTTAGCCTCTCTCTCTCTCTCTCTCTCTCTCTCTCTCTCTCTCTCTCTCTCTCTCTCTCTCTCTCTCTCTCTCTCTCTCTCTCTAACTCCTTGGCATTGATAACATGGAGAGACAGGTTGGGATCTCCTCGTATCCCTTGGGTTACTCGACTTCCCCTCAGCTTTCTAGTCTACATTACTTTTTGGTGGGAGAGGAACTAGAGTGATCTTCTTGCCCTGATGCATGAATGAACACACATTCGAGCGGCCATATATCATCACATCGCGATCAAATAACCAAGGACGCCCCAAAATGATGTGTCCAACATCCATGGGTAAAACGTCGCACCATAGCGAATCTGAATAGAATCCAAAATGAACAAGCACAAGAGGTCGTTGGGTAACAGGCATGAAAGATGCGTCAAAACATGAAACTCTAAAGGGCTGAGGGTGCGGTTTGTGTTTCAAACCCAAACGGGATAACGTGCTAGTGGAGACCACATTTGTACAACTACCACTATCGACGATCACCTTGCAATTCTTCTCCCCACATTCTGCATAGGTGCAAAAAATCATAGTCTGACACCAGTCATCATTCTCCTTAGAATTGATCAAGGCACACTTGACTACCGCAAGTGGTGTGGTCTCTTCTTCCTCTACTTCTTCATCACTAGCACCAGTCATATTAGGTTGATAGACTTCTTCAAAATCACCTAGTTCATCTCCTTCTTCTACCATCGTGCACATTCAGCAAACCAATGATCGATGCCAAAAAGAAGGTGAGTTCGAAGCCACGTCCACTTCCTATCATCTAACTGCAGAGGATGGACCACATGCCAAGCCTTCTTATAATGAAATCGTCATCAACACTCCTATGGAAATCGACGAGGTTTCTGATGATAAAATTTTCGAGGCTCCGATAGAGGTTGACGAGGACGAAAAGGTGTAGCATTCATCTGTTCTCGGAAGGGGGCGTAGTTCACACCAGGCAAAAGGGAATTTTATTTTGATTTAGTTCCAGACGACAGGGTAAGAAGGTGCCATCCTCAAGTTAGGATTCTGCTTGAACTGGATGCTCTACAGCTAATGGGAGAGAAGGAAGCCTCGGCCAAAGCAAGGCAGATCCATAGGATTAGCACTGATGCGCAAAGTGACCAAATCCATGACAATTGAAGCATCATATTTGCTCACCTCCCCTAGGGTTAGCACTTGTTATCCCTTTTACTTTGACATCTTTATGATTGGACTGGGAACCAACTTGGGGCTTGGATTGACTTCCCACGTTAGACTTTGTCCCTTGAGGATAAGTCTTAAAACTTGGATCCCGAGAGTCAAAATGCCTACCAACCGGTGCTTAAGATAATACTCGATGTCTTGCACCACTTGGTACATGTGCTCCAATGTGCCAACGACACGAGAATAAATTTCTCATTGGATCTCGAATCAGAGGCTCATCCTGAATCTGGACAATGTAATCATCGGGTCCTCAATGTCACATCGCATCATGTATACCTCGAACTTGGCGATGTAGTTTGACACAGTCATTGGTCCTTGGTGCAAGGCCTACCACTGGTCTAGGAGCCTCTGGCGATAAGAGAGAGGGAGATACTTTTCTTTAAGGACGCCTTTCATCTCAGCCCAGTGCGCAACTAGAGGTTCTCCTCTCCTTTCAATTTTACGCTCCATGTTAGTCCAAAAAAGTTTGGCCTGGCCCACCAGCTTCATCTTAGCAAATCTCATTCAACGGGCATCAGACATATCATACCACTCGAAATAATGGTCTATGTCTGCCACCCAATCAAGGAATGCTTTGGGGTCCAAGCGACCATCAAAACTGAAAGCCTCAACTTTCACACCCTTCATGACTTGCGCGTCTGGATCATGACGGTCATGATGTTCCTCACGTTGTGGTTACGCTTGTGCCCGATCACGCCCAACACCTTGACCACGACCACACCCTCGCCTATCAACTTGATCTCCAACTTGAGATTGAACATCTTCCCCAGTGTCAGGGTTTGCTTGTAGGGAAGCCTCAAGTTAATTGACGTGTATTACTCGGGGTCAATTGAGTAGTGGTGGTTCTATTGTGTTCTTCAATTGTCATTAGACAGTGGTTTATAGCATTAAACGCCTCGACAATCTGCTCTAGATTCATAGTGGGATGTAAACCAAAGTAATGCAGGGGCATTTTCACACTGGGCGCGAGCGGGGTCGCTTGTGGGATGCAGGGGCACACTCAGGGTGGGTGCGGCCCACGGGGGAGGTCTCGTGTTCGAGACTCCTCACTAGGGGTGATTAATGCACATTTCACACCGGGCTCGAGTGGGGTAGCTTGTGGGATGCAGGTGCACACTCGGGGTGGGTACAGCCCAGGGGGGAAGTCTCATGTTCGACTCCTTACCAGGGGTGATTAATGCGCATTTCACACCGGACTCGAGTAGGGTAGCCCGTGGGATGTGGGGACACACTCGAGGTGGGCGGCCCATGTGATTTGAGGCCCACGAAGGGGGTTCAGCCGAGGTCCTAAACCCATGAGATGTGGGGCCTGGGCTATAAGATAAATGGATTAATTCGCCATACTCTAACAGTTCGAGCTTTTAGAGCAAGTGGTTAATTGTCTTACATCAAATTGGTATAAGAGCGGGAGGTCTCGTGTTCGAGACTCCTCACCGGGGGTGATTAATGCAGGGGCATTTTCACACTGGGCTCGAGTGGGGTCGCTCGTGGGATGCAGGGGCACACTCGGGGTGGGTGCGGCGCACGGGGGAGGTCTTGTGTTCGAGACTCCTCACCAGGGGTGATTAATGGGCGTTTCACACCGGGCTTGAGTGGGGTAGCCCGTGGGATGCAGGGACACGCTCGAGGTGGGCGGCCCATGTAATTTGGGGCCCACGAAGGGGGTTCGGCCGAGGTCCTAAACCCATGAGATGTGAGGCCTGGGCTATAAGATAAATGGATTAATTCGCCGTACTCTAACAGTTCGAGCTTTTAGAGCAACTGGTTAATTGTCCTGCATCACAAAGCCATGTCCAGAACGAGTGGGCATACACAAGGGAACTCTAAAAAGGAAACCTAAATCTTAGGATAATGTTATGGCAAAGATAAAACCAACCTAGAGATTAAAATGAACACACTAGAAACACTAATCTGAAAATTCAACAAGTCGTCAACCTCAAATAATGCTGTAAATTTAGCAGGGCGGTAATCTGAGAGTACCAAACTGAAAATTCAGCAAGAATGGAATCTGAAAATTACAAACTGAAAATTCAGCAAGGTGACAACCTGAGATTACTACGCTGAAAATTCACAAATGGTGTAAGTGGAAAACACTTGCCGAAAATTCAGCAATAGGATATTCCAAACTATGAACAAAATTCAGTAATATGATCCTATATCCTATATGCAATGTATGATCTATTAACCCTAGATATGACACTAACCTAAGTGCAACACAAAAATCCTATGCTAAACATATGGCTTTGATACCAAATTTGAAGTAGATCCAATGCATGAACTCAAATAATGTGAGAGATCAATCAGCAAATTTAAATTAATAAAGAAAAACTATAAATCTTGCTACCATCATCACAAATATCAAGATTCTAAAAAGGAAATCATGCATAGTTTAAGCGTAGGTTGCCAAGCATTATCCTACAAGACCATTAACATGAGAACTAGGGTCTAATGGATGTAGAAACATCCAAATAGCATAGGATTTGACTTATTTTAAAGAGAAGGATCTAATACTACCTAGGGTTTACTAGATTTGAATGTGGGTGAAGCTAGGGTTAGAGAAGTTTGAGGGAAAGGTGAAATTAAGGTTAAAGTGGGGAATGGAGTAAAGAGATTAAAGGGTTTATGTATTAGGAGATGGGAAAAGGTTTTAGATATAGGAAAGTTGGGGATTTTAGGTGAATTGAAGGATTTGAAGATCTAGGGTTTGGGAATTTGGGAAAATTGGGAGATTTGGAAATTTCAGGGTTAGGGTTAGGGTTAGTTGGTGGGAATGAAGGGGTTTTGTTGTTGAGGTAGTGGAAGGCCAAAGGGACAAGGGGTGCGACGGTACAGCCAGCCCTATGGGTTCACAAGTGTGGCCGTATATGGTCACACATGTGGGCTACGTAGGGTTGGGTTTTGGTTTTTTTATGGTTCGACTTGTCGAGGAAGGTATAAAGGAGGAGAATCGGAAGGTTGTTGATGGATTTTGGAGAAAGGGTGAAGAAGAAAAGAAAAAACTTGAAGATATACCTCAATTGTTGATAAAGAGATATGAATGTGGGGATAGAAGGAAGCCTTGCACTTCCATTAATGAAAATAGGTCTTGCACCGATCTTCCTTCCAAGTCACATGGAAGTTATCCTCACATCACATGAAGATTAGAGAGAAAACAAAAGAGTTCTCCTTTTTTTCATAAACAAAACCAAACATCACCCCCCCCCCCCCTTTCTCTTTATAGTCTCTCAAGACATTTCAAAATTACAAATTAGACCTTATTTAATGACTTGACCAAAATAACTATAGTCTAATAAAAATCAAATAAAACCACTCATAAGGTGTCCAAAGCATAAATCAATCATAAACTAAATCCTAAAACACAAATATGTCCTATGATGACAAAAATGGTCCATGATCAACAGCTCGATCATGTAATCCATGAGATCCAATGGCCCGATCGTCACGTCCCTCAAATCCAACAGTCCACGCTCCCTAAAGCAACCCATGTGCATATTCCCAGAGTGGGGTCTACCAAATGCTCGCACATGCACATGGGGTCTTCAACATGGATACTCGCCTAGCCACAAAGAAATCGATGCGGCCTGCCTCCTCTGATACATACACAAAGGTGTACGTGATGTGATGTCTTCATCAAAAGAGGTCTTTAATCTTGCTGCAGGATAGCAACAAAGTCAAAGTGATGAGGTGTTGGTGGGAATGATCACAAAGTTGGAATGAATCTGGTTGGAAAGGCATTACTCTCAAGTAAGTCTTTTTAAGAAGCTCTTCAAGCAAGGTCTTCATTTCACTGATAGTCTAAAATGTCGAAAGGAAGGTAGCCTAACATCAGCAAGAAGCAAGAAACAAGAAACAAAATATGTCAATCAAAGGGAACAAATATAAGCCTATGTCTAACTACTAGAGTCATATTTTAGAGAGTGGCAGTGTCTAGTTGATGGAGTATTCGTCAAGGGTTATCAAAACATAAAGGATTGTCCTAACATTCCAAAGGAGGTGAGAGTGCGGATGAGGTAGATATTATGTAATGGTGTTTCAGATAGAGTGGGAAGTACGCAATAAGGAGAAGGGAAGAACTGTTACACCAGATGCAAGGACTTGGCACAATGGATGAGGACCTGGATGTTGATCAGGATGATGTTAAATACCTTGGCCGACTAATCTCTTTCCATGAAGTCAAGTGGATTTCCTCTTCCATGAAGTCTCTCACCAACCAAGAGACCATCTTAAAAGAATCCAGCTTGCAGTGTAGCCCATCAATCTTTGGTATCTGGATCACTTAGTATACAAAAAGAGTACAGAAATCAGTAATCATTTATTTGATTACAGGTAAATCTTCCACGAGAGCGCCTAGACATGAGTTTTATTGATGCAGGACATGAAATTAACCATGGAGTGCAAGAAATCAAGTTTGTGATTATGCCAATATTAAACAGTCACAAAATTCCACATCCTACATACTATCAAACATTCAAGAAGGGGAATCTATGGGGGTCCAAGCCTACACAACCATTAGGGTTGGATCAAATAAAATTATAAGCCAAACAGGCCCAAAGGAGTGTAAGAATTACCCATTCTTGCATAGGATTGTTCCCGACTCAAGCAATTCACTAATTTTCAATTTGGGGGAAAATCTAGGGTTTGAAAATAGAGGAAAATTGAGATTTGGGACCCTTTTGGGTTATGGATTTCGGATTATGAGGTTTTCTAGATGACGGTTAGGGATCGGTCGAGGTATTTGAGGGTACAGGGACTGATTTAGCAATTTTCAGATTTAACAATTCCGTTGTACCATATGTTGATCATGTTTATGAGTGAATATTAGGGGTAGATCTAAGGGGGTTTAGGTAGGGGATTAATGGGGGATCCTATGGGGAGGTTTTAAGCCGAAAAAAAGGAAGGAAACAGAGGGGAAAAGAAGACCTAGGATGGGCCACGCACGCTGGACAGCAGGTTGGCCTGGATGCATGTGTGTGACTGGACGTCCGTACGTGTGTGGAGCCCACAAAATCAGGAAAGGACTCTTAGGCTAGGAACAGTCAGGGGTGGGTTGTTTCCATACCAAAAATCACTTCGATCCAGCACATGGTTTATGTGTAGTACTCTGCCGAAGTTTCAGCCCCGTAGATGCGCCAAAATTTGAAAACCTTCTTATGCACTGCTGTAGGAGAGGATTTTGATGCGAAAATTGGTGAATCTAATGGTGGATGGGGTGTTGAGGATGATGGGTGAGAAACAAGAGAAGATGGTGATGATTTGGAGCGAGTGTGGGTTTGCACCACGGTAGTTAACCCTTCGAGGAAGAGAGGGCTTCGCACCCAATTTGATCCTTCAACTCAATGTGAGAGAGAGGAAGAAACGCCTGATTTTTTTTATTCATAATATCATGAGAGTCTATACATGGGATTGCTTTATTTATAAGAAACCCCTAAATCCAAAAAGACAAAACTACCCTTGCGCAATGTGCGTGTACTAATACCAAAACTACAATAAATAAAATAACTAATCTAAGCAATCAAGGTCGTTCATGATGTTTCTAGAATATCCTCTATCTCCTCTCTGGATGTGGGAAAAGTATGTATAGGAAGCAGAGGCTGGGAAGATGGGTCGAGAAGAGGCCATGGGTCAAGGGAAAGATCTGGAGAATTGGGATGGTTAGGTGAAAGGCTAGACAATGTGTCAGTGGTCCTCTGAAATGCAACTAGATCCTCCACATTGAATGTGGAACTAATTCCCACGTAAGGTGAAAGATCTACCACATATGCATTGGGACCGTTTCATTTTATAATTTTGAATGGTCCAGCACTACGCGCGTGTAATTTCCGAACGGTTCCCTGAGTATACTGCTCTGGCCCGATGCAGACCATCACAGAGTCCCCTACATTGAATTCCTTGAATCGTTTATGTTGGTCTGCAGAAAATTTGTATTGTTCATTACTAGCATTGATCATTCGCCTGATTTTTATTTTTTTTAACACACGCACACACAACCCCACACACGCCGTAGTGGGATTTCACCACCCATAGATACTCAAACCCTTGACCGAGTGTTGAAACTCATGGGATTTCTTGATGCAAAAAATGAATATGATGTGCAAAGGACTCTGCAGACTCCCCTTAAATGCAACTAGATCTTCCACATTGAATGTGGAACTAATTCCCATGTAAGGTAGAAGATCTACCACATACACATTGGGACCGTTTCGTTTTATAATTTGAATGGTCCAGCGCTACGCACGTGTAATTTCCGAACGGTTCCCTGAGGATACCGCTCTGGCCCGATGCAGACCATCACAGAGTCCCCTACATTGAATTCCTTGAATAGTTTATGTTTGTCTGCAGAAAATTTGTATTGTTCATTACTAGCATTGATCATTTGCCTGATTTTTTTTTTTAACACACACACACACACAACCCCACACACTCACGTCGTAGTGGGATTTCACTACCCATGGATACTCGAACCCTTGACCGGGTGTTGAAACTCCTGGGATTTCACCACCCATGGGATTTCTTGATGCAATGAATGAATATAAAGTGCAAAGGACTCTGCAGACTCTGATGGCCTATGAGACAAGGACATAAGGACAAGATCAATAGGCTTTCTAGGTTTATAACCAGTAACGACTTCAAAAGGACTTAAACCTGTAAATCTATTGACAGAACTATTATATGCAAATTCGGCAATAGATAGTGCAGTGTCCCATGTCCTGGTGTGCTGCCCCACTAAACACTTGAGAAAATTTCCTAGGCTCCTATTGACCACCTCAGTCTGAGGGTGGTAGGCAGAAGAAAATTGGAGCCTAGTACTCATCATATGCCATAGTGTCTTCTAAAAATAACTCATGAACCGCACGTCACGGTCAGACACTATGGTTTTGGGTAACCCATGAAGCTTGACAACCTCACTAAAGAACCATTTGTCAACATAGGATATGGGCCATTTTAGAAAAACGGTCCACGACAACAAATATGGAATCGTGTTTTCGAATAGTCATGGAGAGCCCAAGCACGAAGTCCATACTTACGTCCTGCCAAGAGGCGAATGGAACTAGCAAAGGTGTGTATTGCCTCGTACTCTGCTTTTTCAGTTGACAAGTATGACACTGCCCTATAATTTTGGCCACGTCTCACTTGAGGCTTGGCCAATAGAATCTATCCTCCACTAGGGCAATGGTCTTGTCTCGACCAAAATGACCTGCGACTCCTCTTGAATGTAACTCCCAGACAAGAAAATCGTGGAGGGAGGTGTATCAAGGGTGAGTAGTGCTCCCCTAGATATGACCCTTGATACATGTCATCACTAGGGCTCTCCACTAGCTCGTATTCTTCCTCCTCACTGTCACTTTCTGGGGGCACTACTTTTACTTGTCCATCAATAAAGAACACCTTGGTGCCCTCTTTTGTGCCACACTGGTGGGCAAAGTTGATGCAGACATGAAATTAAACATGATGTGTGAGATTTCAGGCTTCAAATCGCCTCAGTTCATAAACAATGACACAAATTCCATATCCCACAAAAAAAGTCGAAACATTCAAGTAAAGGGGAATCTACGCGGGTCCAGGCCTACACAGGTTAAAACTGGACCAATAAAAATTATAAACCAAACGATGCTCAAAGGGAAATAGAAATCAACCACACATGCATAGCAAACAGTTCCTAATCCAATGATTCCCCAATCTCAATTCAAGGAACCCTAGGGTGAAAAAAATGGGCAAATAAATTAGGGCTAATGCAAACTAATACTAGGGTTTAGGAAATAGGAATGAAAAGAGGAAAACCGGAGGAAAACCTGACCCGGAGAAAGCTCCTGCGTGCAGATGGTGGCCTGGAGCTGACGCACGTGCGTGGGTGGGCTGGCCGCACGTGTGATAGAAGCCCGACTCCCCAAAGTGACACCTAGGCCTTAGTCGGCCAGGGGAGACCTCCAATCCCTCCAAGTTTGACGACGATCCGACATAAGGTCGAGGTGTAGTGCTTCGCCGAAGTTTCAGCCCTCCTATAGGTCCAGATTCTGGAAACTAGCTTTAGGGGGATGAATAGCTGCAAAAGCTGGGAAATTCAAAGCAATAATGATGATAGAAGATGAGATATATGAATGGGAGAGGGTAGGGACAGATGGGAATAGATGTGGCTTCACACCACGTAGTTAGCCCTTCGAAAAGGGAGGGCTTCACACCCACTTTTGAATTCTTCCACAACTCACAAAGAGAGCAGAAAAATAAAGAAGGAATTTTTATTAAGCTTCAATGAATGAAAAGAACTACAAGGGGTGCCTATTTATAAGGAAAACCCTATACCCCTAAAACTCGCACCATGTGCGCAACCTATTACTTGGCGATGAAGTAAACTAAAATAAAAATCAAACAAACAAATCTAAAGCGTTCACGATATTCTAAATAATAACAATAAGCAAAACCTAAAATATAAAATCAATTCGACAAGTGGGTCACGATCATGAGATCTCATGATAGGCTTTTCTTGACTATCAGGCCCACCCTTTTGAACCAAAACTTCTTTTTCTAGCTAAGAAGCCCTCCTTGGATGTCGTCATCGAGCTAGATTGATGGTGGGGCCCTCCTTCTGCGTACGTACGTGCGTAGGGGGGTGGTGTGCGTGCGCGTGTAGGCGGCGTGCGGCTGTGCGTGCGCACGATGTCCTCATCAACTCTCCCCGGCTAGGAAGATTTCGCCACTGGCGAAATAAAACTCCTGAACCGCTCCACGATGTCAGGATCAAGTCTCTGAAGCTCCTCCTTAGTGAGCCACGTGCTGTTTGAAGCTGGGCGTGACTTCCATTTAACTAAGTACTTTTGAAATCCGTCGTCCGACATTGAAACTATCTCATGGTCCAGGATAACCTCTATTTCCTCTCTAGGTGTGTGAAGGCTAGGTATGGGAGGCAGAGGCTGGGATGAAAGGTCGGGAAGAGGCCATGGGTCAATGGGTAAATCTGGGGAATCAGGATGGGTGGGTGAAGGGCCGGACAAAGTATCAGTGGGTCCCTGAAAAGCAACTAGATCCTCCACATTGAATGTGGAGCTGATTCCCATGGAAGGTGGAAGATCTACCTCATACGCATTCAGACCGTTTCGTTTATAATTTTGAAGGGCTCAGCGCTACGCGCGTGTAACTTACAAACGGCCCCTGCAGGGTACTGCTCGGGCCTGATACGAACCATCACAGAATCCCCAATATTGAATTCTTTGAAACGTCTATGTTGGTCTGCAGAAAATTTGTAATGTTCATTACTAGTAGTGATCTTTCACCTGATTTCTTGATGCAATGAATGTATGTGATGCACAAAAGACTCTGCAGACTCTTACGGCTTATGGGACAATGACATGGGGATGAGATCAATAGACTTCCTGGGCTTGTAACCACTAACGACTTCAAAAGGACTTAGACCTGTGGACCTATTGACAGAACTATTGTATGCAAACTCCGCTATGGGTAGTACGGTGTCCCATGTCCTGGTATGCTCCTCCACTAAACATCAAAGTAAACTCCCTAGGCTCCTATTAACCACCTCAGTCTGGCCATCGGTCTGAGGGTGGTAGGCAGAAGAAAATTGGAGCCTAGTATTCATCATGTGTCATAGTGTCTTCCAAAAGTAGCTCATAAATCGCACGTCCCGATCAAACACTATGGTTTTTGGTAGCCCATGCAGTTTGACGACCTCACTAAAGAACAGCTTGGCAACATGATATGCATCGGAGGTCTTAGAACAAGGAATGAAGTGGGCCATTTTAGAGAAACGGTCCATGACAACAAATATGGAATCATGCTTCCGAATAGTCTTGGGAAGTCCAAGCACAAAGTCCATACTGATGTTCTGCCAAGGGATCAATGGGACTGGCAAAGGCCTGTATAATCCTGTATTTTGTTTCCTTTGCTTTGTCAGTTGATAAGTACGACATTGCCCTATAATTTTGGCCATGTCCCGCTTGAGGCT
The DNA here is from genome assembly GCA_021015155.1 of Magnolia officinalis. NCBI lineage: Eukaryota > Viridiplantae > Streptophyta > Magnoliopsida > Magnoliales > Magnoliaceae > Magnolia > Magnolia officinalis. The sequence continues at coordinate 41,515,727 of JAJHSJ010000003.1, forward strand.
TGGCCAATGAAATCTATCCTCCACTAGGGCAATGGTCTTGTCTCCATCGAAATGACCTGCGACCCCTCCTGAATGTAACTTCCAGATAAGAAAATCGCGAAGGGAGGTGCGTGGAATGCACAAGCAGTCGCTCCTAAATAAATATCCGTCCAAAATCAAATACTCACTGTTAGCTCCTGACGGACTCTCTAATAAAGACGCATACACGACCCAAAAATCTGGACACTCAGAATACTCTTCTTTGATGCGCTCAAGGCTCGTAACTTCAACGCTTATGGAGTTGAGTAATGCGACTCGATCACTCAACTCGTCGACAGGCTTATTCTCTACATCGGCCTTGTGCTCAAGCATAAAAGTGTAGTCTTGAAGGAATTGAACTCACTTGGCGTGCCTGGGGCTTAATTTCTTCTGAGAGTTCACGTATCTCAAGGCCTCGTGATCTGAGAACAAGATGAATTCTTGAGGTAACAGGTAATGACGTCAATCGCGTAGCAATTGCACTACCGCGTAGAATTCCTTGTCATAGGTGGAATATCTTTGTTTCGCCTCATTCAGTTTCTTACTAAAAAAGGCGACAGAGTGCCCTTCCTGGCTAAGTACTCCTATGCCGACTCCTGACGCATCACATGCAACTTCAAAAGCTTTTGAAAAATCTAGAAGTCGCATGACTGGAGAGCTTCGGTCATCTTGACCTTTATCTCCTTGAAGGCCTTCGAGGCGGTCTGTCCATTGAAACTCTCCATGTTTTTTGCATTCCGTGATGGGAGCCATAATGGAACTGAAGCCTCGAATGAACCGCCTATAAAAGGTGGCTAAGCCGTGAAAGCTGCGCACCTCATGAATATTGCGGGGTTCAGGCCAATTGACGATAGCCTTGACCTTCTCGGGATCCGCCGATATGCCCTCGGCTGACACAATAAACCTAAGAAGATCACACTACTAAACAAGAACATGCACTTCTTTAGGTTGGGGTACAACTTCTCGGCCCTAAGGATCCCACAAACCTGCCTCAAATGGTTGAGATGTTGCTCCTTGGTTATGCTATAAATCAAGATATCATCAAAGTATACGACCAGGAACTTCCCCATGAAGGGCCTCAACACTTGGGTCATCACACGCATGAAAATGCTTGGGGCGTTAGTTAACCCAAAAGGCATAACCAGCCACTCATATAGCCCATCCTTCATCTTGAAGGCCGTCTTCCACTCATCACTAGGGCGTATACAGATTTGGTGATACTCACTTTTGAGGTCAATTTTTGAGAAGATAGTAGCATTGGCCATCATATCTAGCATGTCATCAAGACGCGGTATGGGAAACTGATACTTGACTGTGATTTTGTTAATGGCCCTACTATCAACACGCATCCTCCATGTGCCATCCTTCTTAGGTGTAAGAAGGGCGGACACAGCACACGGACTCATGCTCTCTCAAATGAAACCCTTCTCTAGGAATTCATCAATCTACCTCTTCAACTCAGTGTGCTCCTTTAGGTTCATTCTATAATGCAGGAAGTTTGGTAGAGTCGCCCCAGGGATTAAATCAATAACATGTTGTATATCCCTCATAGGGAGAAGCTCATTCAGTAGATCATCAGGAAAGATATCACGAAACTCATGTGGGTAACTCTACACTAGTCTCTAGTACACACTCCCTAGCCACAAGGGCGTACACCATCGAGTCCACCTCCGTTTCTCGCTCAAAATCTTTGGCATTCAAAATATGGAGCGGTTTGGACTTCGACTTCGACTCCTTCACTTCTTTTGAGCCGCTCACACCACTTTGTGTGGTGAACTCCTTTCCAGTCGTATTCTTGGGTGACAGAGGATTTACCTTGACCTTCTTGCTCTCAAACTAGAATGTACACACATTTGAGCGACCAAATATGGTAACATCCCTGTCATAGAGCCACGGCCTACCCAGAATGATATGGCCCACATCCATAGGAACAACATCACACCAAATTGTGTCTTTATATGATCTAAACTGAATAGGGACAAGAAAGCAGTGCGAGACTGGAATGGATGTTTCATCAACCCAGGAGACTCTATTGGGCTGAGGATGGGCTTCCAGCTTCAAGCCCAAGCGACTCACAATGCTAGTCGATGTCACGTTGGCACAACTACCACTATCAACGATCATCTTACAGCTCTTTTCACCACATTTTGCGTAAGTGTAGAAGATCGTGTTGCGGCGCCAGTCATCAGTGTTCTTGGCTTGAGCCAGAGCGCAACGCACAATTGCGAGGGTCACAGATTCTTGTGCTCCCTCTTCCTCATCACTAGGGGTTTCGACTGGCTCATATTCTTCCTCACTATCACTCTCTGGGGGCACTACTTCTACTTGCCCATCAATAAGGAGTACTTTGGTGCCCTCTCTCGTGCCGCACTGGTGAGCAAAATGACCAAACCCCTGACACCTAAAACACCTAGTGGCCCCACTTCCACGTGAAGTAGATCCGACAATCTCTTTACCCTTATCATCCTTGGGTTTGGGTTGAACATTAGGGGAAGGTTTGTTTTGGAATCCCGTGTTAGCCTGTTAGGTCTAGCCCCAGAGGGGTTGGTCTTAGCACCAGATTCGCGAAAGTCAAACCACCTTCCCACAGATGCTTTAAGGTATTGCTCGACATCTAACACTACTTGGTACAATTGTTCAATAGTGTTTATGTCTTTGGTGAGCAATTCTCTCCTGATGTCAGGACGGAGGCCCGTTTTGAAACGAGCAAGGGTAAGTACAGGGTCCTCATCAACCTCACAGCGGGTCGAGTACTCTTCAAACTTCTCGATATAGTCCGCAACACTAATGGAACCCTGTCGAAGAGACTGCCACTCCTCAATCAATCGTAAGCGATAAGAGAAAGGGAGGTACTTTTCTTTAAGCGTTTCTTTCATCTCTACCCAATGGACTATTGGGAGTTCCCTCGCTCTTTCTTTCTTTTACTCAACCGTCGCCCAAAACCTCTTTGCTTGACCCACAAGCTTCATCTTGGCGAATCGGACTCGTCGAGCATCTATCTTACCACTCAAAATAGTGGTCCATATCCACCAGCCAATCTAGAAAGGCTTTAGGGTCCAAGTGGCCATCAAATGTAGGGGCATCTACCCTAACTCCCTTGAGGAGTTGAGCATCTGGGTCATATTGATCATGATGTCCCTCATGGGGTGGGTGCACAGGTGTGTGCCGATGACCAGCTCCTTGGCCACCTTCATTCCTTGGTCTAACCTCCTGACCAACTGCCTAAGATTGGGCATCCTCCCCAGTGGTGGGGTTTGCTCTAAAGGAGGCCTCTATTTGTTCGAGGCGTCTATCTATGCATTGTTCCAAGTGATTATTCAAGGACTCAACCTGTTGGGCTAACTTGGCCACTGTTTCTTGCAGTTGCTCCATGTTTAGTGTGGGGTGCAAACCGAAACCACGACCCGTACGTGTGGGCATACACTGACTTGCTCAACCTAAGGACCTGCTACGGCAACTATATACGTCTAAAAACTAAATGACCCTACAAAACTCTATATAAAGGAGACTACACACCGTTACTAAAATTCAGCTACATATATCAAGGACTACGGTTTTCTAGTATCTATATATATGATGGACTAGATGCATGAAGGACTAAACCCTAAATATGTGATAAATTCCCCTACACAAGAACCTTGGGCTCTGATACCAAATTTGATGCAGGACATGAAATTAAATATGATGTGTGAGATTTCAGGCTTAAAATCACCTTAGTTCATAAACAATTACACAAATTCCATATCCCACATAAAAAGTCCAAACATTCAAGTAAAGGGGAATCTATGCGGGTCCAGGCCTACACAGGCTAAGACTGGACCAATAAAAATTATAAACCAAACGATGCTCAAAGGGAAATAGAAATCAACCACACATGCATAGCAAACAGTCCCTAATCCAAGGGATTCCCCAATCTCAATTCAAGGAACCCTAAGGTGAAAAAAAATGGGCAAATAAATTAGGGCTAATGCAACTAAGACTAAGGTTTAGGAAATATGAATGAAAAGAGCGAAACCTGAGGAAAACCTGACCCGGAGAAAGCTCCTACATGCAGATGGTGGGTCGGGGCTGATGCACGTGCGCGGGTAGGCTGGCCGCATGTGTGATAGAAGCCCGCCTCCCCAAAGTGATACTTAGGCCTTGATCAGCCAGGGGAGACCTTCAATCCCTCCAAGTTTGACGACGATCCAACATAAGGTCAAGGCGTAGTGCTTCACCAAAGTTTCAGCCCTCCTACCGGCAAGGTATCCCAAATCGGTTACGTATCGGCCGTAACGGCCGATACGTAACGGTAACGGTGGGACCCGTACACGATACAGGGTCGAAACGGCCGTTACGGATTTTTGTGACCGTAACGGCCGTTACGGGCCATAACGGCTGTTAGGGACCCGTAACGGCTGTTACGGGCCCTGAAAAAAAACAAAAAACAAAAAACAAAAAAAAAAAAACCATACCTTTTTTCCTTTCCTTTCTTCTTCTTCTTATCTTTCTTCTTCTTCTTCTTCTTCTTCTCGAGCAACTGCGGTTGCGCCCTGCTACGGTTGCGGCTTCTTCCTCTTCTTCTTCTTCTTCTTCTTCTTCTTCTCTCTCTCTCTCTCTCTCTCTCTCTCTCTCTCTCTCTCTCTCTCTCTCTCTCTCTCTCTCTCTTTCCCCCTTTCCCTCTTTTTTCTTCTTTCTTTCCCTCTGTTTTTCTTTTCGGTTTCTCTCCATTTATTTTTTTTTGCAGCAGCTAGCTGTTGTAGGTACGTGTCACGCAAAGACGAGCACTGACACTCCTCGAGCTCCGAGTTGTACGAACGGTTCAAAGGAGATCAAAGTTATATGGGCTCCACGATGATGTATTTATTACATCTACACCGTTCATCTATTTTCAGAGATCATTTTAGAGCACCACCCAAAAAATGAATTATATCCAGAGATCATCTGGACCACACCAAAAATAGCAGCGGAGATATTGATTTTCACAGTTGACGCACGGTAACGTTTATTTTCCATCCAATCTGATCAAACCCGAGTGGGCCCCACCATGATGTATATATTTTATCCATATTGTCCATCCATTTTGCCACGTCATTTTAGGTCAGGATCCAAAAAATTAGTAATATCCAAATCTCAGGTGGACCACACCATAGGAAATAGTGGTTATAGAATGCTCACCATTAAAAATTTCTTAAGGTCCACTGTAATGTTTATTTTCAATCTAACCTATTAATTGGGTCACACTGACGTGGATGAAGGGAAAACACACATGTCAGCTTGATCTAAAACTTTTTCTAGCCCCCAATAAATTTTTAATGGTGAACGTTTAATTATTGTTGTTTCTTATGGTGCAGTCCACCTAAGCTTTGGATGTGCCTCATTTTTGGGCTCATGCCCTAAAATTATTTGGCAAAATGGATGGACGGTGTGGATATAACACATTCATCACAGGTGGGGCCCAAAAAACTTTGACACTTGTGCTGCACTTTACAATCCGAGTCCCTTCTAATTCACGCCTTAAAAAATTGTACACGAGACATATTAGCTTACAATTTGGCAATTAAATTATGGACTGCAATTGCTAACTCACAATGTCAAAATCAAATTGTTTGAATAGTTTTAATTATTAATTTGTGGACTTTTATTTTTTTAAATAGGGCCTTTTATTTTTTTATTTTTTTATGATTCACCATCCAATAAATGTCCACCAATTTATAAGTGGGATAATGACAATAAATGGCATGAATTTGAGGTTGATTTGGAGAATGGATTGGTCCTCCAAGTCAGCCCCAAATTGGCAACGCCATCTACCTGAATTTAATTTCATTTTTTTAAAGAACTATTGGGAGAAATGATATCAAGTTGTTAAGTATATAAATTACATATTTAGAAAATTAAATATATGAATTTTGTAGTCAAATTCAAGTTACCTGGTTAAAAAATTAATCAGACAGTCCGATACAACTTCTCACCAAAGAGTGGACCGTTACACCACCATAAACATGTTCCAATTTATAAATAAATGCATATTTGGAATGCTTAGAATATTCCGGATTTAATCCATATTTTTCATATTTTTTTGGCAAAAAACAAATTTTGCGCTGTTACGGGCCATTACGCCCCCGTATCCGTATCGATTTCAGAGGGCACCGTTACGCCAACCGATACCGATACGGGACACCTTGCCTACAGGTCCAGATTCTAGAAACTGTCTGTAGGGGGATGAAGAGCTGCAAAAGCTGGGAAATTCAAAGCAATAATGATGATAGAAGATAAGATATATGGATGGGAAAAGGTAGGGACGGATGGGGATAGATGTGACTTCACACCACATAGTTAGCCCTTCGAAAAGGGAGGGTTTCGCACCCACTTTTGAATTCTTCCACAACTCACTGAGAGAGCAGAAAAATAAAGAATGAATTTTTATTAAGCTTCAATGAATGAAAAGAACTACAAGGGGTGTCTATTTATAGGGAAAACCCTATACCCTAAAAACTCGCACCATGTTCGCAACCTATTACTTGGCGATGAACTAAAATAAAAACAAACAAAGAAATCTAAAACGTTCATGATGTTTTAAATAATAACAATAAGCAAAACCTAAAATATGAAATCAATCCAACGAGTGGGCCACGATCATGAGATCCCATGAGAGTCTTTTCTTCACTATCGTGCCCACCCTTTTGAACCAAAACTTCGACTTCTAGCTAGAAGACCCTCCCTGGACTTCGTCATCGAGTCAGATCAATGGTGGGGCCCTCCTGCGTATGTACGTGCGTAGGGGGTGGTATGTGTGCATGTAGGCGGCGTGCGGCCGTGCGTGCGCACGATGTCCGCATCAAAAGTGACCAAACCCCTGACATCTAAAACAGCTAGTCGCATCGCCTCTACGCGATCTAGACCTAACAACTCTTTTACCCTTATCATCCTTGGGCATAGACTAAGAACTACTGGAAGGCTTGTATTGATATCCAGTGCCAGGCTTAGCCCCAAAAGGGTTGGCCTTAGCGCCAGAATCACGGGACTCAAACCGCCTTCCCACAGGTACCTTGAAGTATTGCTCAACCTCCAACACCACTTGATACATCTGTTTAAGGGTGTTTATGTCTTTGGCGAGCAACTCTCTCCTAATGTCAGAACAGGGACCCGTCTTAAATGAGCAAGAGTGAGCACGGGATCCTCTTCGACCTCACACCGGGTCAAGTACTCTTCAAACTTCTCAATGTATTCAGCCACACTCATGTAACCCTGTCAAAGAGACTGCCAATCTTCAACCAGCCTCAAGTGACAAGAGAAAGGGAGGTACTCCTTTAGAATTTCTTTCATTTCTCCCCAATGGACTATTGGGGGATCCCTCAACCTTTCTTTCTTTCGCTCCACAGTAGCCCAAAACTTCTTTGCTTGGCCCACAAACTTCATCTTAGCAAATCGGACTCGACGAGCATCCGACATGTCGTACCACTCAAAATAGTGGTTCATATCCGCCAACCAATCTAAAAAAGCTCTAGGGTCTAAGTGGCCATTAACGTAGGGGCCTTTACCCTAACTCCCTTGAGGAGTTGCGTATATGGGTCATAATGATCACGATGCCCCTCGCAAGGTGGGTGCACTGGTGCGCGCCCATGACCATTTCCTTGGCCACTCCCATTCTCTTGTCTATCCTCCTGACCACCTACCTAAGATTGGGCATCTTCCCCAATGGCGGGTTTGTCCAGGCGGAGGTCTCAACTTGATGGACGCGTGCGTTTAATTGGTCCAAGCGAGTATTAACCTGCTGCGAAGATGTCTTGATGCTTGCATCCATGGCGTCCAACTTTTGGGTAATTTTCCTGAGAGACTCGATAAGCTGCTCGGTGTTCATGATGGGGTGCAAACCAAAGTCGCGTCCAGTACATGTGGGCATGCACTACACAACTCAAGGGGTCCTAAGATGCAACTATATGCGCCTAGACTCCACTATATGCACCCTACTGACATTAGATGAACCTATAGAACGCTATATAAAAGAAATTATGCAACTCTACAAAAATCCAGCAATATAGTTGTCAAAATAAATGGACAACAGAAAATTCAGCAATGTGAATTGCTAAGTTTCTGATAATAGAAATTTCAGCAGCCTATATCATGAATTATGGATCTCTAAACAGCCCTAAATGAATGGGTATAGTGCATAGTAAATATATATATATATATATATATATAATATATATATATATATATATATATATATATGAACTAACCCCAAATCATGCAATGTATTCCCCTATGACAAACCAGGCTCTGATACCAAAATTTGATGCAGGACATGAACTTAACCATGGAGTGCAAGAAATCAAGTCTGTGATTATGCCAATATTAAATAGTCACAAAATTCAACATCCTACATACCATCAAACATTCAAGGGGAATCTATGGGGGTCCAAGCCTACACAACCAGTAGGGCTAGATCAAATAAAATTATAAGCCAAACAAGCCCAAAGGAGTGTAAGAATCACTCATTCTTGCATAGGATTGTTCCTGACTCAAGAGATTCACTAAGTTTCAATTTGGAGGAAAATCTAGGGTTTGAAAATTGGGGAAATTTGAGATTTGGGACCCTTTTGGGTTATGGATTTCGAATTATGAGGTTTTTAGATGACGGTTAGAGATCGATCAAGGTATTCAAGGGTACAAGGACTGATTTAGCAATTTCCAGATTTAACAATTCCATTATACCATATGTTAATCATGTTTATGAGTGAATATTAGGGGTAGATCTAAGGGGGTTTAGGTAGGGGATTAATGGGGGATCCTATGGGGAGGATTTAAGCCAAAAAAAAAAAAAAAAAAAGAAAAAAATAGAGGGGAAAAGAGGACCTGGGATGGGCCCCGCACGCTGGACAGCAGGTTAGCCTAGATGCACGTGTGTGACTGGACGTCCGTACGTGTGGCGCCCACAAAATCGAGTAAGGACTCCTAGGCTAGGATCGGCCAGGGGTGGGTTGTTTCCATACCAAAAATCACTTCAATCCGGCATATGGTTTATGCATAGTACTCCGCCAAAGTTTCGGCCCCGTAGATGTGGCAGAATCTGAAAACCTTCTTGTGCACCGCTGTAGGAGAGGATTTTGATGCGAAAATTGGTGAATTTGATGGTGGATGGGGTGTTGGTGGGTGAGAAACAGGAGAAGATGCTGATGATTTGGAGCGGGTGTGGCTTCGCACTACGGTAATTAACCCTTCGAGGAAGGGAGGGCTTCGCACCCAATTTGATCATTCAACTCAATGTGAGAGAGAGGAAGAAACCCTTGATTTTTTTTTATTCATAATATCATGAGAGTCCATACATGGGATTGCTTTATTTATAAGAAAACCCTAAATCCAAAAAGATAAAACTACCCTTGCGCCATATGCGCGCACTAATACCAAAACTACAATAAATAAAATAACTAATCTAAGCAATCAAAGCCGTTCATGATGTTTCTAATAATAAAAATAATCAAAACTCAAAATCCTAAATCATCTAAGTAGTGGGCCACGATCATGAGATCTGATAGCAGGATCTATGTGATGATCAGGTCGACTCCAATGCTCCATAATGCAGCCCCCTAATTATGAGGTCCTCCAAAGATGTCGTCATCGATCCAAATCGAAAGTGGGGCCCGCCTCCTCGAATACGTGCGTAGAGGGGGCGTGTGCATGTTGTCCCCATCATTTATGGATGTGGTTCTGTCTACGTCTTCCGTTAGGAAAATGTTCCAAGTTTCAATAATGTATCGAACCCTTGGGATACATAAATCTCATAGAAGATCGGGAAATATTGCATGTGTTGCACAATTTATCGCAATATGATGGAAACACAGGAAAATTTAGGAAAATGGTGACATTTTTCAATGTAACTTCAAGAGATGTTAAAAGACACAATATCAAACTCTTAGAACAAAAAGAATTGCATAACGGTTTTCCATTGTTTAGATGACAAGATAGGTATTGTTAACTACAAGTGATGCAATTATTTCCAAAATGAGCTCATACCATAAATCAAGTGTTATATAATGCAGGCAATTTTTTTTAATTATCATATAATGCAAGCAATAAAACACAAACATTACAACCAAAAACCAAAACGAACAAACCATACAACTTGCTCCCAGATTCACATGGCATTACATGTCTGTAGTGTTTTATGAAATACAGGATTTAGCTTCAAGTACAAACATCTCATTTCCCATGTCGAAAGGAAGTAAATGTAATTGCTAACAACCTTGTTAAAGAGGGGATCGAAATTAATTTCTAGTGATCTTCTAGTTTATTCAACTAGAAACAAGAGGAAGAAAACCATCCTATAGAATGAAGGGTTGAACCTTGTATGTGGCATGGTCAGAGGAAATGTTGCAGACATTGTGGTAAATATCGAAAATATTGGAGATATTTTGATATATTGCCCAATATCAACAATATATCATGAGTATGTTATAAAGTGTAGGAAGAACCGTATTGCACATGTCGGACCCGAGATATCGATCGATATCATTAATACATAGAACACTATCATCAGCAATCCTGTGGAAGAAAGTAGTATTAGAATCCCCTTCGTTTACCCCACACTGCTCTCGACTTGTCTCTAGGCAGCCTCCTCCCTTTTAAAGAACAAGTGATCCTCGATTTTAATACATTCCATTTCCTCCCTTTCTTCAGTGATATTGTCGGTCTCTTCCATCCTGCCAGATATCCCAATAGTTGTAAGAAGATATTCCTTTTTTATGTTGCCTTCCCCAAACATCTCTTTGCTCCAATCTGTCAACCTAAGCTTCACAAAATGAAGTTCTTTCATGAATTTATGCCCAGCCCTCCCTTCAACATTACACTCATTCCACCATGCGGCCAAAAGATTATTATTATTATTTTTATTATTTTTTTTTGGAGCCCTCTTGCTCTAACCAACAATTTTGAAAACGAAAAGGGGAAGGACCAACCAAATACCTGAAGAGTGCAAACAAATCGGGACGTGATCGGATGCAGACCTAGGAAGGACATATTCAACCACCCCCAAAAAAAATGTGAATCCTCATCTAAGGGTAATCAAGACTTTGTCCAAGCGACAGAAAACTGACTGATCATTGTTAATCCACGTATACCTACCACCATAGAGAGGAAGATCAACAAAATTATTTTGGGCGATAGAATTGGCAGAACTCCCCATGGGTGTAGTTATCTTCATACCAGTACCACTCATACCAGTACCACTCAACTTATTTAATCCAAATCAAATGGTGTTAACGTCCCCCAACCCCAAATACACAAAGGAATATTCCACCACCCATAAGATGTTGATACATCTGTACACCCTTCTTGCAGGATCATTTGGCTCGCATACTGCAAATGAAGTACATAAGAAACCATCCTCTACTAAGCAGCATCATAGGGATAGAGAGAACTCCCTACACCAAGTATCATCAATTGCAATTATATCACTATTCCATATGACAATAATACCCCCTGCCATTCCCCTAGCTGGAATATAAGAAAACTGCTTATTTTCCAGTCCCCATAAATTGTCACTTGCCCGTTCAACACAAATTCCCCTAGCTGGAAAAAAAAATTTCATTCTTTCGTGCACGTTAAGGTGCGGCCCACATTTTTTCTTTTTGAAGATATGAGTGGTTCACCTGATGATACGGCCTACCACATTTTTTTTCAAAGGCATATACACAATGGAACTGATGTAGATTGTATCTAAGATTTTGATACAACGGAAAGAGATGGGGAAAAAACTTCTGGGAGTCTACCACCAAAGCAAGGACTTGAACCCAAAACTTCTGGTATCTTAACATTTGATATGGCTACATCAGACTCCCTGATTTGGGGAAAAAGCTGATTGAGTTCCAAACCTTCATTGGTAGATCATAGGATCCTCCTCTATTTTGCTCCTTTGCAGGTTTCAGTAGGAATTGATGATGGAGGCCGAAGCGTCTTATCTGCATCACTTTCACGAGATGGTAGTGCAGATCATACCATTTCGTCTCTTCTCCATTATTTTTCACATTTCATGGGTCAGCTACCGCTTCTTTTAAGAGCATATTTGTCAGCCTTATAATCTGGATCATTGATACTAGTGTGCTTACTTGCTTCAATTGACTCTTAGACTCAACAGCATCTTCCACCTGATCATGATTCCTCAATCTATGCACTCTAGTCACTAGTGGGACATTTCAATTTAACGATCTCCTGGGATTTCGCTAATATAATTACTGAAGTTTCCATCACCCTTCCCGTCAATCCTGTCGTCGATCTTTTGCATTTATAATCAGGTATCACAATATTTCCAAGCAAGTCTCCTTTTGAATCTTCAAATTCAACCAATTGAGAGTCAACCTGACCTTTTTTTACAATGACGATCACTGATGTTTGGAGCTTTTCATTTTATTCTTTCATTTTATTTTTTTTTCGAGCATGATTTTCAATATTTGCAATGTCTCCATCTTCATCATGGAGAACAAGTAAGGACAATCATGATGCGAACATAAATCCTTTCTAGAAATAATCATCGCATCAATGAAAAATGGGTGGTTGCCAACTAAAGTAGAATCAATACTGGCTTATTTAGATCATATCCAACCGTTGGATCTAAGTATGGATACCTTCAAATCAACTAGAGGTAACTATTTCCCTAAGATTTCGAAAGGAACTGCATTGATACCACTTCATGTAGATGGATCTATGAATTTGATACCAGAAAAGGGAAGGGGAGAAGAAGAAACAATCTCAAGTCAACCAATTTTCAATGAAAAGAATAATGTATTTTCTTCATTTTTTGTATCAATAGTTCTTTTAATGAAAGCATTGTCGTCTTTCAAAAAAAACCTAATATTACTTATTTCAACAGACCATTTAGTTGAACATTTAGCAATTTTAGGCATTAAGTACAACCCAACTTAAACACTGAGCAAGCCCTAAACAAACCCTCATTACCCGATGTTTATTAAAAAAAATAAAAAAAACTAAAAGATAACTAATAACATCTAAAACATGGGTCCAACCTTCATGCAGGAGTGATCTGACTATGGGGTCCAATCTTTACATGATCTTATCATTCAATTGTGGCCTGCATCAAGAGCCTAAATGATGCAAAGGTAAGAAGTGCAGCACATTTGAGACATTGGCATGTAACAACATTTAGGTGGCTATGGCGATGTGGACCTGTCGAATAAGAAAGCCTCTAATCCACACACACACACACACACACACACAAATGGTGCAAAGGTAAGGTGTGCAGCAGATTTGAGACATTGGCATGTGACAACATGTAGGTCCCCCGCCCCCCCTGCACGCGCACACAAATTTCTTGGTATCATAGTCAGTTTCATGCTCCTGGGAGTTCTGCCTCATCAAATTCAGAGTTGGGACACCATATATGTTTACTGGAAGTACTCGAACAGTATCAACAAGGAATAGCTCTAGATGAATATGTTAAAAAAAGAAAGACTAACGTGAATTTAGAAATGGTTTATGAAGATAAACATCGTAAAGAAATGCCTGTTTTTATTCTTGATTAAAAGCTCAATAGATTAAAACTATAGTCAATTCTCTGGAAAATGAATCAAAATGAGCAAATCGAAATCACTAACAATTTCTTCTGCAAAGAATATGGATTTTTTTCCTTTGCATCACTAAACACTATCGCTATCATTTATACATTAAAAAGATTTTATTTTTTAAAAAAAAAAAAAAAACATACACGCGCGCATGCGCACACACTATGATTGGTAATCCATTGATGATAGTACCCCATGATACCTGGATATGATCCACATACAGCGCTATATCTCTTTTATCTTAATATTAATGTACTGCATGAAGATTTGAGAAGGATCAGTTACCTCCTTTGAATTTCTAGGTATCACAGTCAGTTTCATGCTCCTGGGAGTTCCACCTCATCAAATTCAGTGTAGGGACCACATAAATGTTTACGAAAAGCACTAGAACAGTATCAATAAGGAATAGCTCTAGAAGATTATATTAAAAGTTGAAAGACTAATGTGAATTTAGAAATGGTCACACACACACACACACACACACACACACACACACACACACTTCAAATTTTTTCAAAGAGATGATCTCAAAGTACCATTCGCAATGCTGGAAATTTTTTTTTATCACTAGCTGCTGTCATTTCTTCATTAAAAGGGGAAAAAAATAAAAATAAATAAAAAGTATCACTATCATTTGCTCCGACTTGTTAGTACAGCTGCTGTCATTTCTTCATTAAAAGGGGAAAAAAATAAAAAATAAAATAAAAAGTATCACTATCATTTGCTCCGACTTGTTAGTACAGCTGGTAGAGATAGTGTAGTGTGTGTGACTTATCCAGGGTTTGATATCTGGTTTTTTTTTTTTTTACACACACACTTCCACCTCTTGCGCACTCACACCACAAGGGATGTCAAACCCACCTTGTTGAAACTCCAAAGAGCCTACCACTGAGGCACCTAGTACCTTACATTTCAAAAAGACATGATCTCAAAGTACCATTCACAATGCTGGAATTTTTCATCACAACACTATTGCTATCATTTCTTCATTATATATAAAATAAAAAATTTATAAAAAAAAAAAATTAAAAAATTAAAAATATAAAAAAAGAAAAAAAAAAGTGTCATTATCATTTTCTCCAACTTGTTAGTACAGCTGGTAGAGATCATGTAGTGTGTGACGTATCCAGGGTTTGATATCCAGTTGTCTTACCTGGTAAACCTTACTAGTGTACCAAGAGGGGAGGGGAGGGCATCGACCAAAAACAATAAGAATGCATGATAAACCATTCACTAAATCCAAATAAAAAACAGAGAGAGAGAGAGAGAGAGAGAGAGGAGAGAGAGAGAGAGGGGGGGGGGAGGAAATAAACAAAGCAACATATATGGGAACCAAGCACTAAAATCACAAGAAAATGGACAAAGTTGCAGCACTGATATAAGTATGCTTCTGGCATATTCCTGGGTGATGGGGGAACAAACCTTGAACATAATGATAGAGCAAGTGCATACAACAGTTGAAAATGAGACACCATAGGAGGATAATTAATTGAAGCCCTACGAATTGCAGCTTCTTTGGCAACTCTCAGCCATTCAGGAGTTGCAATATTTGCCGCCTCTCCACAATTAAATCCTATTATGCACAAAACAAAAAAGGGAAGGAAATTAGCACTCCAACTCATAAATGACAAATTTCACATTTATTGTGGCAAGCCAGAAGCAAGTTCTCTAGGTATATAACTAATTAAAAGAAAGGTTTTTGCCCATTAGGGATTATCGGAAAAGCATGTATAACGTATTACTAGTACTAAGTGATAGAAGTGGCAAGAACAATGGAAGTAATCACTTGCTGAATGAATCTCAACTGATCCATAAATGAAGCCCAAAGGCGTTCTGTATCTGCCAAAAGAGAACGTGACAAGATTAAAAATCACGGGAGACATACAAATCAGATTTTCGCCTTTGGACTGGTGGGCTACATGCTAATCATGTGGGAAACACCATTAACATGGCAAATGTGCAAAATTCAAGCCACTCATCATGTGGGAAACACCATTAACATGCCTGCCTCAAAAATAACGCCGGTCAACTCATCTGTTGGACCAAACAAGTATACTGAAAATGGACAAGTGGTCTTTTCTTAGCCATCCGTTTCTTCTGTACATGCAGCCCAAATGACGATTGGAACACCCCGATTTTGGGCCAGGGCATCAACAAGTTGGGATCCCCCTGATACAACTTCACATATGTGCTACATTGAACTTGTAAGCCACATGTCCCATGGGAAATCCAAGTACACAATTATGGCTCATTGCAATTGCTAACTGAAAATCATCATCATTATAGCCTTATCCAAGCTAATTGGGATCAGCTTTATAAATCCTATTCGGGCCATAGTTGCATGAAGCATGAGGCAAAGAAGCAACAAATTCAGGTGCAATGAAAGAGCCGGAAAGCGTCCTTGTCCAAATGTGAGCAACAACAAAAAGCCAGGGAGTGGGAGCCACACCTAGTTAGAAGGATCCTGAAACTAAGGTTTAGCCAACCATATTCAAAACATTAATTTTGAAGATCGGAAAGGGGAAATGTTTCGTTATACAAAGGGTCTGTCCCAAACTGCCAATAGCTCACAGCCGCTGCCACATGCTCAGGACTGCACAAGTCTTAGAAAGAGTAATTCCTGTAAAGGCCTGATATCCTTCTTAAACCTCAAGAAAAAGGATACATAGGGATCCTTTCCCTTTCCTTTGGTACAGAATCTACAGATGTGCCTGTTTCTTTATTAAGGCAGTGCAAACTTTCACAATTCAAAAGATCATCAACAGGATTGTAGACACCCAAAGTTTGGATGAGGCTGTCCATTTATCCCAGCCAATCCCCAATATAGGTTCATGTTGTTGACTTGGAATTTTACAGGAATTAAGCATAAAGCCCTATCTTAAAACCCAAAATTCACCTGAACTTGACGCAGGACAACTAACCACTTGCTCTAAAAGCTTGAACTGATAGAGCGTGGCGAATTAATCCGTTTATCTCATAGCCCAAGTCAGGCCCTCAGCCGAACCCCCCCCCCCCCCCCCATGAGCCCCACTTCACACGGGTCCCGCCTCACACGGGCCACCCACCCCCAGTGTGCCCCCACTTCACATAGGCCACCCCACTCGAGCCCAGTGTGAAAATGCCCCTGCATTAGAACTTCCCCTAAAACTTCAGTAACTGACATGACGGAGACTAAGAAGTGTAGGACCCATCCCAACCCAGGTATGGTGGCCACCTTAATTTTTTTGGCCTTTCATTTCAGCCATCCCCAAGAAGAGGGTCATGTTCTTGACTTGGAATTTTGCAGGAATTAAGCTTAGACCCCTAACCTAAACCAAATTTTCACCTGAACCTTTCCCAAAACTTCAGCTACTGACTTGGGGTAGACTGATTGGGTTAGGACCCAGCCCAACCCAGGTCTGGGCCCACAACTTTATTTTCTTGGAGTCCCCTCTGGGATGCAAAGATTTCTGAAATCTGGAGAGATGCTTTTTGGATACTCCCTATGACATTTAACAAAAAAAAATAAAAATCCCCCAATGCAGGGAGTATCCCAGTCGCTGAACTGTCCCCTTTGAGCTTCAATTGCTTTCATCTGCCCAATTTTCAAGACTTCCTAGTACATTATACAGCCCATCAAATCAACTTTCCAATGAGCCCAAAATCAGCCTGATCCAATTTCTGAGCACCAGCATGCGATCGAATTCAAAAGGTGCACAGAAACCAGCAGGATTAAAATATTCAGAAAGTTGACCCAACTTGCAAAATCCATGTGTTTCTAACTCCCCCATTGAATTTCCACATCCAACCAGAGTCATTAGATAGCCCCTTGAATTAGCTTTCCGACATGTACAAAATCACCCAAAACTAATGCCCAAGCATGGAAATCTAATTAAAAACAAAAACAGGGTGCACAGGCTGAAAATCAGGCAGTCTTGATGCAAGGGAGATAATTCAAAATTACATTTACATCCCTGCACGGAAATCCAAAACCCATAATTGATTTTAGTTTACCTTTTTTACCTAAGTTTGATCAAAATACCCTAGCACAACAAATTAGGCCCAAATCAACCATATTTTTCTACTAGACAACACCCCCTAACAATGCTTGGATTGTGAATTTCCACTCCTACCATCATGGAGCATTGTGGTTTAGACACTTGGCAAACTCCATCCATTCAAGCCCAAACCCTTCCAAAATATCCTTAAGCCTTCCTCCCATGTTAATTGCCTCTTCCAACACCTCAATTTTCCCTCCTACCATCAAACCAACATCGTAGATGTTGAGCTACCCAAGGTATTATGGGTATCAGCTGGCTAAATGGCAAGGCCCAGTAACAGCCGATTATTTATTTATTTATTTATATATTTCTTTGGGTGGGGTATCTCAAAATGTATTGGTAAAATTGTATAAAATAAGAGGATCCAAAGTATGTATTCTTTTTTTCCAACATGTATTTGATGGTGTAACGGGCCATGCATTGGTAAGAATGATATCTTTCGAGAGTGTCCGCTTGACCTATCGAAAGACGACCAAGTAACCCTAATCAAACACAAATCAAGCAAGATTTGGTGGATTAAGTCCCATACATAAAATAGAATTAAAAAATGACAGAATAGTGAAAAAAGAAAAAAAGAAAAAAAAAATGAGGGTTTACCCCTTCTTCCAATTATTTCCCAAAATGGTCGCTTACTTGCTTCACTTGAATTCATCAAATCCCACTCAAATTTTATACTGATCCTCAAAACAGGTCTAGATCTAGTTTAAAATTAGTTTCTAAGCTTCCTTCATGGTTCAAATAAATACAGAAGTGGAAAACGAGGGAAACATTAAAATAAATAAATAATAATAATAATAATAATAATAATAATAATAATAAAAAGGCTCCATAGTAGGTCCTTCATGGTTGTAGCAGTTGTATCGGTCCCATAACTATGGCAATACAGCCCATATTTTTCATAATGGACTGGTTCACGCCTCTATCACGTAATGGGGGTAATCTTTCCCTTTTTGCAATTGCCGATACTATAGTAATGTAACTGTTTTTTAATACCATGAAGATACCATCTAAAAGCTCTATAAATAAAGACCTCTCCCCCGATGGAGGGGTCTTGATCTTGAATTCTCTTAATCCCCTAGCTATAGGAGCCTTTCCCGATGAAAATCAACTCCAAGCTAAAAATCCCTGGAAATTCAAGAAGAACTCAGAAAAATAGAAATCTAGATGATATTGATCTAGAATTGAAAATTTTCAGAACCTCTTAATCCTAGAGGCTGAGTGCACTCTACCCTTTTGGATTAGTGACACACAACGACGCTCATCTTAAGGAAAAAGAGCTCTTGATCTTCTTCTCCACCCCAATTCCACTTCTCTCATTCTCCTTCCCCACCCCAATTCCAAGCTCAACTCAAGAAGGATATTGGCAATTCGAGATGAACATTGCAAGACTAGACCCTCTGCCAAAGAAGATGAAATATATTGAGGACAAAGCTTCAGATGGAGAATCCATTTACATCCCATAAGCACTTCATCATCTAAAATAGTCAAGAGAACATAGTTCTAGAATTGGAGAGTTTCAGCACTCTTAATCCTAAAGACTAAGGAATATGCTCTACCCTTTTGGGTAGTGAGCACAGGCTTTAGCAAAGCGAGAGTTCTTTTGTTCTCCTTTCGATAAGTATATCAGCAATTCAAGATGAACATACAAGACGCACTCCATCATCTTGGTTCCAACTTCCATGCATCCAATAATCCATGACTTTACCCTCAGTTGAGGCACTAAAAATTTTTATCTAGGACATAAGTTGCACAACCACGTAATAAGAAGAAGTTGCGCTGCAGCGAGGAAGCAAGACCATGAAGA
The DNA here is from genome assembly GCA_021015155.1 of Magnolia officinalis. Lineage (NCBI taxonomy): Eukaryota > Viridiplantae > Streptophyta > Magnoliopsida > Magnoliales > Magnoliaceae > Magnolia > Magnolia officinalis. The sequence goes on from JAJHSJ010000003.1 coordinate 41,535,142, forward strand.
AAGAGATGATGGGGAACACAATTAGAGTTCTAGAAGAAAATGTCATTTGCGTGACCGCGCAACTAGGTGGAGTTCTGCGGCCGTGCAATCGTAATAAGAGTTGAAGTCATCAGCACAATTTGATTAAGTTGTGCAGAGTTCAGGTGTCGCACGTGTGAATAACTATAAATACTCATTTGGCCCTCTCATTTGGATACTTTTTTAGAGAATTCAGAGAGCCCTCTAGAGATCCTATCCGAAGAAGAGAAAGGTATCAAGGAGGATCCACACAACAACTCCTCGCCAGGAGTTGTGCACTAGCCATAGTCAGTGCATCCCGAGAGTCGAAGAAATCGGAGCAGATTCGAAGCAGAAACAAACTTCCAGATAAGTTGCATGCCCACGCAACTTGTCAGCCTTGCGCGACCGCACAACTACTCTATAGTGAAAGAGAATGGATTAAAGCCCGGTGCACTTGCATATTTAAGATAGTTCTACTACTACTATGCAGCGTGCAAAGAGGGATTCCAAATCCGCACAACTCTTCTGTCACTTTGACAGACATTCCGTAGAAGCCGAGATACTGCCAAAATTATTATTTCCAATTCTTATTTGACTTTATATAATTAATTGTATCTTATTTTAGAATCAAGGGTAATGCAAGGTATGTAATGAGAACTCACATTAATAAAATTGTTGACGATGAATACTCTTCCATTCAAGCTTTCCTTATTATTATTAGAATACAAATATTCGAATCCCATAAACATGTTTTTTTATCAAAACAAAATGGCAACTCCACTAGGGATCGAACCTAGAATCTCTAGTTTGGAGTACCGGTATTCTAATGATAATATCAGGAACAGTTGGAAGATAATATCAGGAACAGTTGGAAAATATTGGAATCCTCTCAATTTTTGGAATTTTTTCAATATTTTTTCTATAAAGAAAAAATCAATCATTATAGGGGCCGTAACGGCCCATAATGTAATAGTTGTAACGACAGCCATTACAACCACCATTAACATTATTGTATACCATGTTTCCCAACATTCTATCCAATAAAGCATGGCTGGTCTTATAGCTATCCTATAAAATTTCCCTTTCAGTTTGAGTGGTACATACAATGAGTAGTGTATACAATAATCCCAAGTTGGGAGAGAATATTATCATCTATAAGGGGAAAAAAAAAAAAAGACCAGTTCATAGAAAATTAGCACAATTTAACATATCTATGAGCAGCAAAAATGATTTAGTAGGGATTCAAGCTCTTAGCATAACAACAAAGGTGAATTCAGTTGTCTTTGGTGGCATGTAGATCTAACATAATGCGTCATTAGAAAAAAGTTGGGGGCATACAATATCCCAAAAGTTGAGAGGAACTAATATTAATAAAAAGAATAATTTATAGAAAACTAGCACAATTTAGCAAAGTCATATGAGCATATACTTTTTAACATTTTTTTTTTCAATTTTAGATATACTTAGTTCATTTGCTTTTGTCTAATCCAAAAGAGAAAAGAGTGATGACACACCATGACTGAACCCGGAATGATATGCTCTTGGGAAAGTGACTACAAATTCTCCAGCATTTTGCACCAATCTGGTTTGAAGATAAACGAGAAAAGTGAGCAAAATATAAGGATTTAGCCATGCCATCCATCCAATTCTTACACCACCTGATAGCAACACACCAGCTGGTCCCAAGCCCAGTAAAGGAGGGTTGATGTTAGGTGAATTCAAGGTTGCCCAGCTTTTGCCAATCAATCATGATAATTCCTGTTTCAAATGATGTGATTGGCAAAACAGGATTTCATAAGCCAACCCCAAATAGCTGGGGCGAGCTGATATGATGATGATGGTTCATGCAATAACTCCAAACATTAAGTTCATGTACAAGCAATATAATTGGGGGGAAAATGAGTGAGGGTACCTGCAGCAAGGGATTCCCGCACCAATAAGCACTTCAGGGGACATGACAGTGGTCTTTTCTCCAAGAATAGCAAAAGTAACTGCATAAAATAAACAGGATCAGCAAGTATTTGTTTGAACTACACAGAACATAGTAAACCAAATATGCACTAAATCAGAAGAAATGAGGGTCCCCTACTCATCAACAAATGTATAGTTCACTGACATCCAGGATATCATAAATATGGGAGGCATGGTTTAGCCATCAAACCAGTGACCTGAAGGAACCAAACAGCGATAGGGTTTGCCTGGAAATCCCAGGTTAGAAGATCCTAAAGCTTCGATTATTTGGCCTATTCCCGTGGAATATGATCTGCCACTGTACTTTCTTCTCTTAACTGTGTAGTTTTTAGGCAACCATATCGAATTGTTCTTTTCCAATCTCAAAATATTGAGCATCACTTGTACATGGTGGGGCCCATCAGATCAATGGTTTAAATTACTGATATGGACCCCACATACAAAAAATGCGAGACAGCTAACAGTACCTCCACTTATGAGAAGCTTACATTACAATAATGATCAGTACAATGTAGTTGTTTGTTCTTTATACCAAACAAGATCATTTCAAGCCACCACTTTGAGCAACACTAGAGCATGATTAGCTTGATCCAAAATCCAAATTCATGAAAGAGAAGAACGACTAATAGGGAGGATTACAGAACTTCATAGCAAATCATAACCACAAATAGCAATCCCTCAGATTGAAGGTTGTGGTACTCACAAAACAAGCTGACCTTCCTCATTAACAACCAGCAATCAAACAGAAAACAAAAAATACATATATATGGATGACTTCTTATGTAATTGGCCACCACCTAATACAAGAACAATGGTACCAGAAAAATAACTACAAAAATGAAACTGATGCATCTATCCACACACACATCACACGATCCTACGGGTTGATATTCTTCAACTTCAGAGTCACCCTGATCATACTCGCTATCCTGGGAATCGCCTATAACTAAGGATTTTCCCTTGCTCTTAGTGGGACACCGAGTTGCAAAATGGTCAATATTCCAACATTCATAACATCGCACATTCGTAACATCGCACATTCTGGCCTCCACATGGACCAGCACCAAGGACGCCTTTTCCCTTGTCATCCCTAGGCATAGGCGGAATATTCGCCTGCGCCCTGGGTTGATTACCCGAGCTTTGATGGTCGCTTTGACTGCAGGGCATTCCTTGATTGGTTAGCTGACATGGACCCCTATTTGAGTGGCATGAGATGTCAGAGAACCGACAAGTGCGGTTTGCCAAAATGAAGCTTGTGGGGCAAGAGAAGATGTATTGGACCAATACAGAGCGTAGGATTGAACGGGTGGGAGGAACTCCTGTTACCCAACGGAGCGAGATAAAAGCTATGCTAAGAGAGAAGTATTACCTTCCTCTCTCTTATTGCCAAAAGCTCTTGGAACAATGACAATCTTTACGCCAAGGATCCATGCCTGTCACGGAATACATCGCAAAATTTGAGGAATTCATGATGCGGTGTGACATTGAGGAAGACCCACTAGTAACGCTCACGTGTTTCGAGACGGGCCTTCGATCAGATCTTCAGCGCGAGCTTTGGGCTCGTCCCGTGACAGATTTGGACGAGATGTACCAAGTGGTGCAGGAATTAGAGCAGTATCTTAAGACTCCTGTCACAAGACGGTTCAATTCCTGAGATTCTAATGTTAGGACTGGTTCTCAGGGAATTAGAGCCAACATTGGTAATCAACCCAGGGCGCAGGCGAATGTTCCGCCTAGGCCTAGGGATGACAAGGGAAAAGGCGTCCTTACTGCTGGTTCAGGTGGAGGACAGAATGTGCGATGCTACGAATGTGGGAATATTGGTCATTTTGTAACTCAGTCTCCCACTAAGAGCAAGGGAAAAGCCTTAGTCATAGGCGATTCCCAGAATAGCGAGTATGATCAGGGTGACTCTGAAGTTGAAGAATATCAACCCGTAGGATCATTGAGTGATGAGGATGAGGTGGGTGATGATACCACACAATCAGTTGTCAGGTGTATGCTAGCCTAGACTAGAAATAGTGTTGACTGGCGTCGCAACACTATCTTCTACACGATCGCCAAGTGTGGCTAGAAAAATTGTAAGGTAATAGTGGACAGTGGGAGTTGCCAAAATGTAATTTCCACTAGCATCTTAGGCCATCTAAAATTAGAGGCTACCCCTCATCCCGACCCGTACAAAGTCTCATGGGTAGACAAGACTTCCCTTCCTGTCACCCATCAATGTCTTGTACCCATCGAGTTCGGGTCTTATAAGGAGTCCCTATGGTGTGACGTGTTGCCCATGGATGTAGGTCACATCATCCTAGGCAAACCGTGGCTATTCGATAATGACGTCATGATCTACGGTCGCTCTAATGCGTGTACCTTCATGCATAACGACAAGAAAATCAAAATTGATCCTATGCCACCACAAAACATTGCACAGAAGAAAGGTGAGAAGGCTAGTGAACCTAAAGAAGTGAGGAAATCCACACCTAAGTCTCTCCATATCATCACAGCTAAAGAGTTTGAAAGAGAGACTGAGGAGGATTCGACAGTATATGCCTTAGTGGCTAGAGAGGCTACACCAGAGGTACCAGTAGAGTTACCCCACGAGGTAGCCCCGGTCTTAGTACAGAAATGTATTCCCTAAGGATTTGCCGGATGAGTTGCCACCCATGAGGGACATCCAACATGTCATTGATCTTGTCCCTGGGTCGAGTCTACCAAACCTTCCTCACTATAGGATAAACCCTGCAGAGCATGCAGAGTTGAAGAAGTAGGTAGATGAGCTAGTGCTAAAGGGTTTTATCCATGAGAGCATAAGCCCGTGTGTCGTACCCGCTTTACTGACACCTAAGAAAGACGGCACTTGGCGCATGTGTGTGGACAGTAGAGTCATCAACAAAATCACAGTCAAGTATTGGTTTCCCATACCTAAGCTTGATGACACGTTAGACATGATGGCTAAGTCCACCATTTTCTCCAAAATAGATCTCAAGAGTGGATATCACCAAATCCGCATACGCCCCGGTGATGAATGGAAGACAGCCTTCAAGACGAAGGATGGGCTATATGAGTGGTTGGTCATGCCTTTTGGCTTGACTAACGCACGCAGCACTTTCATGTGGGTGATGACCCAGGTCTTGAGACCATTCATGGGGAAATTCTTAGTGGTGTACTTCGACGATATCCTGATCTATAGCACCACTAGAGAATCACACCTTGAACATTTGAAGTTGGTCCATAGCGTCCTTGGGGTGGAGAAATTATACGCTAACCTTAAGAAGTGTTCGTTCATGTCCAGTCAGGTTGTATTCTTAGGGTTTATAGTGTCAGCAGAAGGGATGCGTGCAAACCTAGAGAAAGTCAAAGCCATAGTTGATTGGCCTGAACCGAGGAACATCCATGAGGTGCGAGCTTTCATGGCTTAGCCACATTCTATTGTCGGTTCATTAGGAGTGTTAGCAAAATTATGGCTCCCATTACAGAGTGTATGAAGAAGGGAGAATTCGTGTGGTCGAAAGTCGCAACTAAGGCTTTCAAAGAAATTAAGGGAAATATGGTCGAAGCTCCCGTCATGCGTCTTCCCGACTTTTCTAAAGTCTTTGAGGTTGTGTGTGATGCGTCTGGTGTTGGTATAGGTGGAGTCCTGAGTCAAGAGGGTCATCTTATTGCCTATTTCAGTGAGAAACTGAATGAGCTGAAATAGGCAAAACAAAGATACTCTACCTATGACAAGGAGTTCTATGCGGTAGTGCAATCTTTGAGACATTGGCACCACTACCTCCTACCGCAGGAATTTGTCTTATTCTCTGATCATGAGGCCTTACGTTATCTTCACTCCCAGAAGAAACTTAACCCAAGGCATGATAAGTGGGTTGCGTACCTTTAAAAGTATTCGTTTGTCTTGAAACATAAGACCGGGGTAGAGAATAAACCAGATGATGCCCTTAGTCGTGAAGTGGCGTTGCTCAATTCTTTGAGTGTAAGAGTTGTCGGCTTTGAGCAACTGAGAGACGAGTACCCCACATGTCCAGATTTTGGGCGTACCTATGTTATTTTTTAGGCGGAAAAATAGAAAATGAATCACTTAAAGATAGGCTTAAGGCGCGTTACGATGTCGCTATCTTTAAGGCGATATTCGCACCCTACTGGTGATTAAACCAATTTGCAAGAGGGTTATAGCAAATCCGCCTCCAGGATACAATAAGCCTCTTCTCCAAGACCGGAGAAATCTGGGTTTCGGCCTGCAAAACCAAAAAACTGCACCCTGAACACACTTTTACAGCGTACAACCCCGACTTCTATGCTATTATAATTTACCCCCTGAAAACCGTTTGTAATTTACTACTAAAAATTATTTACAGTTTAGCGCCTGAAAACTGTATCTTTCCAAAAACCTTCCAAAAAACGAAAATGGTGAAGAAGAAGAAGATGAAGAGAAGATTGTTGGAAATTGTGAATTCGGATTGACCCAAAGATGGGTTTATATAGAATCACAAGAGACGCATAAGGCCCTTTGCATGAAAAGACATCTTCTTCCATGGTGTCTTTTCATCAATGGTGGTGTCTTTCCAACAATGGCATCCCTCCATTTCAAATTCAAAAGATGCCCCCTTTACCAAGAGGCATCACCATTCACTCCAACAATCACCAAAGCCACAACCATTCTTTTCCCAAAATAAAATTTCTTTTCTTCTTATTTTGAAAAAACCCAACAACCCATACGTCACTCTCGAGTGATCAGCAAAGTGTTGGGGATTTCATGTTAAGAGATGGATTCCTTTTTAAAGGAAATCGTTTATGTATTCCCCATACATCCCTCCATAAATTCCTCGTCTGGGAGCTTCATTCGGGAGGGATAGTTGGCCACTTTGATCACGATAAGACTATTGCCCTCATAGAGGATTGTTTCTAATGGCCAAGTCTCGAGCGAGATTTCGCCAAAATTTTAGGGCAGTGTAGAACGTGTTAGATGATGAAGCAGCAAAAGAAAATTTCTGAATTATACACGCCAGTACTTGTGCCACATGCTCCGTGGCAAGACATTAGCATGGATTTCGTGCTTGGGCTTCCCAAGATGATTAAAAAGCACGATTCTATTTTTGTTGTTGTGGACCGCTTCTTTAAGATGGTGCATTTCATCCCATATTCTAAAACTTCGGATCCGTCTAATATTGCTAAGGTCTTTTTTGGTGGTGTGGTCCGTCTCCATGGTTTACCTAAGACCATAGTGTCTGACCATGATGTCAGATTCACCAGCTATTTTTGGAAAACACTGACACATGATCGGAACACATTTGCAGTTTTCTACTGCATACCACCCCCAAACTGATGGCCAAACAGAGGTGGTTAATCGCAGCCTTGAAAACCTTTTACGATGCTTAGTGGGTGAACATGTGAAAACTTAGGGATTTATTCTACCTACAGCCGAGTTCGCCTACAACAATTCAGTCAATAGATCTACAAGGTTAAGTCCATTTGAAATTATTAATGGGTCCAAACCTAGGATGCCCATAGACTTGTTACCCATGTCAGTTACCCAAAGATCTTCTGAGTCAACCGATGCATTTGCACGACACATTCATGACTTGCATGCACATGTTAGACAGTGAATAATTGCAAGTAATGATAAGTATAAATGTTCAACTAACCAACATCGTAGGTGGACAGAGTTTAAGGAAGGGGATTATGTAATGGTTAGGATTAGACCAGAGCGGTTTCTTCAGGGTTCCGCTAAGAAATTATAAGATCGCAGTATTGGACCATTCAAAGTATTGCGTAAAATTGGGTCTAATGCATACAGGGTGGACCTTCCACCTGAAATGGAAATAAATTCAACGATCAATGTGGAAGATCTAGTCCTTTGTCCTAATCCTTCCATTGTTTCTTCTTCCCACCTTTGGCCACTTTCCGACTTTACTTCTCAACCCACTCTACCCCTTCCACCATCAATTGACCATAAGGAAGAGATTAAAGGGATAGTGGATGAGGAGATTATTTTCACACGAGATGGGGGCTTCCAAAGGTACCTTGTTAAATGGAAGAACAAGCCATCATCCGATTCCATGTGGCCTACGGAAGCGGAACTGCGGCGGATTGATCTGGACCTTCTCGAGAGGCACACAAGTATTAACTCGTCGGAGAAGAGTTCTTCTCACCCAAGGGGAGTTGATGAGGACATTAGACCCTTCAAAGTTTATCAAAAACGAAGGCGGCCGACAAATACATCTTTATGGTTCGACGATGGTTCGTCGCACAACCAAGGAGGATTTTGAAGACCTTACACATGCCCCTTGATTAATTGAAGGCCCCACATTAGGAGGACACACGTGTAAGATGAGTTAGAAGACTGATCTATTACGTGGGATTTTTTTGAACGCTTTGTTTTGCGCTTTTTTTTTTTTTTGTTATAGAGGTAGTTTAGTCATTTCTTTTTTAATCCGAATTTTATAAATAGAGTGTTTTCTACCATAAACCTAATGATGTTTTTTTAATGAAAGCTTGGTGCCTCCTTCCCCTCTCTGTGGTAATTTCTTCTCTTCCCCTAATATCTTCTCTTCTTCTAAATTTTGTTTCTAACCATCCAACCTTCTTCTTATCTTTCTATGCCTAGTATTCTTTGATTGCTACTGTTTACAATTAGATTCTTGAAGTCCCCTTACCCTGAAAATATGAGAATTGATCCCAACCCTCTTTCAGATTTTCCAACCGTCCCTATTGCAGAAATCTTTTGATTTCCTGGACTAGAAAAGCCGCATTGACTGTTGGATTGAAATCATGCAAAATCGGGGGGTCCCATCCCTCACCGGATCCAATCCACGCATGATTTGAATACGTTACTGTAGGATTGTAATGATCTTCAACCATTGCATGTTTCTTTTATTATTATCCTTACTATGATGTGGAATGTTGAATATTTCAATCGATTTGCTTAGTTTATTTCGCTGGATAATTTCTGTGCTCACACATGCATTCTAGTTTAGACCGTCCTACATCAATATGTCTATATATCAAGTTTCATACAATTGGTGTATAGGGAGGTCCAATCAGATTTGGATTCTTTGGTTCCTATTTTTAAGTTTTGTTATTTAGAACACTTATATTTGTTAAGGCCCGTTTGGCCAACTGCATTAGGTGGGATTAAGGTGGATGGAATTGTAAAAGTAACAATAAATGCGTGTGTAAGGTATTGTCACTGGATTGGGTGTATCCCATGTTTTCCAATACCATGTTTGGAATTTATGCAATTAAAAGTAAATCCCGGGATTTCCTTTCAAATTACACTTGGAAATTCATCATCATGGGATTTGGAAATCTCATCTCACACTTTCCAACACAAGGCTCATTTTCCAAAGCCTATAAAATTAATTTTAATCCCATCCCACACTCCTTCCAAACATGCCATTCCCAATCCCGAGGTGGGATTAGCAACGCAATCCCAGTAGGACATGGCCACCGCAAGGGAACCAATATGTTTTATCACTTGGCTTTCTACATTAAGTAAGGAACTTTGTAAAAGGCTACAAATAGAGCCATATAAATGGGTTGGAGATACATGACATGATGAATATTTGAATGAATACAAGATGCTTTGGCCTATTTTATTTTGTGTAGTTCCAGCCCTAGAGTGATGCTTTTAGCTATTTGCCCTACTAGTACTTGGAATAATTTTTCAAGTTATTTGCCCTATTATTTACTTATAGAAAGTTGTTGGAAGTATTCCACAGTTCCCTTAATCTACTTTGGAGGTTCCGATGCTGGTTTTGAGTCTGACTAGCAGTCTCTTACACCAAAAGTCTGTTATTTTGCAGTTTTAACCAATCATGTGGCAAAATTCAAGGAATTTGAACTTCAACTTTGGCAGGTATGCATCTAATTTTCTCAACTTCAGCTTCTTTACAATTATGCTGCATCGGGACGCTGAAAATGCCTATCAAATCAACATAGCCCCCATAGCTAAACATAACAATCTTGAGCAGCAATAGAACCCCAGAAAACAGGGAATGCCACCAAGGCCATCCTTGCTAATGTGCCTATTTACCTTCATGTCTATCTTGAATGTCCATCACAAGTTGCAACCAGGTTAGAGTTGTTTCAGAAAATGTTTTTGTTGATCGACAGGGATGACACTCACAAATACAATACGGTGGAGTGGAAAGAGTCTGCAAGACCATGAAGCGTCGTGGTCTGGGCATCAGCAACATCAGTCTGATGAACTTTGCTTTACTTGGTACATGGTGGTGGAGGCCTTGGTAACGATCCCATCTTTAAAATATTCGGATTGCTAGAAATGGGTTATTGGAGAATGACTGGGAGATAAATTGTGCAAATTGGAGAACAGGTTCTACATCTTGGAGAGCTGCCATCAACAAGTTCTTTTTAGCCACATCAGAAACAGAGTTGGTTCCCAAGTCTTGACCCATTTTTGGAAAGACACTGCCACACTGGTGTTCAGATTCTCCTCCATGTAGCAAATTTGCTTGCCTATCACAGCGGCAGCTAAAGAAGCGTTAGTTATAAGTTCCTCTAACACATTGGGGGAAATTTTATATGGGGTCTGACCTGCTTGGCTGCTACATTTAAAGTAAATGCTTTTTGTTGGTCTGTGTGGTTGGAGAAAATTTTAACACCAGATCATCTTAAGAGGCATGGCCTTTCGTTCCCTAATCAATTGATTATGTGATGTACTAATGACAAGACAGTGCACATCTATTATTACAGTGCCAGTATGGTGGTCAGTTTACCATCTTTGCCAAGTACAGAACTGTGGGTCATTCCTGGATCGGTTTAAGATCTCTTTGCTAGTGGTGCGATTCTTGGAGAATGGTGCATTGCTTTTTGTGGAAGCTAACTACCCATGCGGCACTGTGGTGTATCGGGCTTCAAAGATAACAGGAATTTCAAGCACAAACCTTCTCTAGTTTCATTTCCTGTTAAGAAGATTATTAAGCTCGTTTTTTATTGGGCCAAAGCAGATATCAAATCCAAAGGAATTCTGCATCAGTTCATTTGGCCCAACTGGACTGACCTTGTCATTTTATTTTTTACTTTTTTTTTTTTTTTTTTTTTTGAAGGATTGAAAATGAACATATCATAAGTAATTGGAAGGTTCAAAAGAATGAGGAAGGTGGAGATTGCCACCAGTGGGGTCCTTTAAGCTTAATTTGATGGTGATTCTTTTGGGAATCTGCGTGATAGTGGATGAGCAACTAGAGTAACAATATTGATGCAAACAGGTAACTAGAAACCTAATAATGGGGGATGGAAGAATTCGGGACAGAATAACAAGGATTAAAAAATCTGGAAATTCAGTACGCAACAGATCTAGGGTTTAAGGGAAAGAAAAAAATACAGGGAGGGGTGTTTAAGGTTATATATATATATATATATATATATATATATATATATATATATATATATATATAGAGAGAGAGAGAGAGAGAGAGAGAGAGCTAGGGAAACTAATAGAGAGCTTTGTCTAGCCCTGTAGAATAGGGAAAACCCAACCTCCAGATTAAGTTTAGGATGGGAATGGGATTTGAATGTTCACAACCCAAAAATCCTGGATGTGACCTTTAGATGATCTTTAAGGGTTGACAGGTTTGTCTACAAGTAGAAATAAAGATAAAGAAATGAGATTCAAATGTCTAAAACAGAAGATGTTAAAGCAAGAGGAGAAGAAGATTATAAAAGATTAGAGAAGGAAAAGTGAGAGGTTTCACCACAGAATCAGCACCAATGATGATCTTTGGAATCAGCACCAAGATGAAGGAGAGGAATCAGCACCTCTATTAGCCACAAATCCAAAGAAAGCTCTATTTTTTCAAAACCAAATTACAATATGTCCTTCCCCAAAAGAAAAAATAAATAAATAAATATAAAAAAATACTATGCTGACTACAGAAAAATGCTTATTAATAAAATACCCCGGCAGTCAGTGTTCGAATTATCTCCGATATTATCTTTATCTCCAGCTCAACGATACCGATAACACTGGTAGCGATACCAATAACGCTGGTAGTATAAAAAATTCCAGGAATTAGCAATGCATTGCTAAGTATCGCAAACGTATCAATATCGTTAATGTAATCATCAATATTTTCAACTATGTAAATTCTAGGCGTCGCTTGTATTGCCAATGCATCAATATTGCCAATATTTTCGACTATGTAAATTCTAGGTAATGCTTGTATCATAAGTGCATTGACGATATTTCAATAATATCACCAACGTATTGATATCATCAAAATTTTGTTTACTGAAAAAAAAAAAAAAAATATATTATTTCAATTTTTTTTTCATGGGCACATGGTTGTGTGTAATTTGTCATTGATAATATTGATAATATCTCGATATTATAGATATTGCAACATGCGAGATATTGAGACCACAATCTTCCGTTTCCTTTCCAATTGTTGATGATTTCTTGGTGAAATATCATGTGTTGTTGATATTTTGCAATATCAATGGATGTTTGGATGGAAGGTTGGATGGTTAAATAGGCCGAAGGGATGGTTAGACTGATTTCTTACAACAACACATACTGTTAAAGCCCCATTAAATGGAAACTTGTTATGTGTGCATTCTTTTTGTAATTTTTTTTAATTTCTAAATATGCAAATATGTGCATTTTAACATCTCCTGAAGTTTTTTTGAAAATTCCACCGTTTTTCCTATGCTTCCCCGCATTTCCGGTTATCAACGATATTGTTTCCGTATCCCTGGCCAGCGAAACTTGTAGCAACACCGATGCAGTCAACTTTTCTTAATTAAAAGCACGTGCGCTACTAAAGATTATCTAAAGTTCACCCAACCACACCACTTATTTTGGCTTTTAAAACTGGTAGGCTGACATGTGGGGCCTAAAGAAGACTTGTGGGCCCCACCCTAGCCTTATTTCTCCTTTTATAAACTTTAAGGCCCCCATCATCTCCCCGGCTTGGAAAATTCGACCTCGGCGAGTTGGCACCGGATTAAGACGTTGTTTTCATAATCCATATGCAATTGGAAATTGGTCTACTTTTCCATCTAACAAGGAACTTGTGATATCCGCCACCCTTAGTAAACACCAATTGATTGTCGTATGCATCTTCAATCTCTCCGCTTATAGTAAGCATGGTAGGCAACCTTATGGCTTGCCCCTCATATACTTCATCTTCATGGTAGCCATGATAAATAGTCAAGTCTTCAACATTGAATGTTGAACCGATGTGTAAATCTTCTGGCAACTCCAAAACATAAGCATTAACGCTGATTTTCTTCAATGTCTTGAAGGGACCAGCACTCCTAGAGTGAAGCTTTTGGTACTTCCCTTTAGGAAATCTTTCTGGTCAGAGATGTACCATCACTTTGTCACCCTCCTTGAATTCCACGAAGAGTTTATGCAAATTAGCTTGCGCTTTATACTTTTCATTATTGGTCGTTGTCTTCCTTCTTACCTCTTCATGGATGTCACGCATATGTGGGGCAAAAGTCTCAGCCTCCTCACTAGATCGTGCATCTATAGGCAGCACAAACAAATCAATGGGTTGTCTTGGTTTCATTCCCAACACTACCTCAAATGGTGACAATCCAGTTGACTGATTAACCGAACTGTTATAAGCAAATTCAGCCATAGACAGAATCTGATCCCACCACGAAACATGGTCACCAACTAAGCACCATAGTAGATTTCCCAAACTCCAGTTTACCACCTATGTCTGACCATCTATTTGAGGATGATATGCAGTCAAAAACTTAAGCTTGGTGCTCATAAACTTCCATAAAATTTTCCAAAAGTAGCCCATAAACTTCACATCCCTATCGGATACAATAGATCTTGGCACACAGCGTAAGCAAACCACCTCCCGAAAGAGCAAGGTGGCTATCCTCAGAGCGTCAGAGGTCTTAGAGCAAGGAATAAAATGGGTCATCTTAGAAAAATGATCTACTACGACAAAGATGGAATCATTGCCTCATACGGTCTTCGGCAAACCCAAAACAAAATCCATACTGATATCTTGCCATGGTTCTTGAGGCACGGGCAGCGATGTGTATAAACTTGTATTTTGCTTTCGTCATTTGGAAAGTTGGCAAATTCAGCATTGTTGCAACCATCTCGCCACATCTTGCCTCAATGAAGGCCAATAAAATCTATCTTCTACTAGAGCAACTGTTTTATCACACCCAAAACAACCATTGAGGCCACCCGAGTGTAATTCTCGCATCACATGCTCCCATAGAGAGGTGTCGGGCATACATAGATGAGTTCCAAAAAACAGATACCCATCATGCACACTGAACTTTGGGTGACTTACTACACGGTATGAAAATCTGTGTAAATCTACCAAAACCAAGATCTCCCCTATATTCAGGCTTTATTTGGTCTAAGTCGATCACTTCTACCAACATTGTTAACAACAAGTTGGTTCGCCTACTCAATGCATCAATTGCCTTGTTCTCAACTCCCAACCTGTGTTTCAGCACAAAGGTGAATTCTTGGAGATAAGTACTCCATTTGCCATGCCTACGACTTTAACTTCTTCTGGGAATTGAGATACTTGAGTGCTTCATGGTCAAAGTAAATAACAAACTCTCCGCCGATGAGGTAATGCCACCAATGCCTCAGTGCCTGCACCACTACATAAAATTCCACATCATATGTTGAGTACTCTTGTTTGGCTTCATTAAACTTTTCACTAAAGATAAGCCACCGAGTGTCTATCTTGAGTAAGTAGTAAGTACCCCTCCAATACAAACACAACAAGCATCACAAGCGACTTCATAAACATTGTTGAAGTCCGACAATTGAAGAACTGGGGTTGTAGTCATTTTAGCTTTAATTTCTTCAAAAGCTTTAGTAGTTGCCTTGGTCCACATAAATTGTCCATTTTTCAAACATAAGAGTAATCGATGCCATAATGGTGCTGAAATTTCTGATAAATCTCCTGTAGAAGGTAGCTAACCCATGGAAACTTCCCACTTCATGAACATTAGTAGCAATAGACCAATCTAATATTGCTTTTACTTTATCTGGGTCAACTTTTACACCATGTGAAGAGACCACAAAGCCAAGAAAGATCACATTCGCACTCATAAAAGTGCACTTCTTCAAGTTAATGTAGAGTTTTTCTTTTATGAGAACTCTCATAACTGGTTGAAGGTGATCAATGTGCTCGGAACCTCCTTGCTATATACAAGCATATCATCAAAATAGACAACAACAAAGCGACCGATAAAGGGAGGTAATACTTGAGTTGTTACTCTCATGAAGGTGCTAGGAGCATTGGTCAGTCCGAAAGGCAAAACCAACCATTCATATGAATGTTCACAATCCAAAAAAGGGAAACTAATTGAGAGCTTTGTCTAGACCTATAAAGTAGGGAAAACCCAACCTCCATATTAGGGGAAGGATGGCCTAGGGATTTGAATGTTCACAATCCAAAAAAGAGGGCTTTCTTTGGATGATTTACAAAAAAAAAAAAAATGCTTATTACTTAAATACCCCTGCAATCAACTTTTCTTAATTAAAAGCACCAAAAAAAAAAAAAAAACTAGTCTAACTTACAAAAAAAAAATGCTTATTACTTAAATACCCCTACGATCAACTTCTCTTAATTAAAAGCACATGTGTGCTACTAGGCTCAAGGGGGCCCAACCGCACCACTTATTTTGGCTTTTAAAAGTGGTCGGCTGACCTGTGGGGCCTAGAGAAGACTTGTGGGCCCCACCCAACCTTATTTCTCCTTTTATAGACTTTTAAGGCCCTCATCACCGTGACTAGCATTTATTGGTAGGATTGGGAGAAATGATAAAGGTGAATTCTTTGATCACCCCGCATCCCACAGGCTACCCCACTCGAGCCTGGTGTGAAATGCACATTAATCACCCCCGGTGAGGAGTCTCGAACACGAGACCTCCCCGTGGGCCCCGCCCACCCCGAGTGTGCCCCTGGATCCCATGGGTGACCCCACTCGAGCCCGATGTGAAAATGCCCCTACATTAGGGCTTCTAAGGATTCCCTTCTCTGAGAGTTGTAATGTTTCCATATTTGGCTTCTTATTGAAGTTTGGTTTCTTTGTAGTTTCCTTGTAACCAGTGTTGGTGTGTTTGTTTTGCTTTGCTTTTGCTTTTAATGAATTTTGCAGTTAACGATGTAGGCCCATGGCCCACATAGGCCCATATACGCCCAACAAGATGTTGGCCCATAGCCCACTATATGCTGATTTTTTTTTATTGTTTATTTATAGATTTGGGTGTTTATTTATAGATTTGGGAGCCTAAATCAAGGATTGTAATTTACGATTTTTGCGACATATGGTGGGCTGATTTAAAGATGTGATTTCCGTGAGTGAAGATATGAAGGGGATGTTATTGATAAGATTGTATATATGAGGCTGATTTAGAGAGATAATTACTTTCTATGTTCGCCTTTTTTTATTAGGCTTCTACCATATTAAGGAAGCTTAGATTGGTTTGAAATAAATTGTGGTTGATTTGAAATTAATCTCTTAGTTCGGGGGATTTTAATTAAAGATTCATTTAGGATCTATAAAAAGGGTTGGTGATATAAGAGTTAGTCATTCGCATTTTTTTAAAGTATGAGTTTTCTTAAAGTTTTTGTAAGAGAAGAATGAATATCAATAATGTTCTCTTCCTCTCCACTCTATTATTCTTATGGGTATACTTCTTTTATTTTTTGCAATTTGGGTATCGAGATGTCATTGACTCAATAACCATGTTGCGCCAATTATCTATAATAAAAAAATTAATTAAATAATTTAAATTTTAAAAAAAAAAAAAAAAAAAAAAAAAAAAAAAAACGGTAAACACCACAACAAAATTGGAAATAAAAAATTATGTAGCAATTCGACTGGTCTACAAAAATAAATAAATAAATAAAGGAGAAATCTGCAAGACAACATAAGGAAGAAAGTTAAACTCCTACCAAGATGGGAAAGTTGATTTTCTAGAAGCAACCACAACCACGTCCTTTGAACATAAAACAAACCACTAAAAATAGGAAATCGCTAACATCACTGAGAATATGGCAAACATACAATGGCAACAGAGATGCACTCAAAAAAGCAAAGCACCAGCAAGAAGTTGCCCTACCTGCTAGCAAGGTGTTCCATATCCGTTACGATACGCCCGTAAAGGCCAATACGTGTAGGTAACGGCCATGACTGTTACGCGATACGGGGGTGAAACGGGGCAGTTGGCTTTTTGGGACCGTATCGGCCGTTATGGTGGCCGTAAAGGCCGTGAAGGAGCAAAACAACCGTTACCCCCGCAACGGTTGAAAAACGACAACTTTTTTCCTTATTTAAATCCATTTTTCTTCTCTTTTTTCACTTTCTCATTCCAAAAACTCTTCTAAATCATTTTACAATAGATTTCAACCACTTACTGTAATTTTTAAGATTAAAACTGTAGATTGAAGTGATTTGAGAGAATAGAAACTCTGAGGGCCTTCTTTTAAAAGATTGAAAAAGTAGTATTTATACCTTTTTTCTAGTTCTAATACTTGATTGTGATGTGTAAACATTAGATACATATTAATCATGTTCACAAATTCACTAGACTACCCAATACAACACTCTCACCAAACAGTGGACCGTTACGCTATCATAAACATGTTCAAAACAAAAAATGAATACATATTTCAAATATTTACATTATTCTGGAATTTCTAGATTTTTTTCAGAATTTTTCCGGCAAAAGAAAATTTTCAACCGTTATGGGGGTCGTAATGTTGTATCGGCCATTACAGCCGGTACCTGTATCGGCAACGATGGTGACCGATACAGGATACCTTGCATGCTAGAGGATTAAGAAAAAGTAGAAAAATGCAAGAGTCATAAAGAAACTGGCAACGTGCAAAGAAAAGGACTAACAAAGAAATAAATAGGACCCACAAAACTCTGACAATTAATCAATAAATAGAAAGAAGAGCATTTCCCACCAAAAAAAGGAAATAAATTACACTTTGTTGATGCATATTACAAAAACCTCAACAATTTAAACACAGCTCATCTAGGTAAATTCAATAGGTCTTGGGCAAACTTAGCTTTATGACACTAAATAAAAACTCAGTTGTGTTTCCACACAACCCAACCGAGGCCAAAAGACACTACTTTCTTTATTGTTTTTGTATGCTTTCACAGGAAATAACGAGGGGTGAATGAAAGGAGCCAACCAAAGCATTGTTGAGGAGCTCACATCTCCGGCATCTCGGGTGGGGTCTTATATTTAATGAGTTTAATGGAGATTTTGACAGAGATCGATATTCAAAATATTGGAAAGCCTCCAAAGGTAAATCACTCAAAGCCCCTCCAAAGAATCAGAACTCAGTTTTGGATCGCGACTTGCATGGGTACACAACCCACTTGTTCACAGTATCAGAACTAATGCATTTTTCTTTGCAGGGCACAATCTTGTTCTCCTCCAAGTCCAAGTCAATTAGGACAAGTCAACTTGGAAACAGACAACCATCTATCAAGATGTCGGAAATTAAAGATAATTGTGGCTTGAATCCAAGGCAATATGGAATTGAAGAAGTGTAGGGATTGAATAAATAATAAAATGAGAGATAAGTAAAGGTAGAATTTTTTACCTTTCTTTTTTTTTTTTTTTTTTTGGTTTTGCCCCTTCATTGTTGGGTATTGATCTAGCCGACCACAACTGATTGGGATAAGACTTAGATGATGATTACGATTATGAGTGTCAATGACACAAGGGCATAAAAAGGTGAAGAGAAAGATCGTTGTCTTTTTTTAAGTAGTCAAAACCTTGAATCCACAAGGTAGTTCTTGAATCCACAAGAAAAAGAAATGAGATAAAACTCGAATATTTTTCATTGAATAATGTCTATATGTGTCTTATTTCTCGATTACATTACTAATATTAAAAAACATAAAACCCTATCTCGAAATTACCCAAAATAGCAAAATTCTAACCCTAATTGAAAGTTACCTAAAATAGTAAAACCATTGTTGTCATGTGCGACTGCACATTCGCATATGCGCACACTAGAATGGAAATCGCATATGCGATAGTGGCATATGCGATTTCTGCATGTGTGATTGCATATGCATCGCATATTGGCCAAGGGTCAGAAATCTAACCATTTTCTGACTGTTAGAATTTATTTTTTCAAAAATCAGCCTTTTCCTGGAAAAAAAAAAAAAAAAAAGGCGTCCATACCCTCCTATTTGCATACTACATGCACTCAAACTCTCTACTCTCATACACTTTCAAAGTCTCAAATCTCTCATTCTCTCTTACATAATTACATTCTCCATCTTTCGACCCTCAAATGTGACGCCTCCAAGGCCCAAGCTCCATAATTCTTTCAAGTTTCAATCAAGATTCAAGAAAGTAAAACAAGCAAGAATACATCAAAATTGAATTCCAAGTCAAGTCTCACATTTCATTTTCAACACCTATCTCTTTCTAGTTTCTTCTAAATATCATTTCATTTTCTACATCTCATAATTCTCATTCATTTCATTTTCTACGTTTTCTTATTTATTATACTCATTCTCTAGTTACATAATATTCATTCATAATCATACACACACTCTCTTTCTATCTCTCTTTCTTTACATTCAAGAGTCAAGAGACTCAAAACATTTTTTTATTTTTAGTTTGTTACAACTTACAACTTACAACTTACAAGAAGATTCATAAGATTCAACTTTCAAGAATCAAGTAAGAGTTCAAAGGCAAGAATTTACGTTCTACAAAAGCAACAAGAGTTGAAGACTACAAGTCTACAATATTCAAGAGTCAAGACAAGAAGTGAAGAATATATTTCCAAATTTTAGATTGTGTAATTTGTGTTTTTGTAATTGTGTAACTCTCTCTCTCTCACCCCCTCTTCTACTACAAGTGTAACTCTCTCTCTCTCTCTCTCTCTCTCTCTCTCTCTCTCTCTCTCTCTCTCTCTCTCTCTCTCTCTCTCTCTTATTTTAGTGTTTAGTTTTTACTAGTTTACAACTTACAAGTTATAACAAAAAGAACCAATACATACATCACACCATGTCTTCTTCCCAATCTTCCTCTTTGAAACCCAAGTTGAATGACCCGGGTTGGAAGTATGGACACTATCGCAGTGCTACGGATAAGACTCACATAGTATGTGAGTTATGTGGGTATGTGGGTTCCAGTAGCATTGCACGGCACAAGCAACACCTTGCACATTTACCGGGGTCAAATGCAAAAGCATGCGATAAAATTATTCCAGAAATTCGAAGGGAGATCACTGAGTATATGGATAAACAATCGAGAAAGATATGCAATAGTGCCTTGTGTCACGAGGAATATATGAAACAAGACAGATACGAAGATATAAACATAGTTGATGTAGATGAAGCTAGTCCTACTCCCCCTACTTCGACAATCCGGTCTAGACCACCACCAACAGCCTCTAAAAGAGCCCGAGGGCATGGGCCCATGGATAGATGGTGTAGACCACACCTCGACGATATGGTCGACCAAAGGGGTCGGGGCAAAGGGCCAACTCAAACAACTTTAAAAAATCGGTATAAACAAAAAGATAGGAAAACCACTATTCAATATATTGCTAAGTGGTTTACCAAACCGCCATTGCTTTCAACACAATTAAATCGATAAGCTTCAAAGTTATGGTTGAGGATATAAGTCAATTTGGACCTGGGCTTAAACCTCCATATCATGAAAAGAGGAAAAAGTGCCTCAAAGCCAAAGTTGATTATGCACGATCCTTTATAACCAAATATAAGGAATCGTGAAAAACATATGGTGTTCACTCATGGCAATCGAATGAGAAAACACATTGGGGGTAACTTGCTACATCCAACAGTCACCCGTTTCGCTACAGCCTTCTTAACACCATAGAGATTACATGCAAAAAAATTAGAACTTAAAAGCTTTGTAGTGTCGGCCAATTTTACAAGTGGGCCTAGTCAAAGAATGTTGAACGGAAACAGGTTCAACAAGTAATCATTTCGCAAAGTTTTTGGACTCAAGTGGTAAAGGCACTAAAAGCACACGAGACCTTAGTCACTGTGTTGCGATTGGTAGACAGAGATGAGAAGCCTCCAATAGGTTACATATATAATGCAATGAAGAGGACGAGAAATAAGATCATGGACCATTTTAACTATAGAGAGCGTGATTACAAGCCAATTATAGATATTATAGATAGAAGATGGGGCGGTCAAATGTCATCTCCATTGTATTCGACTGCTTACATCCTTAACCCAGCCTGTTTATTCGCCTCTCCTAATCTATCAGAAGCACCTACTTACAGTTTAGTAATTGTAACTTCAATTTATAAGTTATAAGTGTAAGCTAATTAACTAAATAGCTAATGCCAAATGCACATTCTTTCATGCAAATTCACACCAAGAAAAGGAATCGCCTTGAACAAAAGAAGCTCAACGACTTGGTATTCGTCCAATACAATCAGAAATTGTGAAAACGATTCCAGACTAGGAAAGGAAAGCCTGATTTCTTTGACCCTATCTGCTTAGATGAACTGAATGCAGATGACAAGTCGCTCGTAGAGACAGAGGACCCAATATTTGTTGGAGATGACCTGACATGGGCACAAGTTGAAGATGCCGCATATGGATCGACACCTGGAGAAGGTACTTCTACTTCCACTCGAAGTCGGAGGATAGGAGGGGCCGGGGGGCGAGTAGTAGCAGTCAACCCATGGAAGAGATTGAGGAGATAGAAGGAGGAGACGATGATGATCAAGTTGAAGATCCACCGTTGGATGTTGATAAAGTATTAGTACATACAGAAAAAGAAGAAGTGTATGTGGAAGGAGATAAATCGGATGATGACGATGGTGGTGGTGATCAAATGCCACAATGGCAAATAGATCAATGTATATAGTAGCATTTACCATTTAGTATTATTTTGTTATAAACTTATAATAGATCAATAATAAATAAATAGCTTCTTCATTTTGTTTACTTACTAAGTGTGTTGACTGTTGACTATTGATTGATATTTGTTAACTATATTGTCGAATGTTGATGACTTCATGTTTAATTCATTGTTTAATTGGTTTTATTTTACTTAAATGTATTGCAGGGGCATATAAAATTATTTATCTATTACCTTAAGAAAGTTCACCTACTTTCTTTTTTTTTTCTTTTTCTTATTTTCCCCTTATTTTTCTGATTTTTTTAAATGTTTTGAAAAAAATTAAATATATATATATATGCGACCACATATGCGCCCAGGCATATGCGATCGCATATGCGATATGACAACTTTGAGCAAAACTCATCTAAAGCCTAATTTGCCAAAAATAGGAAGTCCAGATAAACCTTACTAAAGGAATCCTAACATTATTACAAGTAATTTCTAAAAAAAGATGGAAATCTAAAACTCTAAAAATAAGGAAATACTACAAAAATCGGAATTACTAAAAGTAGTAATTTTTTCTAAAATCTCATTTTTGAACTAAAAGCATGTGTTTTCTCTCGAAACGAACAGACGCGACCCACCATGTTGGTCAATTGAACCCGGATGGCCCGTTACGGTAAAGATTGATAGGTCGTGTATCCTGTAACGATACCCAGATCAAAAGTTATGGGCGATTTACGGTTCGCACTTCAAACAGAAATTTCTCCCTATCCGGATTAAATTTCTTCAAACCGTATGCACTTGGGGCCCAGTTACGTCATGCCTTATGTGGGACTGGGCCCAAATCTAACAGACTACTTCCGCTTTTATTTGGCCTTCTTTTGGCCAGCAATGCTAGGAATGTATCTGTGCCATGTCCTTCATCAGTCCCCTCCACTTGGAAACAACTCGTCCTCGAGCTATTTAATGGACTCGTCTCATGATACTCATATTGGTCTGCCACATTGAAAGCATGTGAGATCTCCATTCCCTTGGGGATTAACAATATAGGCGTTATTATTGATTTTCCCAAGGATCAAAACAGGGCCTATCTTCTTATTCCTCAACTTGTTATGTGTTGTAGTCGAAAACCTCTCCTTGTGCCGATGAACTAATGGGTTATCACCCACTTCAAACACCTTCCGGCACCGATGTTTATCAGCCTCTTCCTTATATTTGACATTAAGACTCCAATAACTTTTTCTAGACATCGGCATGCATTATTGCGATATAGTCCGCCATGTTTTCTGCCACAACACTCATAACCGGTAATTTGGGCAAAGGGACCAAGTCGAGTGTATGTTTGGGAACACGACCATACACAACCTCGAATGGGGACTTGTCGATGGATCGATTATGTATTTTTGTTGAAGGCGAACTCCGCCTGAGTAAGAGCAGTATCTCGCATGAAAGGCAATTCGTCAAGAAATTCATCGAGCATTCCCTTCGACTCTTGCAATACTAGTTTCAACCTCTTTATGATGTTCATGGGTTCTACTTTTTTTCCTTTTCAACTAATGCATTGATCTCTCCCCCGTCTCCTCAGATTTTTTTGATGAAATCCCATTCGGTTACGAGAGACCGCCCCTCCACCTTAGAAGTCTTGGGCCGATTTTCTGTTCTCATAGGAGCGAGGATAATCTTTCTACCATCTTTAACAAATATAAATATGTTATCTCGATCTCTATACATAGCATCACCATGATACTGCCATGGTCAACCAAGTAGCATGTGACAAGCCTTCATATCAACCACATTACACATTACTTCGTCCTTATAATATTTACCAATGGAGAAGGGAATACGACATTGTTCAGTTACCTTTGCTTCGCTGACCTCCTTGATCCATCCAATCGTGTACAGAGGGGTGTTTTTCTATCTTCAGTTGCAACTTTTCCACCAATCTTCAACACAAGATTCTCGCCACTACCACCATCTATAATCAGATCACTGACCCTTTGGTTCACGGTGCACCTCATTCAAAAGATGTTGTGTCGTTGTAAATCTCTCCTCTTTTAGCGTGGCAAAGGCTTCCTCACGATCATATTGGTGGCATGCGATTCACCATTATTGGATAGTGGCCTGGGATTCATCACCAATGCCACACAACGAACATAGTGACCACGAGCTCCATCACCGATCTCATGTTGCTCATTATAATGAACATGGGTCTTATCCTAATGCCTTCGTCAAATGGTCAATCGTTGCTCGCAATCCTTGCATGGCTTGTAGATTCTCTCGCTGGAAAGCTTCAAACGTCTTCGTTGTCATAGGATTGTTCACTGGAGCACCACCCATGGCACCTTTATTCTTCTGCGCGGGGCATTTATCTTCTTAGCCGCACTAATCAGAATAAGAGGCTGGAAACACTAAATTCTTCCTATATCCATCCATGAGTAGCAGAACAATAGGCTCCAGAGCCAATTTGACTGACAATAACATTCAACGGTTCGCAGAGATTTGTTAGGAATTGGCATGAGACGAACTAGAAATGTACCACTTTATTTATGACTTGGAGGAGGGACTTATCAACGATGCATTATAGGCTTATAATATCTCGTATGAATGCTAATATAAGGGTGCGATATGCTAGCGTCTTGATTGATTGATTTATCTCTTTCGGTAAGCGAGTCAACGTCCCTCTTTCCGTTGTTGTCGACTTGGCTTAGATAATCTTTCCTGGCTTTCCGGTCAGTTCGTTAGGGCAGGTGGATCAGAGAATACATCTCCAGTTCCGGTAGTTGACTTAGTCAACGATTTCTTTGTGGTTGATTGTTGCCTACACCATCATTAAATGCCATCAAACTGAGGAAAAGCCTCACTCTGATGCCAATTGACGTAGGGAAGGGCGTGAAAAGGTGAAGAGAAAGATTACCATTCTTCTCAAGTAGTCAAAACCAATGTTGTTGAATCGCATAGGCAATCATGTGCGATCGCATATGCCTATGCGCATATGTGATCGCACAATTGCATATGCGACCACATATTTTTAAATTTTTTAGTTTTTGAAATTTTAAAAAAATAAAAAATATATATATGGGAAATTTTAAAAACAAAAAATATATATATATATAAGAAATTAAGGGAAACTTTCCTAAGTTAATAGATAACTAATTTTACATATTTAAAATACATTCGAGAGAAATAAAATTAATTAAACATCAAGTACTTGAATCTTGATCTTCCAACTTGTAAGAGAGGGAATGTATGAGAGAGAGAGAGAGAGAGAGAGAGAGACCACTTGAAATTAAGAAATGTAAGAGAAGATGAGAGTAAGAGAGTTTTGGAGTGAGAATATTGCAAATGAATGAGGTTTGGAAGCCTTTTTATAGGCAAAAAGTTATTTTTTTGCAAATAATAATAATGTGCCAACCGTTAGCCAATATGCGATTGCATATTTTCACATATGGCGCATATGTGATCACATATGCGATCTACATGTGGATATGTGCATATGCGCATATTCAGTCGCACATGACAACAATGGTCAAAACCTTGAATCCACAAGGAAAAAAAAAATAGATAAAACTCGTATATTTTTTATTGAATAATGTCAATAATGTGTCTTATTTCTCGATTACACCACTAATGAAGAAAAAATAAGACCCTAATTCGAAATTACCCAAAATAGCAAAATTTTAACCCTAATTGAAAGTTACCCAAAATAGTAAAGCCCATTTAAAGCCTAATTTGCCAAAAATAGAAAGTCCATATAAACCTTACTAGAGGAGTCCTAGCATGATTGCAAGTAATTTCTAAAAAAATGAAGGAAATCTAAAACTCTAAAAATAAGGAAATACTACAAAAATCGAAATTACTAAAAATAGTATTTATTTTTCCTAAAATCCCATTTTGTTTAACTGAAATCGTGCGTTTTCTCGCAAAACGGACAGACACGGCCCACATGTGGGTCGATTGACCCTGGATGGCCCGTTATGGTAAAGATTGATAGGTCTTGCATCCCATAACGATACTCAGGTCAAAAGTTATGGTCGATTTATGGTTCACACTTCAAACGGCAATTTCTCCCTATCCAGAAAGAATTTCTTCGAACTGGACGAGCCTGAGGCCCCAGTTACGTCATGCCCTACGTAGGACTAGGCTCAAATCTGACGGACTACTTCCGCTTCTATTTGGCCTTCTTTTGGTCCAGCCATGTTATTAATGTATATGTGCCACATCCTACATCAGTCGGTTATTTATCTCTTTATTCTTAAGTCATAATTTCATGGGCAACCAATGCTTGCTCTATGGAAATTTAATTACTAGCCGATTCTTGCTCCATTCCATGGCACAAGCATACCCACATCGAGTTTTCCTTTAGTCAAGTGTCTAAGAAGGCGAACTTGCTAACCAGTTCATTGGCTAAATGTGTTTTAAGGTCATCTCATTGTATCAAGGAGTCCAATCCGCTAACTTTAAGGCATTGTATTAAGTTCAACTTTTTTCTCGCCTTCTTTTTGCAATAAAATTGATCAAGTATCAAGAAAAGAATGTCAACCCAAGTAGTTGGGACAAGGCCATGAAGATGGTGGTGATCATGATCCTAGAGAAACATTTAAGGACCGGTACAAAAATTGGTCCTCTAAGAATAAAGGCATTTTGTTGAAAATGGAGATCAACGAAAATTGAAACAGGTTCAATCAGTCAGTAGTATGGTCCACTCCATTTAGAAATGGAAACTAAATATAGACAGCAGTTGATTAGTACAATGATACAAGCAAATCAAAGTCATTGCTTAGTATTGTTCCACCACTTGGTGCATGCAAACTAAATATCAATGGCAATTTCATTGTAACCCAAGAGCTCTAGACATTGTTGAAGTCCTTAGAGATGATAATGTGGATTCATTTTCTTTTTTTCTTTTTCTCTTGTTTTTTTTTTTCCTTTTTTTTTCTTTTTTGTTTGCTGATGATGATAAAGGGGATATCAAAGTTATCGATTGTAATCAGCCTATGTAATAGACTATTAGAAAGCACTTGATTGTAATCAACCTATGTAATAGTCTATTACATTGCACCAGTTCACAGCCCCGATAAAGGAGTGTTGTGTCATGTTGGCAGCCGACATCAAACTTATGCCATAGCTTCCAACACAAGTCTGAAAATATGGTGATGCAGGGACATGTGATGAACTAATCCTAGATGCATGTATAATCAGGTTAAAGAATGTTCAAGTAAATACACGAATCAACTAACCGTTTCCAATCAAAGGGATTAGGTAAATTTCAACACAAAGATGAGGTCATTCCGTTAGGATCATGCCCCTTAGTATAAAATCGCGTAAACAGTAAAAAGGGAGGAATTAGGGATATGAGAATATCCCAGATCTAACATAAGTCAGTCCACGGTTAAGCTTGGATCTAATTCTACTGATTAATCATCCCTCTTTTCCGTTCGAACTACAAAGGGGATATCCGAAGAGGAACGAAAAGGGTGAAGAATGAAGGGTTCGAGATAAAGAAAGTACAGTCCTTTTGTCGTCAAAAGAAAAATGAGGATGATTCTTACCTTTCCTACACCCCGAAGATCTATAAAGAAGAAAACCTGAAATTGGGGTGGAATCCTCAACACCCAAGGGCCAATTCTGAAACCCTAATCTCTTGAATAAAGATGAAGAAAAATATGAATTTATATTCATTCAATAATAATAAAAATAGGGTTTCTCACAACGTATATATAAGCTATGGAAAAAGTAAAAGTTCACTAAAGCCCCTAAAAACAAGAAAAATAACCAAAAGACGAAAAAATAAAGAAAGTGCAATAAAGCCCCTGAAACGAGAAAAAAAATAATAGAATGCCTAAAACTAAAACACTTGTGTGGTAGGGTGTGAAATCCGACCCATGGATCTATGATCAGGGTGCGGTCATGCCGCTCCTGCCCTCGTAGCGCGTCAGAAAATAGGTCTGATGGACCCAAGGTCCATCCACATCAACTCCTCTGCTCTGGTACTCCGTCGGTGATGCCTCCTCCTCTGGTACTATAAAATTGTTATTTTTAGGTCATTGGCGAATTCAGGATTATAATGAAGCATTATCCCAAGATGTCGAAGTTGACTTGAAGCACTTCAAAGACTCCTTCTCTAGCCCAGTAATCGAGACTCAACAAATCCAATCGTATTTGTAGACTGCAGCTAGGATGTCTCTGGAACCTTGGAGGTTTTCCTTCACTGTAAATGAGACCAGAACCTCATCTTTCAAAAAAAAAAAGAGAGAGAGAGAGAGAGACCAAAACCTTTGTCTGCCATCACTGTATCGTTTAATCATGTGTCAACATATGTGAATTCATAGGCAAATTCCATTGCAAAACAAGGGGTATTTCGCCCTTTTTCTATTGATAGGCTCTCATTATCTAGTACCTTGATGGATACTATAATTACATTCTCCTCTCTTAATGAATCCCATTGAGTACACAAAGACACAGCCACTCCCATAAACCAACCAGGAAAACATATGATCTCCACTTACAGAAATAGGACAAAAATGCAACAATAACCACAGAGTGAAACAGCAGGTCAACACTCCATTTGGGTTTAAAAAAGAGAGGGGGGGGGGGGGCAAGATTCAATACCCATGATGGAACAACCAAAACAACAACAAAAACATGGAAAAGAATTTTACCAATAGTGAAATCCCAATCATAGAAACATGAAGAAAATGAAGCATCCACCTAAAATGAAATGTAATGCACATAACAAGAACAGGGGAATAAATGTAACAGTAATTCAAAAACAGAAACAAAAACAAGGTGCAGAACTCCCGCCAACATCTAATGACATCAAAATCAAAACCTTCACAATTTTTTTGCAGCATCAAACTCAACAACACATCAACAAACAAATATGCAATCTTCAATCAAAGCAACGGCAACAGAGAAAAATCCAAATGACAATGCCCATCAGAAGAACATATTAAAACCACATCTAACACTTCAAATAAATAAATAAATAAATAAATAAATAATAATAATAATAATAAGAAAATAAAATCATAACACCACCAAAATTATATTACAATCCAATGAAAATCAACAAAGCTAAGGACCAAACTAAAACCCTTGTTTAATTTTTCCTAAAAGAGTATCAAAACTCACCGACGGGATTGACTTCACCGCCATAACCATGTACTCTGACAATCTCCTCAAATGCGACAGCAGCATCCCTTGGCACACCATACCACGTCTTCCCTGCTCCCATATGCAAGTAATTCAAACTATGCAAATCATGGTCCTCAACATGCCATGCAAACCAGCTAAACATCATCGCAACATACACCATTGGAGATGTCACCCCTGGTATCTCCTCCTTCATGAACCTCAACAATGACCCTTTTGCCCTTGATGCCCCCCTCATATTCCACGCCGTCTCCCCCACCGTCTCCCCACACTTCTTCCCACTGGCAGCTGCGAAAGCAGACCCAGGCATGTCATTCGCGTACTCCACTGAGAAGGGCTTGTCCGCGCATGCCTTCCAGAATAGGCTCTCGATCTCCAGTGCGGATGGGGCCCGCTTCCCGCCCCTCTTCAGGTGGACCCGCTCAAACTGCCTTGCCTTTGCCTCAAACTGCTGCAGGGTGTAGGTCTCGCCGCTCTGCCAGACGGGCTTCTGCACGGGGCGGGGCTTGCGGGGGCAGAACCCGATCTGCTGCTGGCGGGTGGTGAATGTGGGATGGCTACAGGGGTGGCGGGCCGCAAAGGAGCGGTTGAGGTTGGAGATTGCAGTTTTCTTGGGCGGAGGTGGGAGTGGGGGCACGATCTTGCAGATGCCGAATTTGGACGCTTCGGGCTCGATCTTGAGAATGTAGGAGATAGGGTCTTGAAATTCTGCCAGGGTGGGGTGGTATTCTGGGGCTACAGGAAGGGATTTCAGCCATGGAAGGATTTCTGGAGTTGGGTCTGGAGCTGCTGCTGCTGCCATTGAAGGAGAAGAAGGACGAAGAGATTTTCATTGGCTGGTTTTCATACTGCTGCTGAAACAAGAAATGGAGATGAACATAAATAAATTTTTAAAAAAAAAAAAAAATGCAGAATAAATTATTATTTTAAAAGAAAAAAAAAAAAAAAGAAGAGATTCTCTCTTCTTTTTCTTTTCCCCTACTCTGTGTCTCTCTCTGTTTCAACAGAGAAACAGAATAGCAAGGAGAGAACGGTGAGTGAGCGAAGTGAGAAGGGTTGAGTGAGGTTTTTATTCTGTGGTTTTGGGGAGGGGTTTCGATAATGGGGTTGGATTTGGTGGGAATTGCTTTTTTGCCACTGTGGGCGTTTGATATCTTTTTATGGGATTGGGTTTTGGGAAATTACTTTCGTGCCCATTGTGGTTATATGAATTTGGGTCTGGTTTGGAGGGAACTACCTTAATGCCATTCGGTTTTTTGCCTAGGGTAGAATTGGGAATATGATGAACGCTGAGTTTGTTCGGAAAAGGGCATTTGCAGTGGAATATGCTGTGTGGCAAACATGAGTCGAGCTAAGGCCGTTGATCAGGGGGGGACTCAAAAGCATGTCTTGGGCAAAATGCCAAGGTTATGTTGGAGATGGATTGGGGCTCTCAACGGACGGCGCTTGAGTTTGGCTTCGGCTTAGACTTTGACCGGTGGGGTCGGGGCTGACTGGCGGGGCCTATTTAAAATTTTTATTTTGCTCAGCCGAATGGGCATTGACAAACTCGGAATGATTTCTTTTCTGAATAGCCATTTTCCCCGGATAAAAATTACCTTGGTCTTCCTTTTTCTTTTCTTGAAAAGGCGAATGAGAGGGGTCAATTTATTTTTAAAGGGCAGGAATCAAACAAAGTGATGGGGCCACTGATGATAAGCGGGGGCCGCCCTTCCAGCTTAACCGCCAGTTTCCGTATGAAGTTACCGTTTTTGGGATATGTATATACATTGGTCTCCAAAAAATTGTTTATGTCTCGTGCCATGTGAAGGAAGAACGCCAATTGTCATGATTGCCTTGAGACCCGACCCAGGTGACCTGACTCTTAAGGTGATGTGTATGTTAGCTTCCATTCTATGTCACGTATGATATGTTAACCGAACGCCTTATAACTCTAGGTATTGAAATACACCTATTAAGCTCAGATTTATTAAGATGAGCCAACTATCCATCTACCAATTATGTAGAATAAAGTAATTATCAAAGGAAAGAGTTTGTCCTTCTAATGAGTGGATTTTGACTTTAGAGAAATAACTTACAGTTAAGTGCATATTAAGAGCAGATTTATGAAGATGAGCCAACTATCCATCTACCAATTATGTAGAATCAAGTGATCATCAAAGGAAAGAGTTTGTCCTTCTAATTAGTGCATTTTGACTTTGGAGAAATAACTTGCAGTTAAGCGCAAGATAGCTTGAATCGTTCGATGATAAAATAATATAATTTTTTTAAAAAAAAATTAATCTAATGCAGATGAAATTAATGATGTAAGTGCAACTACAATTGGTTGAAAAGGGAAAAAAGAATATATTATATATATATATATATATATATATACATATATATATATATATATATATATATATATATATATATATGTATGTATATATCTATATATGTATGTATATATATATATATATGTATGTATATATATATATATGTATGTATATATATATATATATATATATATGTATATATATATATACACATACATATATATATATATAGGGAAAAGGTACAATGCGCTCGAGCTGACAATAAGCTCCCGTGAGGTCGAGCTGTGTGGGCCCCACCATGATGCGTGTCGACCATCAACACCGTGCACTTGATGGGTCCCCTTTAAATTATGGGATATCCCAAAAATCAGCTGTATATGGAACTCAGGTGGGCCATACCATCTAAAATTATGTGAAGACACAGTTAAAACATATAAAAGCACTTAGTGGGGCCTACCTGAGTTTTGCATGCGCCTGAAACTTGGTCTGAACCCTCATTCAAGTGGGACACATAATGGATGGGTTGGATTTGCAAACCACATCTCGGTGGGCCCTCAAAAATGGTTATGAATGTTTTAATGGCGCACAGCCCCTCTCCACTTCTGTATGTGGTGTGGCCCACAAAAGTCACGGATTGACTTGATTTTTGAGACCTAGGCCCATGATGGAATGGTGCATCTGACTGATGGGGTAGATGTTCGAAACGCATCACGGTGGGGCCCACACAGCTCGACCTCATGGGAGCTTATCGTGAGGTCGAGCGCATAGTACCTTTTCCCTATATAAGTCGAGCGCATAGTACCTTTTCCCTATATATATAGGGAAAAGGTACTATGCGCTCGACCTCACGATAAGCTCCCATGAGGTCGAGCTGTGTGGGCCCCACCGTGATGCGTGTCAACCATCAACACCGTGCATTTGATGGGTCCCCTTTAAATTATGGGATATCCCAAAAATCAGTCGTATACGGAACTCAGGTGGGCCATACCATCTAAAATCATGTGAAGACATGCCAAAAACATATAAAAGCACTTGGTGGGGCCCACCTGAAATTTACATGCGTCTGAAACTTGGTCTGAACCCTCATCCAAGTGGGACACACATAATGGATGGGCTGGATTTGCAAACCACATCTTGGTGGGCCCAAAAAATGATTATGAATGTTTTAATGGTGCACAGCCCCTCTCAACTTCTGTATGTGGTGTGGCCCACACAAGTCACAGATTGACTTGATTTTTGAGACCTAAGCCCACGATGGAATGGTGCATCTGACTGATGGGGTAGATGTTCGAAACGCATCACGGTGGGGCCCACACAGCTCGACCTCATGGGACGCTACCATCAGGTCGAGCGCATAGTACCTTTTCTCATATATATATATATATATATATATATATAAACTAATGACAATTCGTTCCATATATATAATTGTTGGTGCAAAAAACTGGTGCATCCTCTTCCCGCGTCCTATCACCTGCACAAGAAGGAGATAAAAGAGACCCTGGCTGGAGTCGGGGGACCTTCGATGCTAAAGTCAGTGCTAGGACTATGAGAGAAGGATTTTTTAGAAGAGTTTTCTGCATGCCTTTCACTTAGGAGGTCTCCTGTATTTATAGGAATGGGAGGGCCCCGTCGTGCAGGAATTCTCTTCCTAATATCCTGGAGATTCAATTTTAATCCGTTTTTTGTCTCTATCCGATCCCGAGATCTTCGGGATCGGGGGATCCTTTTACGAGATTATCGAGACAACGTTTTCATTTACACCATCTTTT
This sequence comes from Magnolia officinalis, assembly GCA_021015155.1. Classification (NCBI taxonomy): domain Eukaryota; kingdom Viridiplantae; phylum Streptophyta; class Magnoliopsida; order Magnoliales; family Magnoliaceae; genus Magnolia; species Magnolia officinalis. The sequence goes on from JAJHSJ010000003.1 coordinate 41,568,185, forward strand.
CCTTGCTCGACCCAGTCCTGACCGACTCTAATGATGAGCTAGTCTCGGCCAGCTTTAAGGATCAAGTTGCTCGCCATCTGTCGGGTGAAATGGAACCAATTCGTAATCGATGTCCTTTCTTAATCCGATAGCCAACCTTATAATCGACCTAATTTAGGTCGATTTTTTGATCAATCGAATGGCTTCTAAGCTTTGGGCCTTGATCGGCCTCTTCAGATGTTGTTTCCTCGTTTTCCGAGTCAACTTTATGTATCTTATATACTTAGCCTCGTGGCTTGCGGCTTTATAAGCTTCGGTCAGGATTAGTTTCCCATAAACCGAGCTAAGTCTTGCCTTGGTCGAGCTTGTTGCCTCGGATGTTCCGGGCAATGTCAGTAGAGTTGGTCCATTCCATAACCAGGCTCTGGACTTGTCATATTTTTCCCCGACAGTAAGCCCCCTTACTCCTAATGTCGACCTTATAGACGCTAAGGAGTAATGAGTTCTTGAGTCGACTTGAACTGGAGATCGATGTTATGATGGAACATTAAATGTTCATGTGTCGTCCAGAACACACGCCGATTCATTGATCGAGGCCACACGTGCGGGAGGTCGTCAGAACGTCCTTTCGGCTTATAAGGATCGGACGCGTGGCGAGGGTGATGTCTTCGTCAATCGTTATGCGCCACGTGTCGGGCGGGGGAGTCGAAACGACCGTCGATTCGACTCCTCCTTAAATGCCCTGGCCACGTGACAGGGCTATATAAGGAGGAGCGGGACGCGCTTTTCCCATTTTCGGGCCTTCTTTCTTCTTCCCTGCTCTCATTTCCATGCCTTCCCTCTTCACGCCATTTTCGTCATTGTTTCCGATTTCTTACTCCTGCGTCCACACCACTTTTCTGGTCTTTATCACTATCTCTGGTGAGTTTCAAACTCTCTCCCTCCCTTTCCTTTTCAGTTTTGATGGCAATGCATGGTTCCTTAAGTCTCCGGGAGGGAGTTTTCGGTGACCAGGGTGAAGCGAGACTTTTTTGGAATGTCTCGGAATTACCTTTGCCGCTAGCGGAGATGGTCGTAGGTGCCAATGCAACTTTCCAGTATTCAGAGAGAATAGCTGGGTCTTCAGGGAACGCCCAGCTTCTGCGGGCCCTTCTGGTGGAGGGGCATCGCTGGCGACTGCCCCTGACAGACCTAATCCTCCTGGGGACGAAACGGAGGAAGAGGATGAGGAGGCCAAGGGAGCCAGTGAGTCGATCCCTACCCGAAGATCGGCGAGAGCTGCTGAGTCGGCGGCCGAGGGAGGGGAGGCAGGAGATGAGCAGAAGGGTCTGGTTCCATCGGTTTTAACCGGGCTGATCTGGATAGGATCAGGGCCAGGTACCATGTCCCGGACTTGGTCATCCTTCGCATTCCCCTGCCGAGTGAGTTACCCGACCGTCCTCCTACTGGGATGGTCGCAATCTTTCACATCGCTTTACAATGCGGCTTGCGTCTGCCCCTCCAAGGCATTGCTCAGGATTTATTTTCCCGACTTCGGATAGCGCTTGGGCAAATAGTCCCGAATGGGTGAAGGAACTTGTTCGGGTGCTCTGTGTTGTGGGCTGAGACAGAACAACCCCCACTGACTATTGATGAGTTTCTCCATTTGTATCATGTGCGGTCGAATCTGCAGCAGCCCGGCTGGTACTTTTTGTGTGCTTGGCAGAACAAGAGCGGGCAGTTAATAACCAACCCTCCTACCTCCAACAAGCACTGGAGAGATAGATGGTTCTGAGCATATGGTCGCTGGGAGACTGCCGAGCCAGGACTCATTAAACCTCGCGTTCCTCGGGCGTTCTCCCAAGCAGGTGACACAGCATGTATTTTTTCCTTTATCTCCTTACACTGTTGTGCCTTTAAGTCTAACTGAATGCATTCCGTAGATATCCTCGAGCGAAGGTCGAAGCTCGGAGCCAATGCCCTAGCACGGATCAAGGATCTGAAGGCGTTAAATCCGAAGGAGCGTCTTGGAAGATACTTCTCCAGCCGGAGCGTCTTCTTTTCTCGGGTTTAGACTCGGCCGTAACAGGTAACTTCTGAATGTCTGGTTGCATTTTTTTTATATCTTACTTGACTCGTCTTGTTTTTTGTGCAGAGATGGCTGAGGCTCAGCCTATTCTCTGTCCAGCTTCCAAGATGAAGGCCCCTCCACGATCGAAGACTCTGTCTGAGGCTCGTCCTCCTAAGAAGTTGAAGACGGTCTCCAAGGCCAAGGGGCAAGCCACACCGACTATCCCAACCGTAATAATCCCCGACCTGGAGGAAGGGGCGGAAGTGGCGGATGCGGTGGCTCCCGAGTCTCAGGCGGCCCCTGAACCAGGACTTGTTGCCGAGCAGGTTCCGGAGCAAAGAGAGGACCAGAGGGGGGAGCCCTCAGGAGGGGAGATGACTCAAAAGGAGACATTGGCCTTTCAACCGGCTGTGTCAGACATGGTCCCTTAGGCCATTTCACATGGGAGCAACAAATAGTTCGCTGCCCTCTTTGAAGCTCCCGGGAAACGGACTCTCTCCCATGTTGCAAAGATTCTCCTCGAGATAAGATTCGAACTTCTCACTCGTCTTGTTGATCCCTTCGATTTTCATCTGACTTTGCCTTTTTCTTTTGCAGTTCGCTCCTTGTTTGCTCAGGGCTAGCGTGGATCTGATTGAGGCTCAGAGTCGGGCTGTAGAGGCTGAAGCAACTCAGAAACGGGCAGCGGAGGCGGAAACACAACTCAAAGCTGCCGTGACTCAAATCGGTGTAACGTCTAGAGACTTGGGGCTTGCCAGGAAGGCCACCGAGGACGCCAAGGCCATGTGTGCTCATGTGGCCTCACTATTGAAAGAGGCCCAGGAGGAGAGTCGGCGAGTTCGTTAGGCTCATGCCTCTTCCGAGGACAAGTGGGCTTGGCTTAAGGCTGAGACCAGGGCTGCCATTGAACAAGCCCAGGATCAAGCCAGGGATCAGGTCGTAAAGGCTTTTCTTGAATCCCGGGAGTATCTAGAGGAGCGGGATCGCTTATATCAGGACGGTTACACCAAGTGTGTCAGACTGATGAAGGAAGCCTTCTCTGACCTTGATCTCTCAGGATTTGACGAAGGTGCCTCTAGGTCCGAAGGTCCGAAGGCCGAGGCAGCTGGGTCTGCTGATGTTGCGGCTGGTATCGAGGTTGATTTTGAAGCCGCTCTAGAGGCGGCACCAGAAGTTGCTCCGAGTGGTGGCAGCAGCTGAGTCTGAGCCACCTCCTGAGTTGGCTTCTGATGAACTTCGGAGCTTTATTTTGGGTGTTAAGCACATCAAGCTTCAAATACTTTAAGCACGCCAAACTTCACGACGGGCTCGATAACATCTGCAACTGAGAGAGGACGTTGTGCGTCGTGGCCGGCTCTTTTTTTCCTCTATTTTTATTTTTCCATCAATGTAGTTCCAAAGTAATGTAATCCGATGTAAAACTTATACTGATGAATGAATATATTCAGTTTTCTTATTCATTTGACTCAGTTTACATGTTTTTATTCTTTGCTTAATTGAGTCTTCCTAAGCGCTCAATCGGCCAACCTAAGGATAATAGATCTTTAGGTGCTCGACATTCCAAGGATGGGGTAGTAATTGCCCAGTGAGATCTTCCAACCGATATGTTCCGGGTCGGATGGTGCTCTAGACGACATATGGACCTTCCCAATTGGGTCCCAATGTGCCTGCACCAGCTTCCTTAGTGTTTAGGAACGTTTTTCGGAGGACCATGTCTCCCACTCGGAAGTGCTTTATCTTGACTCAGGCATTATAGAACCAAGCTACTTGGCGTTGCCGAGCCATCATCCGTAGCCAAGCTTTTTTCCTTTGTTCTTCCATGAGGTCGAGTCGGAGAGCTAGTAATTTATCGTTGTCTTCTTCATTGTACAAGCTGACTCGGGCTGAAGGCAACCCGATCTTGACCGGGGTGAAGGATTCTGATCCATACACAAGGGAGAAAAGAGTTTCTTTTGTGGCCGTTCGAGCAGTGGTTCGGTATGCCCATAGTATTTTAGGAAGCTCTTCGACCCATGCTCTTTTAGCTCGGTCGAGTTAGTTCGGAGGTGCTGTTTAATGATCTTATTGACTGCCTCGACCTGTCCATTCGTCTAAGGATGATGGGGGGAGTGAGTACACATTTATGATTCCGAGATTATCTCACATCTCCCGGTACTGCTTATTATCGAATTACTTCCCGTTGTTGGTGATAATGGTCCGAGGTATCCCAAATCGGCAGATAATGTTCTTCCAAACAAAGTCTGTGAATTTCTGTTCGGCTATCCTAGCCAATGGCTCGGCTTCGGCCCATTTTGTAAAGTAATCTACTGTAACAACGACGAACTTGGTCTGGCCTTTCCCTAATGGGAGCGGTCCGATGATGTCGATTCCCCACTGTGCGAATGGACCGGCCATAGGAGTCAACTCCTCAGGGGGTTGTCTCGAAACGGTCGCGAATCGTTGGCATTTGTCGCAGCTCTGGATGAGCTTACGAGCGTCATGCTGAATAGTTAGCCAATAGTACCCTTGTCGTAAGACCTTATGTGCAAGTGATCGTCCTCCCGAGTTATTTTCGCAAATCCCTTCGTAAATCTCTCGTAACACATAATCGGCTTCATCTAAATTTAGGCATCGTAGCAGAGGAGCGAAGAATCCTTTCTTGTATAACATTCTGTTAAGTATGGTGTAACGAGAGGATCGGATATTCAATCGTCGGGCCTTGGCACGATCCTCGGGTAACTTTCCATTGCCGAGATTGTGGTCGATCGGGTCGAGCCAAGTAGGTTCCGAATCTATTGAATGTATAGTTGAGCTAACCAGGTCATCAATACTCGGCTTAGCGACGTATTCGATTGGAACAGACCTGGGTATGTCGTCTTCATCAGTAGAGACAAGTTTTGCCAGTAGATCGGCCTTAGCATTTTCTGCCCAAGGTATCTGAGTCACAACACATAGTGAAAAACCATCGATCATTTCTTTGGCTTTCTTCATGTATGGTTTTAGTTGCTCTTTGCGTGTTTGATACACGCTAGTGACTTGATTAACGACTAACTGCGAGTCGCTGAATACGTTGAGATGAGTAACTCCCAGGCTGGATGCTAGTCGGAGGCCGAGCAACAAGGCTTCATATTTTGTTATATTATTCGAGGCTTGAAATCCAAGCCTTGAGGCATATTGCATGTAGGTTTGATCGAGAGTTTCTAAGACGACTCCTGCCCCGCTTGCCTTAGAGTTGGATGAGCCGTCGTCATAAAGCTTCTAGGGGGTTGGGCCGAGCGATATCTCGGGAGAAGCAGTCAACTGTTTGGTTGGCTCATCCGTAAACTCAATTATAAGGTCGGCTTGTGGTGTAGCATCGGCTATGAAGTCGGCCACAGCCTGTCCTTTAATTGATACCCTAGGCTTATATTAGATGTTGAATTCACTGAGCTCTATCGCCCATTTCGTCAGTCGGCCAGAAGCTTCTGGTTTTTGAAGGATCTGACGCAGTGGGAGGACGATCATAACGACGATAGTATGAGTTTGAAAGTATGGCCGAAGTCGTCGTGAGGAAACAACTAAGACTAAGGCTATTTTCTCGAGAGGCAGATATCTCGTTTCTGCCAGTAATAATGCTTTGCTGATGTAATAAACCGGTAGTTGCTTTCCTTTGTGCTCACGTATCAGAGTCGAGCTTACGGCTGCGTCGGATACCGCCAGGTACAATAGCAGAGCTTCCCTAGGCTCGGGTTTCGATAAGATAGGTGGAGATCTGAGGTATGACTTTAGCTATTGAAAGACTGCTTCACACTCTTCCATCCACTCTACCGTTTGCCGACCTTTTAGTTGTTTGAAGCACGGGAAGCATTTATCAGTAGCTCGAAAAAGGAAGTGGTTGAGTGTAACTACTCGTCCAGTCAGCCTTTTTATGTCCTTGATCATTTTTGGGAATTCCATGTCGAGCAATGCTTTGATTTTTTCCAGATTTTCTTCAATCTCCCGCTGACTAACCAGAAACCCAAGAAATTTACCCGAGCTTACCTCAGAGGTGCACTTGCTCGGGTTCAACTTCATCTGGTACTTACGAAGGATGAGAAACATCTCCTTTAGGTCGGTAATATGATTGGCTGCATGTACACTTTTGACGAGCATGTCATCAATATATACTTCCATAGTTCGGCCGATTTGCCAAGCAAACATTTTATTTACCAACCGTTGGTACGTCGATCATGCATTCTTTAGACTAAATGGCATCACACGGTAACAATAAAGTCCTTTGTCAGTGACAAAGGTAGTCTTAAATTTATCAGATTGATGCATTACAATTTGATTATATTCAGAATAAGCATCCATAAAACTAAGAAGTTCATGTTCCGTCGTGCTATCCACTAGCTGATCAATCCTTGGAAGAGGGAAGCTGTCTTTTGGACAAGCTTTGTTTAAGTCGGTATAGTCAATACAGACTTGCCACTTCCCATTGGCTTTCTTCAAGAGGACGACATTGGCTACCCATTCCGGATAGTAAATTTCCTCGATGAATTTAGCCTTGAGGAGCTTGTTGACCTCTTCTTCAATAATGGCGTACCTTTCAGGACCGAGCGGATGTCGCTTCTATTAGATCGGCCAGTAGGTTTGATCGATGTTGAGTCGGTGGATCATTACCGAGGGATCGATCCCTGACATGTCTTCATGGCTCCATGCAAATACATCAGTGTATCGTTGGAGTAGGGATATCAGGTTGTCTTTTAGAGGCGACTGCAGAGACGAGCCAATCTGTACTGTTTTGAACTCGTCTGTCTCGACCAAGGGTACTGGGATAAGGTCTTCCATTGGTTGTCCTCGCTCATATGTCTCGGCCCGAGGGTCCAGTGATTCAATCGTGGTTACCTCGGCTGGAGTTTTTACTGCCGTTACGTAGCAGGGCCTTAAGTTCTGTTGGTCACCTTTGACGACTCCTACTCCCGACTCGGTCGGGAATTTCATGGAGAGATGGTATGTCGAGACCATAGCTTGAAGAAGGTGCAGAGAGGGTCGGCCGAGTATAGCGTTATAGACTGATGGCTAGTCAACTATCAGGAAGTCGACCATTACTGTAGCCTGGTGTGGAAAGTTACCAGTAGTGAGTGGCATGAGATGACTCCTTCTGGGAGCGTCTGTCCGCCAGAGAATCCGATTAATGGGGTGTGAACTAGTCGTAGAGCCAATCGTTCAACACCCATTTTATCAAATGCTTGAGTAAACAGTACGTCTGCGGATGATCTCGTGTCAACAAGAATGCGTAACACTTTGCGGTTCGCTATCGTGAGGGTGACGACTAATGCGTCATCATGCGGATGATAGATGCCCCGAGCGTCTTCATCAGTGAATGATATGAGGTATTTCTCCATTTTCTTTTCTTTTGAAGGCCGAGCTAAAATTAGGACTTCGAATTCAGGTCGAATGATGCTCCTAGCATGATTTTTTCGGGCGTTATTTGAGTCGCCCCCGCCTCGGGGACCTCCAACAATGGTTCGAATTTTCTCCATAGGTCGGTTGTCACCCGATCATTCTTTCGTTGTCCCGGTTCTTTCAACATGTTCTTTGAGACGGCTTTCTCGGATGAGTCTCTCGATTTCATACTTCAAATGGTAGCAATCACTCGTATTGTGCCCATGATCATAATGATAATGACAGTACTTGTCTTTATCTCGTCGGTTGGAGTTGCTGCGGAGCTTGTTGGGCCAGTTCATGAACCTTTCATTCTTTATCTCCATTAGGACTTGCTCTCGAGACTTATTGAGCGGAGTATAGGTTGAAAACTTGTTATCGGGTCGCTTGTTCGTCTTGCGATCGTCGTAGGACCGATCTTCTTTTCACTTCTTACCTCCAGCCGAGTCAACTTCCTTTTTCGCTGACTCTTTGGTTGAAGTTTTTGCATTCTGAGCAGCTTCGCGCATGATCCGAGTCTCTTCGGCATTCGTGTATTTATCTGATCGAGCCATGAATTTTGCCATAGTAGTCGGCGGATTTTTGTCCAAGGAGGCTAAACGGCTTGTCTCCTACACCTTGCATGATTGAGTTAAGTGTTGTTTTGTCCGAGTGTTTCCGGATTTGGAGTGACTCAAAGTTGAAGCGTTTGATGTAGTCTTTCAGTAACTCTCCCTCTTTTTGAACTATGTTGTTTAAGTGCGTAGGTGGCTTTAACTTTTTCTTCCCACCAATAAAATTGGTGAGGAAGGCGTCGCTGAGCTCTGTAAACAAGCTTATGGACTTTGGTTTCAACTGTTTGAACCAAAACTGAGCTACATCAATTAATGTGAGGGAGAAAGCTCGGCACATTACAGCATCCGAGGCATCGTGCAACTCCATATATGTCCGAAAAGATTCGACGTGCTCAGTAGGATCAGTCTTGCCGGTGAAGGGCGTAATCTGCAGAAGACGGAATCGTTCCGGTAACCGAGCCTGCATTATCTCCTCTATGAATGGAGATGCTTTTGCCTCGAGCCTTGTTGGATGTGCATCACGGCCTTGTTTTATGTTAGTGATCTCTTCCCGTACTTCCCTCATGAAGTCCTGAAGGTCGGCTTTCCAGGGTTCGTCACTATCGGTCGTACCCTAACCGGAGGCCTGTTGTGCCTCCTCTGATCTATTTCGTGCCATAGATCGGAGGCTGGCAATGGGGCGGTCACGGAATGAGTGGACGTAAGCTCAGTCGGACCCTGGTGCTGACTTGGCTGATGGACAGATCTCGGAGTGGCAGGCTGAGGGTTGGCGAATTGTTGTGGAACATTCGCTCGACCATTGTTATATTAAGGCGGAACTTACTGGCAATGGATCTGCTCCAGCATCTGCTTCATATACTGCAGATTGGTCCTGAGCTCTTGGACTTCCTTATCTAACCGACCATTTCCTCGATTCCATTGGTTATGCCTGGTTGAAATGGAGGTTGCTGGACGGGGGGCAAAACCTTGTCGATTATCGGGTTGGTTCTGAACCCTCTGGGCTCCGTTCATACCCGACGGACCTTTAAGTGCTGGTGGTCCAGTAACAACGACCTCAGTAGGCTCATTTTGAGCAATTCTTCTAGTTCTCGCCATCGAAACTCGCTTGATGCTTCTCGATAGAGCCTGGAAAATGACTTTTTGTATCGTTTTCCATAGACGGCGCCAATCTGTTGGTGCAAAAAACTAGTGCATCCTCTTCGCGCGTCCTATCACCTGCACAAGAAAGGAGACAAAAGAGACCCTGGTTGGAGCCGAGGGACCTTCGATGCTAAAGTTAGTGCTGGGACTATGAGAGAAGGATTTTTTAGAAGAGTTTTCTGTGTACCTTTCACTTAGGAGGTCTCCTATATTTATAAGAATGGGAGGGCCCCGTCGTGCAGGGATTCTCTTCCTAATATCCTGGAGATTCGATTTTAATCCGTTTTTGGTCTTCATCCGATCCTGAGATCTTCGGGATCAGGGGATCCTTTTACAAGATTATCAAGATAGCGTTTTCATTTACACCATCTTTTCCTTGCTCGACCCAGTCCTGACCGACTCTAATGATGAGCTAGTCTCGGCCAGCTTTAAGGATCAAGTTGCTTGCCATCTATCGGGTGAAATGGAACCGATCCGTAATCGATGTCCTTTCTTAATCCGATAGCCGACCTTATAACCGACCTAATTTGGGTCGATTTTATGATCAATCGAATGACTTCTAAGCTTTGGGCCTTGATTGACCTCTTCAGATGTTGCTTCCTTGTTTTCTAAGTCAACTTTATGCATCTTATATACTTAGCCTCATGGCTTGCGGCTTATAAGCTTCGGTCAGGATTAGTTTCCCATAAACCGAGCTAAGTCTTGCCTCGGTCGGGCTTGTTGCCTCGGATGTTCCGGGCAATGTCAGTAGAGTTGGTCCATTCCATAACTGGGTCTCCGGACTTGTCATATTTTTCCCCAACAATAACTAATGACAATTCGTTCAGCATGTAGTATAATACCGGCTTCATAGGTAAGAAGGTCATCAGACACAAAAGTCAGATCACCTGCTTAGCTAATTCGTGGCAAGACAGTCATTGGGGATGACAGTCCATTCGTCACGTAACTAGGCTTCGTTGTGTAAAACAATTGTGATTCATAGGAAGGGTGGTCATCTGTTAGCCACATGGCTAGCTTCATAGCTTGATGGTTACTGTGGCGACTACCTGTTTGTTGCACATGACTAGCTTCTGTGGCTAGGTAGCCAGTAGGGCTGAAAGTCGGGCGGGTTCGATCGGGTTGGTGCTCAACCCTAGCCCAACCCAAGGTTCCTATACCTCAACCCTAACCCAACCTAACTTCGAGTTGGAAATTCTTAACCCAAGCCTAACCCAAGTGGGCTCGGTCGGGTTGGTCAGGTTCGTACGTGCTAATATCTTCGTTATTACATTAGTCTATTATATTTCAATACACGCCCTATTTTTTGTACCTGTGATTTTATTAATTATATATGTAATTATTTATCACAAAAAAAAAAACCTTTATTTTTTTTTAAAACAAACAAACTCATAATAGGACAACTACTCCTTTAACACTCGAGCATATCAAATTTTAAGTATTATCAAATATCAACAACATATCAATTTTCAAATAATATCATAAATAAAAAAGAAAACACAGTAGAAACTATAAAGACAAGAACATTCCTCTAAAAAATAGAAGATCCAAATTGTACATATATGATTACTTTTGGAATCCAATAGTGGATGGCTCACAAGATACTGAAACACAATAAATAAATGTTATATTAATTCATCAAAAAATATTTAAAAAATATAAAAACACCACAAAAGTAAAAGTTTAGTTTAGTTAGTTGATTCATCATCTTTTAACTCTTCTAATTTTTCTTCAATATCGATTGGAGTTGATGAAATTTGTAACTAATCTTGTGTACATATCAAAGATTCCATAATATCAGTTGTCAATGAACTCCAAAATCGATCAAGAATTCGACCCCCAGTACTAAAAGCTGGCTTTGAAGCAACAACGGATACTGTAATTGCAAGTATGTCACGAGCCATGTGTGAGAGTACGCGATACATTGAAGAACTTACCTTCCACCAATCTAAAATGTTGAAATTGGACAGATTTACTTTAACATCTTCTTCAAGATATCGACCAAACTCAGATTTAGTGGCAATAACTTATTCTTCTTGCAGAACTTTGAGATATTATTGCCTAACATCTGCAATATGCCTAACAACGCCATTAGAATGAATATCAATGCTCTTTTGCGTTAATGCATTATCTTCAAATGATCTAGAGTTGTCGCAAAAGAATTATATTACTAAAAAAGATGATTCATAGTATCTTTGACTTTCTCAATCATCTCCTTAACCTTTTTAATTAGATACAACTTGGAATAGCAGAACTTCAAATACGTATAACAAGGATCCAAAACCACAGCAATCACTAACAATATATTAACACGATCAAAGTCCCCACAATACTTTGCAAACTTCATTTCATCTTTAATCCCATATCACGAAAGCTCAAATCTTCGCTTACAGACTACGATGATAAGAGTCCTTCAATCACATAAATCTCATGAAAATATGCATTTGCAGCAACATACTTCGAACCAGATAGACGTTTGGTAACCTTATAAAAAGTTTTTTGAAACTTGCATAATACACTTGTTTTAACCCAATCTGCATTTGTAGGCATCCACTCACCAATGTCTTTTTTATATTGTTGGTCATTTTCTTTCATTCTCTCAAAAGCCTTTTAGAACACTAAAGCGAATTCCAACATCAAAAAAGTAGAGTTCCATCTAGTGGCAACATCCAAGCAAACAACCCTTTTACTGGTTATTCTCTCTTCCGCCACACAACGTTTGAAATCTTGAAGTCGAACTTCTAACATACCATACATAATGATGGATACGAATGATTGCTTCTTTAATTTCGTCGATACCATCTCTCACAATCAAGTTTTAAAAATGTGCACAACAATACAGGTGAAGGAACTCACCATCTAACAACAACCCATTCCATTTAGCTAGTTTTCTTTTCAATGAACGAACCGTCACATCATTTGAACTTGCATTGTCTACTGTGATGGCTTGTATATTCTGTAACCCCCATGTTATCAAACAAAGTTTGTAACGCCCCGAATTTTTCAATACTCGAGCATCGAAAGTTCTCGAGCGTTACCATAAGATTCAACGTAACACATGTGTGTACGATACCAATCCAACTATCTTAACTTTACACCTATTTCCTGACACGATCCAAGCATTGGGAATGACCTCTATCCCATAGATCAAGCCATCTGACCGTTGATGTCAAGTTAAGACTCTCCATCATGCGATTTAACGTATGTGCCTTTCCTTAAATGAATTGACGAATAACTCTTTATTAATAATGATTTAGATATACGCTCTTTTGTAAGAATTACTTAGAAATGCGCCTATAACCATCTAGAACCATTAGATTTCCCAAAACTCTTAGATTATCAATAATTTCAAAAATGCCACTAACCTACTCTTGAATTCCAAAACACATAGTTTCCATGATCCATTTCATGTAAAATTTTATATCATTCTTAGCTATCATAAATTAACCATACACTTCGAACTTCAACCCTTAGATCAGCGAGATCCGTCATTAAAACAAAATTCACTCGATATGGATCTTCTAAGGATTGTGATCGCTTGATACTTTCAGACGAGCTATACCTATAATTGACAGAGTGAATGGCCAGAGTGGGTTTTCCACAAGCATCATTGTGGGGCCCACCTTTAATCACGCAGGTGCACCAAAAGTTGTGCACTAGCGTTGCACCCAGTAGTAAAACCAGTCAAAGCTACCTTGACCTGTCAAATAGGAAGGAAATCCTTCCTTCTTTCAAACACGCCTCCCGCTTGCATTAGACGAATAGACACGTGTCGTCCGTTTATGTCATCGTGGCCCTTCATCACGATCTTGTTGGAGGATCTGAACCGTCCATTTGGTTCGAGAGACGAATTCGACCAAATCCTGACCCTTCCATACCACATATAATCAAACGACTAAGTAGGCTTCCAGTCACAAATTCTTCCCTCGTTTCTGCCAAGAACAGTCAACCACCCACTATGATGAACAGTGGGTCATCATCATCATCCAAATGGATGATCCAAACTATCCATCAAGATCAAGGCCAAACTCTGACCATAATCACGGATTCCGACCGTAATCTTCGGCCAAACCGTGAGGTCGCGCAACACCACTCGATCGTCCAGATTTAAAGAATCTCATGTACTATTGTGCGGAGACAGGAGTTTCCTTATATGATGAGGTTTCTGAAGTTCCTAGATTCTCTTAACTAAGAAAGGAAGGGAGAATACGAGAGGACTTCGCGGACGGATTCCACACAACAAAACTCGCCACAATAAGGGGAGTCTGCGGAAAATCATCGACAGACTTCATCCGGACCATTGATCCCATAACCAAGAAACATAAAAAAAAAATCCACACCCATGGAAGGCTCTGATTAAGCAAAAACTGGCGGAGATAAGATCCGCCATTAAAATAGAGCTTAATCTCTGTGATCGAGCAGGGAACAGTGATCGCTGTTTCAAAGACGTCTCAGCAACCAGCCGTTGATCTGATACCCCAAAACAAACTTTCAATCTATAGAAAACAGGCATCCAACAAGATTGAACGAATCCGATGACAAAAATCATGAACCCGCCTTGCGTAAGATACGATCACATCAGTCAGCTGAGCGAAACTATTTTCCTGGTCGCAAGATGGTAACACACAGGGCCAGCCAAATAACTCAGTCATGCAAGGTTTTACACAGGAGAATTCTATAAACCCACAAGACACATTTATAAATTCCCAACTGAGAGCAGCGCAAGGTAGAGGGAGAGGAAAAGAAGAAAAGAAAAGAAGAGAAGTTAAAGAAGAGGAAAATCCAGAAGGAAGAGAGTTTGCAGCTACCCTTATCGCTAGTTCCTCAACTGAGTTATTTATTGACTTAGCTGAGTCACTGATCGAGCTGCAAATCGATTCTTGGTCCAGCAATCTCGCGGGGAGCGTTCTAGAGCAGGAAAGAGAAGAAAAAAAAAAGAGAAGAAAAAGAAAGAGAAAAAAGAGAGAAAGAAACAAAGAAAAGAAAGGAAAAGAAGAGAAAAGAAAAGGAAGGAAAAAAAAGAGAGAAAGAAAGGAAGAGAGACTGAGTGTTGCTCGGGTCCAAGTGACAACTCATTGAGTTGCTGAGCTGAGTTCAGATCTAGGGAGAGTCCTCTAACGCGTAGAGATAAGCTCCCTTAAACGTTGTATCCATCCTAGATTTTCAAACAACCATATGTGGGTTGTTTAGGGCCAAGATGGATCGAGTTAACTCGGCAAGAAAATTCTGCTGAAGTTTGAATTGGTTGGATAAAGTTGATTTCTACCAAGAATTCAATCATACGGTGTATATACAAAACTCTAAAGGGAGATATGACATTAGAGGTGAGGTTTTTATCATTTAAGCTTAGTTTGATTTAATTGATGATTATTATCCTGCCTTTTCATGTTCACATATTACTGAGAGTTATTCTTTCAATTGATTTATTATCATCATTTATTTACCCTCTTGGGAATCACGATTCAGTTTACATTCTCTATCACTACAAGTGTTGTGTTTAAGGTATCACTACTAGTGAATCATATATTTATCATGGACATAATGCGTTACGGGTAGTAACACTCTTGGTTGGCCTGTAATTGGTGGGTTGGTTGGCGTGGCGCATAATCGATGTATGTAAATCGCAAATGCAGTGTTACATCACTTTTCGGGATTGGATGTCGCAAATAGTCACTCCATGAACACATTGTGTTACGTAAATCCTCCCCCAATTATGTTGTTGTGTCGCCTTAAGATGTTCCCGTAAAGCCGTGTTAACGTTGGATGCGTCGGTGAATATCCGTATAGTGAGAGTTCGGGTCAAGTCGGATATCATGAACTATATTTCCACATTATGATAGTGATCACTACGTATGATGAGCCGCACACACTTTGCTAGGCATGCATTTACATAGATTGTTTGCGCATATTGATATCTCTCATAGTAGTGGAGTGTGTGACGTATCAAAACCCTTATATTTGCTTTTATGAATATCTTAAATCATTGTTAATCTTAAAGGATGACCATCACTATGAGTAGGGATTGACCCTCTACCAACCGTACAGATTATGCAGGTGACGTACAGATTGAAGACCTAGTGAACAATCTCTTTAAGGAAGATTATGTTGAAAGACTGAAAGACTAAGAAGACAGTTTTATGATTTAGTTTTATACTTCCGCTACAAACTCGATAAATGTAATAAGCTTCCATTGAGAAGGCATTTGATTATTTATGGAATTCCGTTACTTTGATGAAATAATTAATACAGTTGATTTTATTCTTGTAAATGTTACCTTCATAAATGTATCTAGATGTGATCTAAATGGAAAAAAAATAGGGTGCGAATTTAAAGCATCCAGGTTATACATTATTAACACCTAGTTTTCTCGGGCACGAGTATAAACTCTGGCCGTGAAAATTCGGGGCATTCAAAGCTCAACTATATTAGCGATGTATTCACCACTGTGAGGCGTTGGAACCACGTAAAAGTTAATCATTTTTTTTTGTTACTTTCAATGTTTATCTATATAATGTGTGGTGAGGCACATATATCCAAGATTTTGAATGGATGTCCACATATAAGTGGTTATACAAACTCTTTGAACCGACTTCTCAAATTCACCCTTCAACTTAACCCTCTCGTACTTGTATAACTCAAGACAATCTTTTCTTAAGGTGATGCATGACAAAATCTAAAACTTTAGTTGTATTACTTAACAGAAGTTCCTAAAACCCTCATGCTCGAAAAAATTGAACGACAGCTCATCAACTATTATCATACGTGCAAGGGCTTTTTTACAAGCTTCTCGATTAAAACTTTGATTTACAATCCCACTGCTCTCACCATCTTTTTCTACTAAGACTGCCAATGTCTGTTGTTTTGGATCTTTATTATTCATATATTTCTTACATTTATCCAAATGTCTCAAAAGTGCAGTAGTGCCTTGCTTACTATCAACTTTGATATTCTTGATTACAGTAATTGAAAAATGCTCTCTTCTCTTTCGTTTCTGGCTTTCAACTTTTTTAAAGTGTTCCTATACTCTTGAGACATTATTGTGTGTCGTCGTCGACTTCCTTTTCTTTTTTGATGTCACTTGTTCACTAACCATAGAATTACCCACAATATCAACAGGAGGATTACTATCACCCATTTCAGACATTCACTTATATATCCTGATATCAAAAGAATAATAATAAAAAAAACTCTGTACATAAGAGACATGTTGAAAATAGGTCATCGATATTACTAATCATGTGCATTTCATATTTCATGATATGAAAAAACTAAATATTTACATGTGTTGCACACATATGCTGATCATGATCGTGAAAAATATCAAAATAATTACAAATGCAGGGAAACAAAAAGGAAAAAAGAAGAAGAAGGAAAACGATCAAACCAACCTTTGCATGATGCAGAGAGAGAGAGAGAATAATAGATTGGTGATGATACATAGTTACATACCTTGTGAGATGCTCTCTCTCGATCTCTCTCCAGCATAGACGGGCTCTTTGACTCTCTCTCTCTCTCTCGTACGCCCGAATTTTTCTCTCCAAAATAAATTGCCTATTACACACCACGACTTTTAGCATGTGAAACTTCTTGGGGCCCACAATGATTTAGGTTTTACATCCACAATGTCCATCAATTTTTACATATCATTATGGAGCATGAGCACCAAAATGAGACACATACAAAGCTCAATTGGACCACACCATAGAAAGTAACATGGATTAAATGACTATCGTTGAAAACTTTTTGGGGCCACAAAGACTCTGATCAAGCTGATATTTGTATTTTAACTTATTCCAGGTGTGTGTGTGTGTGTGTGTGTGTGTGTGTGTGATATTATGAATAGGTCAGATGGAAAAATTAGCCTCAAGCTTGGCCCTAAGAAAATTTCAATAGTAATTTGTTCAATCCCTATTGCTTTTTGCGGTGTGGTCCACTTGAGCTTTGAATGTGCCTCATTTTGGGGTCATGCTTTAGAATGATCCATAAAAATCGATGGACAGTATGGATGTAAAACACAAATCATTGTGGGGCCAAAGAAATACCACATGTTAAAAGTCATGCGGTGGATCATGCAATCTGGATAGAAGTTATGCCGTGGGACACAGTTTGGCTTCTCCCCCGCCACTAGCCAATTTCTTGTGGTTGGTGCTATGTGGACCCCAACATGATGTATGTGTCTCATCCATGTCGTCCATCCATTTTTCCAGATAAATTTATGCTATTGGCCCAAAACTGAGGTAAATCAAAATCTCATATGGGCCACACAGTGTTGATTAAACTCCTACCATTAAAAGCTTCTTAAAAATTTCTTGAGGTTGCAAAAGTTTTGGATCAATATGGTATTTGCTTTTTGCCTTCATCCAAGTCTCAGTGTGTGACGCCCCGGTCACTGTTTCATGTGGGCGGGCCCCCAGGTGTGGCTGGCAGGCTACTGTGCTAGGCGAGCTACTGTTGCAGTTGACTGTAGCGTAACTTGTCCCACATTGGAAGAGTTGTCTGAAATTGTGGTGGTTATATGTGGAGTTGCCACCCTATACTGTATGAGGCCTTTTGGGGGAAACCCCGAGAACAAAACCGTGTGGGCTGTGCCCAGAGCGAACAATATCATACGGTGTGGGTGTGGGCTGTTACACAGTGACCTAATCTATAGGTTTGATATCAAATAGACATTACTGTGTGCCCTAGGAGGTTTTTAATGGTAGATCTTCAATCACTACTATTTTCCCATGGTGTGGTCGACTTGAGATTTTGATTTGCCTCAGTTTTGGGTTGATACCATAAAATTATCTGGAAAAATGGATGGACGGCATGGATGGATACACACATCATGTTTATCATGTTGGGGTCCACAGAGCACCGACCAGCCAATCCATTTCCGTTGCCGTTGGAGCATGCAATCAGACGTGGATTTCCTGCCAAAGCCTTTGGCAGGAAGTTCTTGTGAAAGGATTCTGGGTGGGGCCCACTGCAATGTTTATTAGAAATCAAACCCGTCCATCCATTTTTCGAGTTTATTTTAGGACATGTGACCAAAAGTAAGATGGATCCAAAACTCAAATGGGCCACACGAGAGGAAAAGTGGGGATTTAGTGACCACTGTTGAAATATTTATATGGTTACAAAAGTTTTGTAGGTCTAAATTTTTAGTGTTTTTACTTCATCCTAGTAAAAATGACCTTATAAACTGTTTGGATGGCATATTAACATCAAGGCAGAGCCTAGAAAGGTTTCAACGGTAGGAATTACTTTTCCCACAGTTTCATCTTGTATGGCCTAGTTGAGTTTTGGATCCTTCTCATTTTTGGTCGAATGTCCTAAAATGAGCTTGAAAATGGGATGGACGGGTCAGATTTCTCATAAATGTCACAATGGACCCCACATTCCATCCTTGCGCAGAACCTCATAGTATATACCACATCACAATTGACATGCCTAGGTGGCCACACACTACCCATAGTTACGCATTTGTGATCACAAAATCAAGTGGTCATATCATACCACAATTCACATAGCTGGGTGGTCACACCCTTTATCATACTTTCACATGGTTGGGTGTCCTCACACATCACCTGATCATTTACTCGGATCGCCACACGTATAATTTCGTTACACATGGTTTGGTGGTCGTAGGTACGCTTTATGTGTAACATCCCGATTTTTGCTAATCTGGAATTAGACGTCCTTAGGCAATGGGTCGCTCCTAACACCTTATTAACTTGTCAGAACTCAATCCCACAGTCTAAAATCACCTGTTAACCCTTTTCCTTCACAAATCTCACCTTTCACCACCTTGTTCTTCAATTTTTCTAAGTACTTTCACCCTAGACACTATCTTAAACTAGCTAAGTATTATAACTCGGATCACTTTATATACAAACTACAGAGGCCCAGGTACCACCTCAGACCGAAATCACCCAGGACTAAATCCTTTAGAAATTAGGCGAGAATTAGCCAGTGTTAAACAAGAGTACCTGTGAAATTAGCACCAATCACTTTAAATACGATCTGCAAGACCCAAAACTTGTAAAATCATTGACGCTAGGTTACCCTAAAATCTAGGATCAATCTCATTACCCGTCTGCTCTCGGGAGCATCACGAAACTCCGTATCAAATCTGGACCGCACGTCGGAAGTCCGATTAACACGAAGTTAAGGAATTAGGACCGCCTTGCTGGGCTTGACAACCATCTCGGAAATCAATTCCAGATAGTGTCCCAGCGCTATTCACTTGAGCTCGGAGCGGGGAGTGTGAGAAATGTGAAAATAATTCTAAATTAAATCCAAAATAAATAAATCTGGCACATGTCGCTTGCGGATCAGTATTGAGCAACCTGATCGTCGGAATCAAGCCAGATTATACCCTCAGATCAGGGATATTTTCCCAAACATATCCATGTACTCGGAATCTCTGATCGAGATCCGCTGACCGTTGAACTAAAACTGGTCCGCCACGCGTGATTTGGGAATCCGACTGAAATGAAAACTTAGCCAAACCTAGATCCAATGTCAATGAGCTTAAGTCCGACCTTTGGTTCAAGGTGGCCCGCCAGAAGTGCTCCGCTGAGCTGGAACAGGCTCACTTTGGATATAACCTAAGTATACCTTGACTTGAAGTCTAATTTGGTGAGTTTTTAGGCTATATAAGGACCTTAAAACCCTCTCTCATTCAGCCATACGAATTTGAGAAAAACCCTAGGAGAGAAGAGAGAAAAGAGAGAGAAAGCGTGGAAGATTCTTCTTGCCGTTCTTCCCTGCCGTATCCAAGCTCCACCACTTCGTTCTAATCGCTTTCCTGGTGATTCTGGCTCCGTTTCTAGGTAAGAAACCCTAACCCTAACCTATTTTGGGGTTTTGATAGTTGCAGGTTATGAAATAGCTAACCTATTTCATTCTATAGGTTGCCAAACTGCCAAATACGAAAGCTTAGCAAACCTATCAAGTTCTTTACGATTCTACGACAAAAGGTGAGGACTTTAGGTGTATAGGTTATGGTTTTCAACGCTTTCAATGTCAGATAATGATAGATTCATTATCTGTATGCAATTGCACATGTATAAAGTGCTGTCTGTTTTCCGATTCGATTAAAGATGAAGAATATGGAATTTTGCATATTCTAGGTATTTGTAGGAAGTACCGTATACGTATAAATTTTGGAAATGTGTTTTCCATGATTATTTGCTGTATGAATATATTATATATGGGTAAAATACTTATTTGGCGAAAGGGTTCGCCCTAACATATGTTTTTGCTAATATACACTATATATGTTAAAATAGTGTATTCTAAGTGTTTGTGAAAATGACTGAATGAGTATAGAATTCTCATTCGAGCTCGCCATGACTAATTGTCATGGATATATGATTGTTGTATTGGCGATACCTCTTTGACGAAAGAATTTGCCTTAAATCACGCCACGGCCAATATACACTATATATGCTAAAATGTGTAGCCCAAGTGCTTGTGGAAATGACTGAATGAACATGGAACTTGGATTCCTGCTTGCCATGACTATCCGTCGTGGGTGCACTCGTGTTATGATTGGGGTAACTCCCTAGTGAAAGGATTTGGCTTAATACCTTTGTGATCAATATATGTCATGTATGTTGATGTGTGTAGTCTAAAGTGTTTGTTGAAATGTCTAAATGAGTAGTAGTTAGTAAATTGTAATGTATAAGGGTGTTGAGATATGATTCTCAACTCCTTTAACTATGTGTATGATTTCCTTGGATAACTGTGTGATTAGGAATTGAATATGTACAAACTCATGCTGGTGTTGTGCTTCATAACATGCTCAACTGATTGTATGATGTTATCTATGTCATGCATATGTTTAAATTCATGTTTACGTTGTATGATCCGTCATGGGTGATGGGGGAGTGGTGTAACGATTCCGTGCAACAGCCCTAGCAGCCCTGAACGGATAATATCAGACTTTGATTGTATGATTTGAATCTTGATCCATTACTGCTTTAACTATCTGAAATTGAATGTGATTGAGGCTATGATTATAGTCCAGGCAATCGGTAACGGGATTGAATTCGTGGCTGAGATTCATTTGCCATGAGAGATGTGTTTGACGAACCCGAGTTGTGCGTTGCTTGTCGGCAGCGGTTAGGCCACACGAAGTGCTTATGCACTTCATGTCACACAACTCAACGAGCGCTCGTGCTAGTCGAGCTCGTCAAGCAACCCGATCTGTCTAATGTATGTTCACCATGTTTAGACGCTACTGCTTGAACCTAGGGTACGAAGCTTACCAGTGAAATCCCGTTAACTATGGTACCTCGATCCGCTAAGACTCATGAGCCGGGCATGGTGGTATGGGACACCGTGGTCGAGCTGTCGGCCTACGCTGGGGCCGCGTGCCTCCCCATAGTGACCATTGAGCAATTAGACTCGTGAGTCGAATACGGTGGTATGAAACACTGTATTCGAGCTGTCGACACCTACGGCGAGAGCCGAATACAGTGAAACCTGTATTCGTGCTGACGGGCGACGAGCCCTTCGTGGTGTCTTCGAGTATATTCTAAAGTCTATGATTGGCGATTAACCCTTCGCAGCAACTAGAGCATGAGTTGAGCCGAGTACGGTGAGACCTGTATTCGTGATGATGGCCAGCGATTGAGCCGAGTACGGTGAGACCTGTATTCAAGCTGACGGCCAGCAATTGAGCCGCATACGGTGAGATTTGTATCCGTGCTGACAGGTGATGAGCCCTTTGTGATGCCTTCGCGATGCCTCTCAAACCATAATATCGTATGAGACTAACTAGGAGTGACGACCCTAGACAGGATCCTTGTTCGGGAATTATACAAGGGAGGTACCTTACTTTCCCAATCCTGCTGTTTGAAATGGACTAATAACAACTCGGTAATCATGCTCATCATCGCATTGCATGTGCCTGGAAGATGTGGAGCACTAAGGGATGAAAGCATGCCGCGAACGTAAGATGGTGTCACGCGAGGGAGTGTGTGGTGAGAGCATACATCATGACTGCATTCATACTTGCATTAATAAGAGTAGTTAGGAGTGTTTGATTTTACTGCTTTATCATTACTGCTTGACTGAATTGATAACATGTTAACCTATGCTTTACTGTTCCACTGAGTTGATCACTCACTCCCACGTTACGGGACGGTGTTGTACACACCAACCAGACTTGTTTGAGTTTCAGATGATGGCGACGTTGCGAAGCGGAGCCGGACTTTTATGAGGATGAGGAGGATTCCTCCTTTATGCAGTTTTAGGCGGCTTCGTGTGAGCCGTGTCTTGTTCAACGAGGTTACAGGGATGTTGACTATGGAACCTTACACATTTGGTATATTTTAGAATTGTACTTGTAATTATTTAACCTGATAACATTATCACACTCTGGAGACTCACCACAGTTTATATATTTTATATATCTATCATAGTCTTCCGCTTGCAAATTTAACTGTCTCTAGAGTATGATATGTTGTTTTGGCTTAATCTCACTCATGTTCAATGCATTAATACAGACAACATTCAATCATCATTCATTTTGTTGCATAAGTGATGCGTTGGAACTCGGGAGTTGAGTTTATGCTCGACCCCGATTTTCAGGGCGTTACAATATGATCTTAGGGTTAAATGGCCACATGTTCATTACGACTCTAAGTGGTTTAAGGGCCAATTACTCACCGCATAATTCCCATGACTTGTAGTTATACATGCCTCATTATTTCCCATGATAGTGTGACCACACATAATGATCATGTGATTAGTGGGCATATTCACTTCACTATTTTACATGGTTAAATTACCATACATACATCCCATGATCACTTGATGTAGTAGCCCAACATACATCACAAATGCACATTATTCCATAACCACACTTGTATCACAAGGTCACCTAATCTAGTAGCCCTACTTAAGTCACAAGTTCACACGATGAAGTGACTCTACTTATA
This sequence comes from Magnolia officinalis, assembly GCA_021015155.1. NCBI lineage: Eukaryota > Viridiplantae > Streptophyta > Magnoliopsida > Magnoliales > Magnoliaceae > Magnolia > Magnolia officinalis. The sequence goes on from JAJHSJ010000003.1 coordinate 41,591,224, forward strand.
TCATATAAGAACATGATTTAGTAGCCATATTATAACACCCCGATTCTCGTAACCTGAGTTTAATACTCATTTTCTAAAAATCTGAGTGTTAACCTTAAAAGATAGCCTAAATTGCACGTATATATTTTTTCCTTTTCAAAGTGAGCAGCTTAGCGGAAGAGAAACAAATCAAGCATAAAAGAAAGTCCAAATATACATATCAAAATTTATAAGTGGCTGCCCGAAGACTTATACAAACCAATGTCTCAGGACAAAAAAATTGAACAACTAAATAATAAAACTAAACTAGAATTTAGAGTCGCATGATCATCAAGCTCTTCATGCTCCACACCAGAGTCAACCTATATATCATCCACACATCCTGCACCCATTGAACATATTTTGATAGTGTCAATGGCTATCTAGTGTGGAATAACCCCCAAGATTCATCAAAACACCATGATAATTAAGCATAGTTGTCTAGAATAGTCTATAATGAATATTTCATAATGACCATCATAATAATGAGACAGAGTTCATTAGACACACATACATTAAATAAATTTCACAAAGATATTCTTGTTTAAATGCATACACATGCTCTCAGACCTGTGGATACACATCTAACTGTCAAAAAGTCACCCAAGGAGAACAAGCCACCTGAAAAAGTATGCAAAGGTACGCCCTAAGGAGGACTAGCCACCCGGAAAAGACTATGCAAAGAGGACACCCAAGGAGAACTAGCCACCCAAAAAAGTACTTAAAGGTACGCCCTAAGGAGGACTAGCTACCCAAAAAAGACTATGCAAAGAGACACCTAAGGAGAACTAGCCATCTGAAAAAGTACTCAAAGGTACGCCCAAAGGAGGACTAACCACCTGGAAAAGTCCATGCGACAAGAATAACTCGTAGTAGTTTGAATGCACACGATGATAACATAAGATCACCCGGTAAAATACTCTATGGTACAACCCATAGGGACCCAAGAAACCCCTTGTCCTACATGGACCACTCGGTAAAGTCTGCATGCCATGAAATGCATGATGAGCCCAATCATTATTATTCCAATTTCAAACAACCCTTTATAAGAAAGCTCAAAGGTCACTGTTTCGACAAGAAATAATTGTATTGCAACTATTCAGTAATAACAGTGGAAGAACAAAAGAACAGTCATCATTAGATGTTTTATTGATTTAATGATTCGTTTACATCTTCATTTTTTCCCTTGATTACAATACAAAGTGTATTTAAAAAATATATAACAATGTCGATGGAAATAGTTTGGATGATGATTTCGGCAGCGTTCCAGCTTGCAATGCATTTATCTTAGTGAAGGAAGAGTTCTGCGGATTTAGGAATCCTTTAGAAACCCTTTACTTCTCTTCTTATTTATCTAAGATGATAATCTTGCAGGGAATAGTGAAATTCCATAATAGGTTACTGCTTTTTTAAAGAAATGATGAATATACAAGCATGATGAATTACTGCGCGCGCAATAGGACCATTGCGAAGCGCGCAGTATGTCTTTGTTGTGCGCTTCTGCGCAGCAAGGGGTTTCCCAGGTATCCTTCTTCTTCTTCTTCTTATTCTTCTTGCGGGATACCTAAAATTCTTCAGATAAAAATCCCGAAATTCTTTAGAATCCTCTGAAGCTATGCACTTGCGAATGAATCAAATGATAGAGAAGATGGGTATTTATAGGCATCAACGCATGTAAACCTCGAAATCCGCACAACAGAGCCACATTGCCCGGGCACACGGGAAGCATGTTGCACACCGCATAATAGGCCAATGCTTGGCTCATGCAAGACATCTGTTGTGCGCACGCAATGCCTTTACATCTTACGAAATGAGGACCTCTTCTCTTTTCTTTGCCTTCCCTTCTTCGATTTCTATACTCTCATTACTTCTTTCTTGTTGATTTTATGTGCTCCAACAGATGCCCCCTTGATCCTCTGTTAATTTTGCTTCAAAATGAGTAGAGGATCTACCTATCTTTGCCACAAAAAATTATTTCTCAGCTCGTTGCGTAGTTGTGTGCAATGCAATGCGTTATCGGGGTCGTACAATGAAAAGTCGAGTCTTCATCGGCTATACAAGCTAATATACCCTCTTCCTCATTTCATTCTGCATTCTTGGGTGAAATTCTCCCACCCTACCGGTCTTCCACGCAATAGGTCCTTGCACACGACATAATTCTCACGCAACACCTCTGTTCTTCAAGTGTTGAAACACCGCTCGATTTCTTTCTATTTTACATTTTGCTTTTGTAATCAAATGGCCAGGAGTAAGGGCAAAAATACTTCTGATAATCTTCGACAATATACTCCTGAATCCTCCCAATTTGCACATTCTGACGATAGACACGCGAAACGATTAAAGACTATGTCCAAGGATCCCATGATGTTCACAAACCCGAGCCTAGGGTCGCGATGTAGTAATAATCTCGGTGAGATAGAGGTCGAATCCACAGGGACTATTCTTGTGTGTATTCTGAAAATAACTAAAAGAAGACCTAATTAGAAATCTGGAATAAAAGGAATAATTGTGAATATTGTTTAAACTATAGATGAAAAGTAGGAATTAGGGTACCAAGGATCTACTTGTAGCAATTGAGATGCTACCTTGCTTGATTCAGGAATCCCAACTGGAATTAAAGTCCTATCTATCCAGTTGGAGAAAGAGATAGTCAAATTTCTGAACTTCTCATTGATCTAGCCTCAGAGGAGGAGAATTGTGAAGATTTGGAAGGGATTTCATCACCTAACCATGCCTAGGAGACAATGGCAAACAACGGGATTTACCAATCCCACAATCTCAAATAAAAAAAAAAGATACTCAAAGCTATCGCAGATCTACTATAATTTGAGTCACAATAAACCATTAAAAATTGAAAGTCTTCCTTAAAATCAACTAGAAATCAAAGAGGTTCATCAAGAACAAGAATCAAAACAAGAAAAACATTCAAAAACGCTACAAGATTCACCTCTTAGCCCTAGCTAAGAGGGTTAGCCAACCATGGACATGATTGGATCAGAAAGCATTAAAAACTAGGAAAGAAAGGAAGAAGAACTCTTGGGAGCAAGCTCCACCCTTTTGCTCAGCTTCTCCAAACCCTAGATATCCCAGTCTTTAGGAAACCCATATTTATAGCATTCATTGCATAGATTCACAAAACAGCCTCAAATTTACGTAGTCCGTGTAACTCTGCATAATGCCTTCGATGTCATTGAACAGCCTTTGATGTCATCGAAGAATGTTTCCAATTCGTCCAGCAACTAAACTTGATTTTCTTGTAATTCTTTGATGTCATCTAACAAAGTTCGATGTCATCGAAGATTGGCTTTGATGTCATCGAACAACCTTTGATGTCATCGAAGAATGCATCCAGTTTGTCTAGCAACCAAACTTAATTTTTCTGTAATTCTTTGATGTCATTGAACAACTTTCGATGTCATCGAAGACTAGCTTCGATGTCATCGAAACTCCTTCGATGACATCTAAGCTCAGATTCTGTGAATTTCTGCACTTCCTTCCTTCTCCACCTGATTTTCTTGAATCTTGGGGTCTTGAATTCTTCAATCTTGATATTTAAATATCCATTCTTTACCTTGGTGATTCTTGAGCATCAAATCCATGCTTTTAACATTCTTTTCAATCCAAGCTCTTAAACTCACCTTGCAACATAAACATGTATAAAATATACCATTAAGCATTATCATGTTCATAAAACTAAGATATAAATGGGGGAAAAATATGCAATATTTGACACTCAAACCCATGACTACGAAGGATAAAACCTAACAATTTCCAAAGGATATCAAGAAGAAAACCCATAATATTTGGGCTTGTATAGAGATTCGTCAAGAGATATTCGAATTCTGTAGTCCATTTAGGGATGAAATGGTCGTCATTCCTATGAATTTATGTCGCCATTGGTCAATCCTTCATAGCAAACTAGCTGATCAAATGACTTAGAGCAAACTCATCTTCGCAGATCAATGGACTGCGATAGAGTCTCAAATCTTATCCAGACATCTCATAGAGAAAGGATCTCGTCAGAGGGCCAGTAGAACCCATCCAATGCAATTCTTATGGCCATGTTACAATCCTCATCATCTATATCCCACTCATTATTTTGAAACCATCCAGCAACGCTTCCCCACTAGAGAATCGATGTGGGGCACCAGAGAATTCAAAACTTAAGGCTTTTTTTTTTTAAAATCTTCGTGTAGTTATTATAGCACGCAGGCTTGAGATGTTGTCAAGAAGCATTCAGACGTCTTGAAATAAATCAATCTTTTGGATGCAATCAACGCCACATCTGAGTATTTCTACAGAGATACAACGGTTTTTAAAAGTTTCTTGAAGTATTGCTGCCTGACTACTAATTCATTACATCTTCCCATAGGTGAAATTAACATTACTATGTGGGATTTCCATCGGATGCCAGGCCTTCCCATAACAGGTGATTTTCTTGATGAATATGCTCCTACGAGCGTGGAGTTTGCGCATCTCTCTTTAGAAAATTGTCGGCCTGCGATTTCAAAGACTACTATGAAACTATTTAAGGAGATGGCCAAATTTCATAATATACATGAGATCTCTCCTCTCGATTGGCTAGCTCATTTTTCCTGAGACTTATAATATGCTTCTTTATCTTTCCCTCTTTGTTAAAATTTCATCCTCCACATATTCTGTAACGCCCTGAAAATCGGGGGTTGAGCAAAGCTCAGCTCCCAAGTTCCAACGCATCACTTATGTAACACAGATAATGATGATTATGATGAGAGCATTGAAACATGAATGGGATTATACCAAAACAACATATCATACTCCAGAGACAGTTAAATTGTAAGCGAAAGACTGTGATAGATATATAAAATATATAAACTGTGGTGAGTCTCCAGGGTGTGATAACATTACTAGGTTAAATAATTACATGTGCAAGTCTAAAATATACAAAAAAATGTAATGGCATCTAGTCAGCAACCCTGTGACCCCGTCGATCAAGACACGGCTCGCATAAAGCCGCCAGAATACATCATATACAAGAAGACATCCACGTCATTGCAAAAGTCCGGCTCTGCCTCATAAGCATTGCCATCACCTGCAGCTACAACAGGGTCTGGTTGGTGTGTACAACACCGTCCCGTAACGTGGGGGTAAGTGATCAACTCAGTGGAACAATAAAGCATAGGTTAACTTGTTATCAATTCAGTCAAGCAGTAATGATAAAGCAGTACAATCAAATACTCCTAACTACTCTTTTTAATGCAAGTATGAAATGCAGTCATGATGCATGCCCTCACCTACATACTCCCTCATGCGACACCGTCTTACGTCCGTGGCATGCGTTCATCCCTCAGTGCTCCACATCTTCCAAGCACATGCAATGCAATGATGAGCATGAGTACCGAGTTGTTATTAGTCCATTTCAAACAGCAGGATTGGGAAACTAAGGTACCTCCCTTATATCATTCCCAAACAATGATCCATTCTAGGGTCGTCAGTCCTAGATACTCTCATACGATGATGCGGTTCTAGGTCACTGTAAGGGGCTTCCAGGGCTGTTACACGCACTCGTTGCACCGCTCCCTCATCACCTTATCAATATAGGCCTAGTTTATACTCTATTTACTACGAGAAGGCTCGTCGCCTCGCTGTAGATTCAGAGTATGCTCGAGGTCACTACACTGGGTACGGTCAGGGCTATCAGGGCGGTTACATGGAATCGTTACACCACTCCCCCATCACCCATTAAAACAGTGTAGGCCAACAGCTCGAATACAGTGTCCCATACCACCATATTCGGCTCACGAGTCTGATTGCTCACTGGTCACTACGGGGAGGCACATGGCCCCAACGTAGGCCGACAGCTCGACCATGGTGTCCCATATCACCATGCCCGACTCATGAGTCTTAGCGGATCGAGGTACCAAGGTTAACGGGGTTTCACTGGTAAGTTTGGTACCTTAGGTTCAAGTAATGGCGTCCAAACATGGTGAACATACACAAGGCAGATCGGGTTACTTGACGAGTTCGACTAGTACAAGCGTACGCTGAAGTAGCCGACAAGGTACCACTGTCGACAACCATCGTACGATTCGGATTCGCCGAACGCATCAATTGTGGGAGACGAATTCGCCCAGTCAGACAAGAGTTGTTACCGATCGCCTGGACTATACAATAGCCCCAATCACATTCAATTACAACATATTATCCTAAGAAGTCTCAAAGCAGTAATAGATCATATTGCAAATCATACAATCAAAGGTCCGTTACAATCCGCTTTAGGGCTGCCAGGGCTGTTGCACGGAATCGTTACACCACTCCCCCATCACCCTTCACGAAATCATACAACCTAAACAGAAATCCACACATATGCATTTCATAAATAAAACAGACATCATACTGTCAACATACATATAGGAAATCAGAAACATCATTCAGGTTGTTGAGAAGCCTATCTCAACACCACTGTTAAATTTAGTTCGTCACACAATTTCTCACACAAGCATTTTTGCCAAACACTTAAACTACACCACTCCAACATACATGACGTATGTTGATTTCAACATAGAATATGACAAATTCTTATATTAAGGAGTTGTCTCATACACAACAATCATATTCTTACATCCAATACATATGGCAGGCATAAATCATAAATCCATATTTATTTAGTCATTTCAACAAATACTTAGACTACATACATTAGCCTACATAAGCTATGTTGGCCAAAATGTGTATTAAGGCGAATCCTTTCGCCAAACAGGTCATACATCCATAACTAGCATATATACACGGCAAATACTCATGGCCATCATATCAACAAAATTTATACGGATACGGTATTTTCTACAAATACCTAGAATACACAAAATTTCATATTCTTCGTATTTAACCGAAACGGAAAACAGACAGCATGTTCTACATGTAAAATAGCATCCATGTCGAGAATAAATCATTAACCGACATTGAAAGCCTTGAAAACTATAACATATACGTCTAAAGTCCGTACCTTTTGTCGGTAAACTTGAACCGAAACCAGTTTGAACCCAACGCCTTTGTCTACGGCACAACGACAACCTGAATCATGAAATAGGTTAGCTATTTCATCACCTACACTCTTGGAAATCCTAAAACAGCTTAGGGTTAGTTTTTCTTACTTATGAACGAAGCCGGAATCGCCGAAAAAGCGATTAGATAGCGATGGTTAAACACGTATAGCTGGGGATGGAGTATCAGGAAGATGCTCCCACTTCTCTCACACTTTCTCTCTCTTTTCTCTCTTCTCTCTCCTAGGTTTTTCTCAAATTCGTATGGGATGAGAGAGTGAGGGTTTAAGGTCCTTATATAGGCCCAAAATTCACCAAATTAGACCCAGGGCGAAGGTATACTTAGGTTATGTCCAAATACGGACAGTTCCGTCTCAACAGAGCACTTCTGGAGGCCCCCCTTGAGCCAAAGGTCAGACTTAAGCTCACAGACATTGGATCTAGGTCGAGTTACGTTTTTTGTCTGATCGGATTTACAAATCGCCCGGGGTGGACTAGTTTCAGTTCAACGGTCACTGAGACTCGATCAGGGCCACAAGTACGCTGCCATGTGTATGAAATTTCTCCTGATCCGAGGGTGTTTTTGGGTTAGATTCCAACGGTCTGATTGCTTATATTTGGCTCGCAAACGACAAGTCTCAGATTACTTAAAATTGAACTTTATTTCTAATTAATTTCACGTTTCTCACACTCTTCACTCCGGGCTCAAGCGAATAGCACTGGGACACTATCTGGATTTGATTTCTGAGATGGTTGTCAAGCCCAGCAAGGCTATAACATCCCGGATTTTTGCCAACCTGGGATTAGACATCCTTAGGCATTGGGTCAATCTTAACACCTGATTAACTTTTCAAACGCTCAATTCAAAGCCTCAAATCCCGTCTTAAACCATTTTCTTCACAAATCCCACCCTTCACTACCTTGTGCTTTCAATTTTTCAAAGCACTTTTGCCCTAGACACTATCTTAAACTAGCTAAGTAGTAAAACTTGGATCACTTTATATACAAACTGCAAAGGCCTAAGTACCATCTCAACCAGCAAACAATTAGGATTAAATCCTTTAGAAATTTAACAAAGTTAACTAAGTGCAAAACTCGATTAGCCATGAAATCCATTGGGATCGCTTTAAATACGATCTGCAAGACCCAAAACTTGCAAAATCAGTGACTCTAGGTTTCCCTAAAGTTTAGAACCAAACTCATTTCCCGTCTGCTCTCAGGAATGAAATGAAACTTCGTATTAGGTCTAGACCGCACATCGGGAGTCCGATTAACACGAAGCTAAGGTACCAGGACCGCCTCACTGGGCTTGACAATCATCTCAAAAATCAGATGATTCCGATGTCCCACGGCCATTCGTTTCGATCCAGAGCGAGGGAGTGTGAAAAACACTATTCCCTTTGAAATTAAAATATCTGGAATAGTGATATGGCACCTTTCGCTTGCACATCAGTATTAAGCAACCAGACCGTCAGAATTAGACCAAATTACACCCTCGGATCAGGAAAAATTTCAGGAACATTTACATGTACTTGGAATTTCGGATCGTGGCCCACTGACCGTTGAACTGAAAGTGGTCCGCCACGTGCGATCTGGGAATTCGATCGAGTCGAAAACGTAATCCCTCATAGATCCATGTGTGGTGAGCTTAAGTCTGACGTTTGGCTCAAGGAGGGCCACCAGAACCTCTCTTTTGAGCTGGAAAAGTGACGAAATACCTATATTAGCAGTAACCTTTGAACATGAGTCTATTTCGGTGAGTTTTGAGACTATATAAGGACCTTAAACCCTCTCTCATGGCAGCCATACGAATTTGGAATTGAGAGAGGGAAAGAGAGAGAAAGTGAGGGAGAAGTGGGAGAATCTCCCTGCCGTCGTTCCCTGCCACCACACGGGCTGCACCGCCTCTTTCCAGGCGCGTTTCCGGCGATATCAACTCCGTTTTAAGGTGAGAAACCCTAACCCTAGGTCTGATTTGAAGTGTATAGGTAATAGGTTGTGAAATAGCTAACCTATTTCGTTCCATAGGTTGCCAAACTGCCGAATACGGAAGCTTAGCAAACCTATCGATTCCGTTGCGATTCTACGACAAAAGGTGCGGACTTTAGGTGCATAGGTTAGGGTTTTCAACGCTTTCAATGTCAGATAATGATAGATTCATGATCTGCATGCAATTGCACATGTACAAAGTGCTTTCCGTTTCCTGTTTCGATTAACGTTGTAGAATATGGAATTTCACATACTCTAGGTATACGTAGAAATACCGTATACGTATTTTTTTTTGGAGAAATGTTTGACATGTTTATTTAATGTATGATTATACTATATATGGATAAAATACTAGTTTGGCGAAAGGAATCGCCGTAATACATGTTCACTTGTAAATGCTATGTATGTTGAAATTGCGTATTCTAGAAAATACTATATACGTATAAATTTTGGATATGTATTTATCATGATTATTTGCTGTAGTAATATATTATACATAGATAAAATACTTGCTTGGCTAAAGGATAGCCCTAATACATGTTTTGTTAACATGCACCATGTATGTTGTAATAGTGTATTCTAAGTGTTTGTGAAAGTGGCTGAATGAGTATAGAATTCTCATTCGTGCTCGCCATAACTAATTGTCATGGATTCATGATTGATGTATTGGCGATACCCCCCTTTGACGAAAGGATTTGCCCTAAGTCACGCCACGGCCAATATACACTATATATGCTAAAATGTGTGGCCCAAGTGTTTGTGGAAATGACTGAATGGATATGGAACTTGGATCCCTGCTTGCCATGACTATCCGTCGTGGGTGTACGGGTGTTATGATTGGGGCAACTCCCCAGTGAAAGGATTTGGCCTAATGCCTATGTGATCGACACATGTCGTGTATGTTGATGTATGTTTGTTTAAGTGTTTCTTGAAATGTCTGAATGAGTAGTAGTTAGCAAATTGTAAAGTATAAGGGTGTTGAGATATGATTCTCAACCTTTTTTTTCTAACTATGTGTATGATCTCCTTTGATAGTTGTGTGATTAGGAATTGAACATGTACAAACGCATGCTTGTGTTGTGATTCATAACATGCTCAACTGCTTTATGATTTTAACTATGTAATGCATATGTTTAAATTTATATTTACTTTGTATGATCCGTCATGGGTGATGGGGGAGCGGAGCAACGAGTGCGTGCAACAGCCCTGGCAGCCCTAAACGGATAATACCAGACCTTGACTGTATGAGTTGAATCTTGATCCATTACTGCTTTATTTATCTGCAATTGATTGTGTTTGGGGCTATGATTATGGCCCAGGTAATCGGTAACGAGATTGAACTCGTGGCTGAGATTCATTTGCCACGTGGGATGTGTTCGACGAACTCGAGTCGGGCGTTGCCTGTCGGCAGTGGCTAGGCCACACGAAGTTGTTTATGCACTTCATGTCGTGTAGCTCAACTGGCGATCGTGCTAGTCGAGCTCGTCAAGTAACCCGATCTGCCTTATGCATGTTCACCCTGTTTGGACGCTACTGCTTGAACCTAGGGTACCAAACTTACCAGTGAAACCCCCTTTTAACCATGGTACCTCGATCCGCTAAGACGCATGAGCCGGGCATGGTGGTATGGGACACCGTGGTCGAGCTGTCGGCCTACGCTGGGGCCATGTGCCTCCCCGTAGTGACCATTGCGTAACCAACTCGTGAGCCGAATATGGTGGTATGGGACACTGTATTCGAGCTGTCGATACTTACGGCGAGAGCCGAGTACTGTGAGACCTGTGCTCGTGCTGACGGGCGACGAGTCCTCCGTAGTATCTTCGAGTATACTCCAAGGGTCTGTGATTGGCGACGAGTCTTTCACAGCAACTGAAGTATGAGTGGAGCCGAGTACGGTGAGACCTGTACTTGAGCTGACGGCTAGTGATTGAGCCGAGTACGGTGAGACCTGTACTCGAGCTGACGGCAGTGATTGAGCCGAGTACTGAGACCTGTACTCGGTGACGGCTAGTGATTGAGCCGAGTACGGTGAGACCTGTACTCGAGCTGACGGTCAGTAATTGAGCCGCATACGGTGAGATCTGTATCTGCGCTGACGGGTGACGAGCCCTTTGCGATGCCTTCACTATGCTTCTCGAACCATAATATCGTATGAGATTAACTAGGATTGACGACCCTAGAATGGATCATGTTTGAGAATGATACGAGGGAGGTACCTTAGTTTCCCAATACTGCTGGTTGAAATGGACTAATAATAACTTGGTAATCATGAGCATCATCGCACCGCATGTGCTTTGTAGATGTGGCGCACTGAGGGAGTTAAGCATTCGCGAACATAAGATGATGTCGCTTGAGGGTGGTTTGGCAAGGGCATACAGCATCATGTCATTTCATTCTCGCATTTAATAAGAGTAGTTAGAATTGTTTGATTTGTACTGCTTTATCATTACTGCTTGATTGAATTGATAACATGTTAACCTATGCTTTACTGTTCCACTGAGTTGATCACTCACTCCCACGTTACGGGACGGTGTTGTACACACCAACCAGATTTGTTGAGTTTCAGGTGGCGGCGATGCTTGTGAAGCAGAGACGGACTACTTCTATGATGATAGGAGGAATTCTCCTATCTGTATCTCTCTGGCAGGTCAATGAAGACCTGATATTGTATTGACGGGGCTATGGTACATGGGATAGGAGGCATTACACTTCCTCACATTTGGTATATTTTAGAACTGCACTTGTATTTATTTAACCTGGTAATGTTATCACACTCTGGAGACTCATCATAAGTTATATATTTTATCTATCTATCACAGTCTTCCGCTTGCAAACTTACTGTCTCTGGAGTATGATATGCTGTTTTGGCTTAATCTCACTCATGTTCAATGCACGAATACAGTCAACATTCAATCATCATTCATTTTGTTGCATAAGTGATGTTCTGGAACTCGGGAGTTGAGTTTATGCTCGACCCCCGATTTTCAGGGCGTTACAAAGGCGGTCCTAACCGTTTAACTTCGCGTTAATCAGACTTCTGACGTACGGTCCATATCTGATACGGAGTTTCAATGTGCTCCCGAGAGCAACTGGGTAATGAGATTGGTCCTAGATTTTAGGGTAATGTAGCGCTAACTGTTCTACTTATTTTGGGTCTTACAGATCATATTTAAAGTAATTGGTGCTAATTTCACAGGTACTCTAGTTTAACACTAGCTAATTCTCGCCTAATTTCTAAAGGATTTGGTCCTGAGGGATTTCGGCCTGAGGTGATACTCGGGCCTTTGGTAGTTTGTATAGAAGGTGGTTCAAGCTATTAACACTTAATTAAATTACGCCCTAATCATGGCAGAATAAGGTCGTAGGGCAGGAAAGGCTGATGTACCAAATAACCTATTCGTCGATGATTCCATAAGGTTAAGGGTCACAAGCCCATTTTATTTATGTATTTACTATTTATAGTAAGTTTTAGTTTAAGTATTGTTCATCCTCACCTAAACTTGAAGATTAGCGTCTACTGTGAAAGTACTTAGAAGAATTTAAAGAATAAGGTGGTGAAAGGTGAGATTTGTGAAGGAATGGGTAAAAAAAGTGATTTTTGACTGTAGGATTGAGTTCTGACAAGTTAATAAGGTGTTAGAAGCGACCCATTGCCTAAGGACGTCTAATTCCAGGTTGGTAAAAATCCGGGATGTTACATATTCTTTATTACTTATTCAATAACTGCATTTTTATTTTCACTATCTTAACAACTTTGTGGATCATAACTCTAAAAAACTTGAAGTTCTTCCTCAGAAGATTAAAGGCCCTATTGAATACAATGCTTCTTACGAATTAGCTGCCTTCCTGACTTATTGGCTAATCTTAATAGTGCTCTCGAACTCACATTGGGCAGAGACGGTTAAACCAACACTCTTTGTGGTTGCAGGTGTATTAGTAGAAGGCTGCAAATATTCATTCGCACCCTCAGTTCTTTTTTCGTTATATCATGCCTTTAGAGACATTGCTACTCACCATAGGAATCCAGCTATCAGAGCTTCCCAGCATATACCCATGACACTACTTCGCAGGCTGGTTAGGGGTTTATTTTCCATGGACATTTGACGAACCAGAGAAGGCATACATGCACCGACATCGTCTTCCTCTCCGATATTATCAGGAATAAAAGATGATCAAGATACCATATGTTTTTTTGTCTGTATCAGATCTAGCATTCTCCCCTTAAGAGAAGGTGACAAATTCTGGTGTGAACCGTACCACTCGAGCATATTTACTCTCCAATTCAGTTTTGATTAAACAATGCCGGAGACTTGTGGCGATGTCACTAGAATAATGAGGAGCTATGACATCGGACCATACAATTAGGCTTTAATATGGAGACAAATACTGACTGTACGTATGGGATCGCGCTTCATGATTCCAGGCTATAATCATTCAGTTCATGCTTCATATTACTGGATGTGCTAGTGGGCTCGTCAATACTTTTTGGTACGCAATTGTCATTCAGTTGATTGTCCTATATGGATTCTCCCACCGCGGGTGAAGAATTACAAGACGGATCAAGGAATAGGCTATATCGTAGAGAGGGATATGCCCCCAGTCCTGGTCTAGTTTGCATAAAATTTTCTTTTAAAGAGACCACTTGTGAGATAAAACTTATTGACAGCCTTGAGGGGTGGATCGTGTTTGGTACTTTTCCTGGATGATTCACATAAATCAAGAAAAAATTCAGATACGTCCTCTGTAATGCAACCATCGCGACGAAGTTCTTCATCTCCAATAATTAATCTGCATGCGCAACTTTGGTCTCTTCCGCCATTGAGGGTTTTTCGAGATGACTCTACTTTGGCTACAAGATCAAGGTTATTAGAAAGAGATCATCGTACTCTTCAGAAAGGCAAACAAATAATAATTGAAGAGCCCATTGAAGAAAAATCTCCTGAAGAAGATAATAATGAAGAATTATCTGTTCGTAGTGACCTTGTTCCTTCATTCCTTCTGAAGAAAGAGTTAGCCTGTATTGATTCATGTATCCTCCATTCATACAGCAAGTATATATTTATATAATGTCCTTTTCGCACGTAATGTTCTTTCTTTCACGCTCTTTATTTCTTTTCATTTTCACAGTTGCTCCTTCTTCAAGTGATTTGACTAAATCTGGTGTGAATGTTATGACGTCGAATATTCTTTCGCTAAAAGATGCTCCTCCACATAAATTAATCATGTTCAAGAATGCTTTGTCGGGCGTAGTTCGTGCATTTCAAGATCAAGAGCAATGGCCTCTGCTCAATGATACTTTGGCGATTTTAGATAATTCTTCGAAGTTGGCCCAGATAGATATTACACCACTTCATGACTCTCTTATTGATTTTGTTGCGACAACTTGTATCGGTTCATGGTATAGTCATCGCACTAGACATTCTCAATTGTTAGAAAGAATTATTACTTCTCAGAGATAAAATATCCAGAATTTCGATCATCATCTCTGGTTGTGATAAGGAAAATGATTCTCTTCGGGAACAATTAAATATTTATGAGCAGAATATAATGGCTATTGACGAGAAAATAGCTATTCTCAGGTCTCAAAGACATGAAGAAGAATTAAAGGTGAACAAAATCAATGATAATCTCATGGAGAATATTAACATAGTTTATTTCGAAAAGTCAGAACTTTCTAGTAATAAGGTGTCTGTTGCCTCATTAGAACAAGCAAATGCTCTTGATTAGGCCAAGCTTATTATTGACACCGAGCTTAATGTTGTTGTCGCTCAGATTTAATTTAAGCAAGTCTTAAAGGAATATGTGTCTGCTTTGGGTATTTTCGAATGAGTATAATAATTTTGTATCAAGAATTATTCATACATGTATATTCTTATGTGAAACTTCAGTATTGTATGAATGATACGAATTGTTTGCATATTCTGACATGTAACCATAGATGCTTGTACTTTATTGCATGCTTTATATAATTTCATGCTTTAATTATATATTCCAATTCTATAATTTTGTAACATCCTGGATTTTTGCCAACGTGGAATTAGATGTCCTTAGGCAATGGGTCAATCCTAACACCTTATTAACTTGTCAGAACTCAATCCCACAGTCTAAAATCGCTTGTTAACCCATTTCCTTCACAAATCCCACCCTTCACCACCTTGTTCTTCAATTTTTCTAAGTACTTTCACCCTAGACACTATCTTAAACTAGCTAAGTATTATAAATTGGATCACTTTGTATACAAACTACAAAGGCCCAGGTACCACCTCAGATAGAAATCATACAGGACTAAATCCTTTAGAAATTAGGAGAGAATTAGCTAGTATTAAACTAGAGTACCTGTGAAATTAGCACCAATCACTTTAAATACGATCTGCAAGACCCAAAACTTGTAGAATCATTGACGCTAGGTTACCCTAAAATCTAGGATCAATCTCATTACCCGGTTGCTCTCGGGAGCATCTTAAAACTCCGTATCAGACCTGGACCGCACGTCGGAAGTTCGATTAACACGAAGTTAAAGAATTAGGACCGCCTTGCTGGGCTTGACAACCATCTCGAAAATCAAATCCAGATAGTGTCCCAGTGAAATTCGCTTGAGCTCGGAGCGGGGAGTGTGAGAAATGTGAAATTAATTCAAAATAAAATAGAAATTTATGAAATCTGGCACCTCTCGCTTGCGGATCAGTATTAAGCAACCAGACCGTCAGAATCAGACCAAATTACACCCTCGGATCAGGGAAAATTTCATACACATGTCCATGTACTCTGTAACATCCCGAATTTTTGCCAACCTGGAATTAGACGTCCTTAGGCAATGGGTCGCTCCTAACACCCTATTAACCTGTCAGAACTCAATCCCAAAGTCTAAAACCGCTTTTGAACCCATTTCTTTCACAAATCCCACCCTTCACCACCTTGTTCTTTCAATTTTTCTAAGTACTTTCACCCTAGACGCTATCTTAAACTAGCTAAGTATTATAACTTGGATCACTTTATATACAAACTACAAAGGCCCAGGTACCACCTTAGACGGAAATTACTCAGGACTAAATCCTTTAGAAATGAGGCGAGAATTAGCTAGTGTGAAACTAGAGTACCTGTGAAATTAGCACCAATCACTTTAAATAAGATCTGTAAGACCCAAAAATTGTAGATTCGTTGACGCTACATTACCCCAAAATCTAGGATCAATCTCATTACCTGTCTGCTCTCGGGAGCATCACGAAACTCCGTATCAGATTTAGACTGCACGTCGGAAGTCCGATTAACACAAAGTTAAGGAATTAGGACCGCCTAGCTGGGCTTGACAACCATCTCGAAAATCAAATCCAGATAGTGTCCCAGTGTAATTCGCTTAAGCCCGGAGTGAAGAGTGTGAGAAATGTGAAATTAATTCAAAAATAAAATAGAAATTTATGAAATCTGGCACCTCTCGCTTGCGGATCAGTATTAAGCAACCAGACCGTCAGAATCAGACCAAATTACACCCTCGGATCAGGGGAAATTTCATACACATGTCCATGTACTCGGAATCTCCGATCGAGATCCACTGACCGTTGAACTGAAACTGGTCGCCACGCGTGATCTGGGAACCCTACTGGAATGAAAACTTAATGGAACCTAGATCCAGTGTCAGTGAGCTTAAGTCCGACCTTTGGCTCAAGGGGGCCCGCCAGAAGTCCTCCGTTGAGCTGAAACTGACCCACTTTGGCTATACCCTAAGTGTACCTTGACCTGGAGTCTATTTCGGTGAGTTTTTAGGCTATATAAGGACCTTAAAACCTCTCTCATTTCAACCATACGAATTTGAGAAAAATCCTAGGAAAAGAGAGAGAAAAGAGAGAGAAAGTGAGAGAGAAGTGAGAGCATTTCCCTGCCATGCTTCCCTGCTGCTATACACTCCATTCTAATCGCTTCCCGGCGATTTCGACGTCATTTCTAGATAAGAAACCCTAACCCTAACCTATTTTGGGGTTTTGATAGTTGTAGGTTATGAAATAGCTAACCTATTTCGTTCCATAGGTAGCCAAACTGCCGTATACGAAAGCCTAGCAAATCTATCGACTTCATTACAATTCTACGACAAAAGGTGTGGACTTTAGGTGTATAGGTTATGGTTTTCAATGCTTTCAATGTCAGATAATGATAGATTCATGATTTGCATGCAATTGCACATGTACAAAGTGTTGTCTGTTTTCCGTTTCGATTAAAAATGAACAATATGGAATTTTACATACTCTAGGTATTTGTAGAAAGTACCGTATACGTATAAAGTTTGGAAATGTGTTTGCCATGTTTATTTGCTTTATTGATATATTATATATGGATAAAATACTTGTTTGGCGAAAGGGTTCGCCCTAATACATGTTTTTGCTAATATACACTATGTATGTTAAAATAGTGTATTCTAAGTGTTTGTGAAAATGACCGAATGAGTATAGAATTCTCATTCGTGCTCGCCATGACTAATTGTCATGGATTTATGATTGTTGTATTGGCGATACCCCCCTTTGACGAAAGGATTTGTCCTAAATCACGCCACGGCCAATATACACTATATATGCTAAAATGTGTAGACCAAGTGTTTGTAAAACTGACTGAATGAACATGGAACTTGGATTCCTGCTTGCCATGACTATCCGTTGTGGGTGCACGTGTTATAATTGGGGCAACTCCCTAGTGAAAGGATTTGGCCAAATACCTATGTGATCAACATATGTCATGTATGTTGATGTATGTAGTTTAAGTGTTTGCTGAAACGTTTGAATGAGTAGTAGTTAGTAGATTGTAATGTATAAGGGTGTTGAGATATGATTCTCAACTCCTTTAACTATGTGTATGATTTCCTTGGATAGCTGTGTGATTAGGAATTTAATATGTACAAACTCATGCTTGTGCCGTGCTTCATAACATGCTTAACTGATTGTATGATTTTATCTATGTGATGCATATGTTTAAATTCACGTTTACGTTGTATGATTCGTCATGGGTGATGGGGGAGTGGAGCAACAAGTGCGTGTAACAACCCTGGTAGCCCTAAATGGATAATATCAGACTTTGATTGTATGATTTGAAATCTTGATCCATTACTACTTTAACTGTTCTGTAATTGATTGTGTTTGGGGCTATGATTATAGTCTAGACAATCGGTAACAGGATTGAATTCGTGGCTGTGATTTAATTGCCACGTGAGATGTGTTCGACGAACTAGAGTCGTACTTCGGTTGGCGATAGTGGTTGGCCACGCGAAGTACTTATGCACTTCATGTCGTCCAACTTGTTGTATGCTCGAGCTAGCCGAGCTCGTCAAGTAACCCGATCTGTCTAATGTATGATCACCATGTTTGGACGCCTCTGCTTGAACCTAGGGTACCAAACTTACTAGTGAAATCCCGTTAACCATGGTACCTCGATCCACTAAGACTCATGAGCCGGGCATGGTGGTATGAGACACCGTGGTCGAACTGTCGGCCTACGCTGGGGCCACGTGCCTCCCCGTAGTGACCAGTGAGCAACCAGACTCGTGAGCCGATTATGGTGGTATGGGACACTATATTCATGCTGTCGGCCTACATTGATAAGGTGATGGGGCGTGCTGCAACGATTGCGAACAACAGACCTGACAACCCTTTGTAGTGACCTCGAGCATACTCTGAATTTGTAGTGAGGCGACGAGTTATGCCGTAGTGAATAGAGTGTGAACTAGGCCTTTATCAATTTAGTGATGAACCGTTAAAAGGGTGATGGGGGAGTGGTGTAACCATTGTGCGTAACTGCCCTGACAGCCTTTGCAGCGACCTAGAAACACACCATCGTATGAGATTAACTAGGACTGACGACCCTAGAATGGATCATGTTTGGGAATGGTATAAGGGAGGTACCTTAGTTTTCCAATACTGCTATTTGAAATGGACTAATAACAACTCGGTAATCATACTCATCATCGTATTGCATGTGCCTGGAAGATGTGGAGCACTGAGGGATGAAAGCATGCCGCGAACGTAAGATGGTGTCGCACGAGGGTGGTTTGGCAAGGGCATACATCATGACTGCATTCCATACTTGCATTAACAAGAGTATTTAGAATTGTTTGACTTTACTGCTTTATCATTACTGCTTGACTGAATTGATAACATGTTAACCGATGCTTTATTGTTCCACTGAGTTAATCACTCACTCCCACGTTACGGGACGATGTTCCGAAAACCACCATACTTTGTCTGATTTCAGATGGCGACGCTACTCTTGAGGTGGAGCCGGACCTTTATGATGATAATGATGCTCGTTTGTATATGTTGTATGCTGATGGCTTCAAGTGAGCCGTGTCTTGATCGACGGGGCTTTCTAGGATGTTGACTAGATAACACTACACCTTTGGTAAATATGTAATTGTACTTGTAATTCATTAACCTGGTAACATTATCACACTCTGGAGACTCACCACTGTTTTTATATTTTATATATCTATCACAGTCTTCCGCTTGCAATTTAACTGTCTCTGGAGTATGATATGCTGTTTTGGCTTAATCTCACTCATGTTCAATACTCAATTACAGACAACATTCAATCATCATTTATTTTGTTATATAAGTGATGCGTTGGAACTCGGGAGTTGAGTTTATGCTCGACCCCCGATTTTCAGGGCGTTACATACTCGGAATCTCCGATCGAGATCCGCTGACCGTTGAACTGAAACTGGTCCGCCATTTGCGATCTGGAATCCCGACCGAAACGAAAACTTAACTAAACGTAGATCCAGTGTTACTGAGCTTAAGTTCGACCTTTGGCTCAAGGGGGCCCGCCAGAAGTCCTCCGTTGAGCTGGAATAGGGTCACTTTGGTTATAACGTAAGTATACCTTGACAATAAGTCTATTTCGGTGTGTTTTTAGGCTATAAAAGGACCTTAGAACCCTCTCTCTCATAGCCATACGAATTTGAGAGAAACCCTAGAGAGAGAAGATAGAAAAGAGAGAGAAAGTGTGAGAGAAGTGGGAGAAACTCCCTACTGCTATCCCCTGCCGCTACACAAGCTGCACCACCCCATTCTCATCGCTTTCTCGGCGATTTCAGCTCCGTTTCTAGGTAAGAAATCTTAACCCTAACCTGTTTTGGGGTTTTGATGGTTGTAGGTTATGAAATAACTAACCTATTTCATTCTATAGGTTACCAAACTGCCGAATACGAAAGCGCTTATCAAACCTACCTGATTTGTTACGATTCTATGATAAAAGGTGCGGTGCGGACTTTAGGTGTATAGGTTATGGTTTTCAAAGCTTTCAATGTCAGATAATGATAGATTCATGATCTGCATGCAATTGCACATGTACAAAGTGCTGTCTGTTTTCCGTTTCGATTAAAGATGAAGAATATGGAATTTTACATCTTCTAGGTATTTGTAGAAAGTACCGTATACGTATAAATTTTAAAAATGTATTTGCCATGATTATTTGCTGTATGAATATATTATGTATGGATAAAATACTTATTTGGCGAAAAGGTTCGCCCTAATACATGTTTTTGCTAATATACACTATGTATATTAAAGGAGTGTATTCCAAGTGTTTGTGAAAATGACTGAATGAGTATAGAATTCTCATTCGTGATCGCCATGACTAATTGTCATGAATACATGATTGTTGTATAGGAGACACTCCTTTGACGAAAGGATTTGCCCTAAATCACGCCACGACCAATATACACTATATATGATAAATTGTGTAGCCCATGTGTTTGTGAAAATGTTCCAATGAACATGGAACTTGGATTCCTGCTTGCCATGACTATCCGTCGTGGGTGCACGCGTGTTATGATTGGGGCAACTCCCTAGTGAAAGGATTTGGCCTTATACCTATGTGATCAACATACGTCATGTATGTTGATGTATGTAGTTTAAAGTGTTTGTTCAAATGTCTGAATGAGTAGTAGTTAGTAAATTGTAATGTATAAGGGTGTTGAGATAGGATTCTCAGCTACCTTAGAGATGTATATGATTTCCTCCATGTTGTTTGTTTAATTTAACTGCTTACTTATGAAATATAAGTGCTTGTATTTCCTGTTTATATTGTGCATTATTACATGTCTTATGACATGCTTGTCAATATGCTTAAATTACTTTGTTTATTCTGCTTTGCTCTACATGCTTCTGGTCATGGATTGATTGTGTTTGGGGCTATGATTATAGTCCAGGCAATCGGTAACGGGATTGAATTCGTGGCTGAGATTCATTTGCCACGTGAGACGTGTTCGACGAACCTGAGTCGTACTTCGGTTGACGATAGTGGTTGGCCACACGAAGTGCTTATGCACTTTATATCGTTCAACTTGTTGTGCGCTCGAGCTAGCTGAGCTCGTCAAGTAACCCGATCTGTCTAATGTATGTTCACCATGTTTGGACGCTACTGCTTGAACCTAGGGTACCAAACCTACCAGTGAAATCCCGTTAACCATGGTACCTCGATCCGCTAAGACTCATGAGCCGGGCATGGTGGTATGGGACACCGTGGTCGAGCTGTCAGCCTACGCTGGGGCCACGTGCCTCCCCGTAGTGATAAGTGAGCAACCAGACTCATGAGCTGATTATGGTGGTATGGGACACTATATTCGTGCTGTCAGCCTACATTGATAAGGTGATGGGGGAGTGGTGCAACGATGGCGAGCAACAGCCCTGACAGCCCTTTGTAGTGACCTCGAGCATACTCTGAATTTGCGGTGAGGCGACGAGTTTTGCCATAGTGTATAAAGTATGAACTATGCCTGTATCAGCTCAGTGATGAACCGTTAAAAAGGTGATGGGGGACTGGTGTAACCATTGTGCGTAACAGCCCTGATAGCCTTTGCAGCGACCTAGAAACACACCATCGTATGATATTAACTAGGACTGACGACCCAAGAATGGATCATGTTTGGGAATGATGCAAGGGAGGTACCTTATTTTCCCTATCTTGCTGTTTGAAATGGACTAATAATAATAACTCGATAATCATGCTCATCATCGCATTGCATGTACCTAGAAGATGTGGAGCATTGAGGGATGAAAGCATGCCGCGAACGTAAGATGGTGTCACACGAGGGTGTGTGTGGTGAGGGCATACATCATGACTGCATTTTCATACTTGCATTAAATAGAGTATTTAGGAGTGTTTAACTTTACTGCTTTATCATCACTGCTTGACTGAATTGATAACATGTTAACCTATACTTTACTGTTCCACTGAGTTGGTCACTCACTCCCACGTTACGGGACGGTGTTCTGAACACCCACTAGACTTTGTCTGATTGCAGATGGCGACGCTACTCCTAAGGCGGAGCCGGACCTTTATGATGACAATGATGCTTGTTCGTATATGCTGTATGCTGACGGCTTCACGTGAGCCGTGTCTTGATCGACGGGGCTTTCTGGGATGTTGACTAGATAACACTACACCTTTGGTATAATTTGAAATTGTACTTGTAATTCATTAACTTGGTAACATTATCACACTCTGAAAACTCACCACTGTTTTTATATTTTATATATCTATCATAGTCTTCCGCTCACAATTTAACTCTCTCTGGAGTATGATATGCTGTTTTGGCTTAGTTCAATGCTCTAATACAGACAACATTCAATCATCATTCATTTTGTTGCATAAGTGATGCGTTGGAACTCGGGAGTTGAGTTTATGCTCGACCTCCGATTTTCAGGGCGTTACAAGATGGTATCAAAGCCTGATTTGGATTAAACTGGGCCTGGGTTATGGTCACACGACACACTCTGATGCACTCTGACTTAGGAGGGAGCAACGGAACGTAGAAACAGACTTAGGATTTTCCAAATTTGCCGAACGGCGAAATCGACCGAAATCGACTGCTGAGATTGGGACGTACACACACATGATCACGCGTAACGATCCCAAATCACTTCTAGGTAGTCAGTCGACGGGTTTGAGTCGTTCCTTAGAGACGAATGTCCTTAGGTTGTGGGTCAACCACAACACCAAAGCCTAAAACCCCTTTTTATCCAATTCCTTCAAAATCTCTCCTTGCACCACTTCATTCTTCAATTCTTTCTAAGTCCTTTCATACCAGGCATAAATTCTAACGTATAAATGATGAAGAATAATACTTAAACAAAAAGTTACTATAAATAGTAAATATATGTATAAATTGGACTTTTGACCCTTAACTTTTTGGAACCTAACCAAATAAATGGGTTAGTTGGATAGATTAGCTCCTCCTACACCAAAATCATATGCCACATGTCACACAAAAGCATTCCGGTTTACAATTTGGCCCCGATACTGCTCAAAATGGAGTCGGGTGCCAAACAGAGCACCTCCGGGTGTACCCAGGGTTTTTTGGGGCCTAGGGGGCAGGAGGGTATCGCCCATGGGGCGAGCCCTCGAAATCTGGACTATTGGTCGGTGAGGCCCTCGCCGGTTTTCGGGCCCGGCCGGGCGGGCCGCTCGGGTCGATCGTGTTTAGGGGTTGTGGGACCCCCCTGATGTGTGTCCCGTCCATTGAAACCCCCCAAACCCCTATCTCCTTCACAAATTCCCCCTCCAAGCTCTCCCTTTCCTTCCAAAATCCAATTTTTTCTCTCAAACCTCCACTCCAATCGCTCAATCTGTCATTTTCGGCCACAACCCGTCTATAGCCATCATTTACAGCAGTCCTACTCCCCTACCCTCTCCATTCTCGTTCACTTGGGCTCTTACACGCCTCATTTGGAGCTCAAAACCGTGTAAGCTCTCAACCCATCCTATTTCTTCATTTCCCTTCTTCAAACGCTGCCTTTTGGGCCTTTACAATCTCTGTTAAGGCTCAAGTCCATGGAGAACCAAAAACTCCAGCCCCCGTTTCCCCTTATCCTCATTTTCCATGGCTCTATCCGAGCGTGTACGACCATTTTCTTGGAGGCCTAAACATCCATACTGTTGTCTGGTAGTTTGCATGGGTTACCGTCTTTGAATGTTTTTATTTTCATGTTGACGTTTAGGGCCCGTTCGGCCAAATTGCATTAGGTGAGTTTAAGGTGGATAGAATTGTAAAGGTAACAATAAATGTATGTGTAAGGTATGACCCCTAGATTGGGTGTATCCCATGTTTTCCGACACCGTGTTTAGAATGTACGTAAATTCTGAGATTTCCTTTCAAATAACACTTAGAAATTCATTATCCTGGGATTTGGAAATCCCATCTCACACTTTTCCAACACCAGGCTCATTTTCCGAAGCCTATAAAATTAATCCCCACCCACCCTCCTACCAAACATGCCATTCCCAATCCTGAAGTGGGATTCGCAATGCAGTCCCATTTAAGACAATAGGTCCTAGAGTTATAGACCTAGAGCGGTGCTCCTAGATTTCGACAGGCCTGACCATGTAGGAAATCCAACAAATATATAATATGAACCTTAGGACCCTCTTAGCTGGTATGAACATGTGTGAAGTACTCGAGAGTAGTTAAATTTAAAGTCCGTATAACTCAATTCCATTTAGACAACGTTTGACCCTAAGTGATAAAACCCTTCCTTGTATTAGAAATGATGTGAAATCATCTAGCGTATGAGCATAGACTACACCTATGGATTTCCACTACTCCTAAATTAAGACTAGACTACTGGTTACATTAAAGAATGCCAGAGACCGATAGATGTAGTTAGGTCACCTAATACGCCTCTTTGATCTGGGTGGCGCAGCGAAAGCGTGGTGGACCCTACCCCACTGGCCCAGGATCGAATGGAATTGATCCAGACTGTACGTAAAGGTAGGTCACTAACTAGGATCTAAATCTTCCTTAGAATGTAAAGCAATTAGGGTTCAAGTATTAAACCAATTCGTATTAAAGAAAGGGCCTAATAATGAGTACGAGTTTAACTACTACCCTAGACATGAATTAAGATGAGGTCTCTCCTAGACCAAGACCCAACGGGCAACCTTAGAAATAGAAAATTTGAACCTTTCTGTGATGGACATTCCCTACGTTTGTAGAGTGATCGGACTACGGAGTTACTGAAATATACAACTGCAAAGTATTCGCGGCTTGACCCAAATTCTCAATCCTAAGCGACTACCAATGGACTCACTGCTTGACTGAGCAGAAGACCAGGATCTACCAGGATTAGGAAGGGATACGATGAGCCTTCTACCCTGGTCAGGTAGATGATTGATGTATCGGGATCAAGCACACTATAACCGTCTCTCCGTGTTGGTCAAACAATGAAAACAACTATCTTACTCTAAATAATTGGGGATTGTCGTGAAGACTCCAAATAGGTAAAGAAATAAATTATAGCAAACCATCAGGGTATGCGAAATGGATAAAGAAATAAGTTTTAAGGGGGGTAGACTAAAATAAAATGAACCGGGCTAGTATACACCCTACCACGCGTAGGAACTTGAAATTAATAAAACTTAGGCAAAGAAAATAATTAAATCTTTCCTTATTACCCTTAGCCAATTTCGGG
This sequence comes from Magnolia officinalis, assembly GCA_021015155.1. Lineage (NCBI taxonomy): Eukaryota > Viridiplantae > Streptophyta > Magnoliopsida > Magnoliales > Magnoliaceae > Magnolia > Magnolia officinalis. Next base: position 41,616,701 of record JAJHSJ010000003.1, read on the forward strand.
ACGAAATTTTGTTTTAAGGGGGGTAGATTGTAACATCCCGGATTTTTGCCAACCTGGAATTAGACGTCCTTAGGCAATGGGTCGATCCTAACACCTTATTAACTTGTCAGAACTCAATCCCACAGTCTAAAATCGCTTGTTAACCCATTTCCTTCACAAATCCCACCCTTTACCACCTTGTTCTTCAATTTTTCTAAGTACTTTCACCCTAGACACTATCTTAAACTAGCTAAGTATTATAAATTGGATCACTTTATATACAAACTACAAAGGCCCAGGAACCACCTTAGACCGAAATCATACAGGACTAAATCCTTTAGAAATTAGGCGAGAATTAGCTAGTGTTAAACTAGAGTACCTGTGAAATTAGCACCAATCACTTTAAATACGATCTGTAAGACCTAAAACTTGTAGAATCATTGACGCTAGGTTACCCTAAAATCTAAGATCAATCTCATTACCCGGTTGCTCTCGGGAGCATCTCGAAACTCTGTATCAGACCTGGACCGCACGTCGGAAGTCCGATTAACATGAAGTTAAGGAATTAGGACCGCCTTGCTGGGTTTGACAACCATCTCGGAAATCAAATCCAGATAGTGTCCCAGTGAAATTCGCTTGAGCTCGAAGCGGGGAGTGTGAGAAATGTGAAATTAATTCAAAATAAAATAGAAATTTATGAAATCTGGCACTTCTTGCTTGCGGATCAGTATCAAGCAACCAGACCGATGTCCATGTACTTGGAATCTCCGATCGAGATCCGCTGACCGTTGAACTGAAACTGGTCCGCCATTTGCGATCTAAAATCCCGACCGAAACGAAAACTTAACTAAATGTAGATCCAGTGTTACTGAGCTTAAGTCCGACCTTTGGCTCAAGGGGGCCCGCAAGAAGTCCTCCGTTGAGCTGGAGTAGGGTCAGTTTGGTTATAACGTAAGTATACCTTGACCATAAGTCTATTTCGGTGTGTTTTTAGGCTATATAAGGACCTTAGAACCCTCTCTCTCATAGCCATACGAATTTGAGAGAAACCCTAGAGAGAGAAGAGAGAAAAGAGAGAGAAAGTGTGAGAGAAGTGGGAGAAATTCCCTACTGCTATCTCCTGCCGCTACACAAGCTGCACCACCCCATTTTCATCCATTTCCCACCAATTTCAGCTCCGTTTCTAGGTAAGAAACCCTAACCCTAACCTGTTTTGGGGTTTTGATGGTTGTAGGTTATGAAATAGCTAACCTATTTCATTCTATAGGTTATCAAACCGCCGAATACGAAAGCTTATCAAACCTACCTGATTTGTTACGATTCTACGATAAAAGGTGCGGACTTTAGGTGTATAGGTTATGGTTTTCAACGCTTTCAATGTCAGATAATGATAGATTCATGATCTGCATGTAATTGCACATGTACAAAGTGCTGTCTGTTTTCTGTTTCGATTAAAGATGAAGAATATGGAATTTTACATCTTCTAGGTATTTGTAGAAAGTACCGTATACATATAAATTTTAGAAATGTATTTGCCATGATTATTTGCTATATGAATATATTATATATGGATAAAATACTTATTTGGCGAAAGGGTTCGCCCTAATACATGTTTTTGCTAATATACACTATGTATGTTAAAGGAGTGTATTCTAAGTGTTTCTGGAAATGACTGAATGAGTATAGAATTCTCATTCGTGTTCGCCATGACTAATTGTCATGGATACTCCTTTGACGAAAGGATTTGCCCTAAATCACGCCACGACCAATATACACTATATATGATAAATTGTGTAGCCCATGTGTTTGTGAAAATGTTCCAGTGAACATGGAACTTGGATTCCTGCTTGCCATGACTATCTGTCGTGGGTGCATGCGTGTTATGATTGGGGCAACTCCCTAGTGAAAGGATTTGGCCTTATACCTATGTGATCAACATACGTCATGTATGTTGATGTATGTAGTTTAAAGTGTTTGTTCAAATGTCTGAATGAGTAGTAGTTAGTAAATTGTAATGTATAAGGGTGTTGAGATAGGATTCTCAGCTACCTTAGAGATGTATATGATTTCCTCCATGTTGTTTGTTTAATTTAACCGCTTACTTATGAAATATAGGTGCTTGTATTTCCTGTTTATATTGTGCTTTATTACATGTCTTATGACATGCTTGTCAATATGCTTAAATTACTTTGTTTATTCTGCTTTGCTCTACATGCTTCTGGTCATGGATTGATTGTGTTTGGGGCTATGATTATAGTCCAGGCAATCGGTAACGGGATTGAATTCGTGGCTGAGATTCATTTGCCACGTGAGACGTGTTCGACGAACCTGAGTCGTACTTCGGTTGACGATAGTGGTTGGCCACGCGAAGTGCTTATGCACTTTATATCGTTCAACTTGTTGTGCGCTCGAGCTAGCTGAGCTCGTCAAGTAACCCGATCTGTCTAATGTATGTTCACCATGTTTGGACGCTACTGCTTGAACCTAGGGTACCAAACCTACCAGTGAAATCCTGTTAACCATGGTACCTCGATCCGCTAAGACTCTCATGAGCCGGGCATGGTGGTATGGGACACCGTGGTCGAGCTGTCAGCCTACGCTGGGGCCACGTGCCTCCCCGTAGTGATAAGTGAGCAACCAGACTCATGAGCTGATTATGGTGGTATGGGACACTATATTCGTGCTGTCAGCCTACATTGATAAGGTGATGGGGGAGTGGTGCAACGATGGCGAGCAACAGCCCTGACAGCCCTTTGTAGTGACCTCGAGCATACTCTGAATTTGCGGTGAGGCGACGAGTTTTGCCGCAGTGTATAGAGTATGAACTAGGCTTGTATCAGCTCAGTGATGAACCGTTAAAAAGGTGATGGGGGAGTGGTGTAACCATTGTGCGTAACAGCCCTGACAGCCTTTGCAATGACCTAGAAACAAACTATCGTATGAGATTAACTAGGACTGACGACCCTAGAATGGATCATGTTTGGGAATGATACAAGGGAGGTACCTTAGTTTCCCGATCTTGCTGTTTGAAATGGACTAATAATAATAACTTGATAATCGTGCTCATCATCGCATTGCGTGTGCCTGGAAGATGTGGAGCACTGAGGGATGAAAGCATGCCACGAACGTAAGATGGTGTCGCACGAGGGTGTGTGTGGTGAGGGCATACATCATGACTGCATTTTCATACTTGCATTAATAAGAGTATTTAGGAGTGTTTAACTTTACTGCTTTATCATCACTTCTTGACTGAATTGATAACATGTTAACCTATACTTTACTGTTCCACTGAGTTGATCACTCACTGCCACGTTTCGGGACGGTGTTCGGAACACCCACCGGACTTTGTCTGATTGCAGATGACGACGCTACTCCTGAGGCGGAGCCGGACCTTTATGATGACAATGATGCTTATTCGTATATGCTGTATGCTGACGGCTTCACGTGAGCCGTGTCTTGATCGACGGGGCTTTCTGGAATGTTGACTAGATAACACTACACCTTTGGTATAATTTGAAATTGTACTTGTAATTCATTAACCTGGTAACATTATCACACTCTGGAGACTCACCACTATTTTTATATTTTATATATCTATCACAGTCTTCCGCTCACAATTTAACTATCTCTGGAGTATGATATGCTATTTTGGCTTAATCTCACTCATGTTCAATGCTCTAATACTGACAACATTCAATCACATTCATTTTGTTGCATAAGTGATCCGTTGGAACTCGGGAGTTGAGTTTATGCTCGAGCCCCGATTTTCAGGGCGTTACAAATTTGGAGACATATCATTGTATCATAATAATGGCATAATTCTATATTTGTTAGCATGCACTATGCAATATCCTTTTTAATGGGCATGACTATCTTAGGGTCCAGTTAGTATTCCTAAGGCGCTACACACAATTTAAGCTCTTAAGTAGTTGGAGTAATCATAGTTTTTATCAGGCTCTTTAGTAGTTGGAGCAAATATGACTTTTGTAAATGGCCTCTGTAACTCTTAGAAGTTCGCTGAACCACCACAGCCAAGGGAGTCCACAAACCCCAGTTCATTAGAGGGGCCCGGTGAAGCTAACAGGGTGGTGAACTCTGTAGGATTTACGTACAGAGTTGGCCTTAGTAACTCTCTAAAGTTTGTGGGACTCACTAGGCTACATGTTTAGGTACCAGATCTAAGGCCACCAATCTATCAATGAGGGTGGAGCTTATTTAGAGGTCGACCATTCCCCATGAGTTTCTACTAAAATCAAGCTAGGAACCTCGGGGGTCTTTCGCATGGTTGGCCTATCTATGGATGAACCAAAGAGCTCACTCTGCGGACCGCTATTTCTTCTTTTGCATAACCCGGACCCATTCATGAGGGGGCATTTTCTCTTACCTTCCCGCATGACACTGTCAAAGAGCGATACAGGCGATATTGGTCTCCCGCATGGTTGACCTTCATGAGCTTTGAGCTGTTGGCAACATGACATGGGTCTAAGCGCGTGGTTGCCTTCGTAGGTTTTTAAGGTCATTGGCTTCCACCGCTGCCCGCATAATATATATATATATATATATATATATATATATATATATATATATATATATATATATATATATATATAGTGGTGGTCTCATGCGCACCGTCTCATAAGAGACATTCGTACGCACCAAGTGTAACAGCCCGGATTTTTCCCAACCTGGAATTAGATGTCCTTAGGCGATGGGACAATCCTAACTCCTGTTTAACTTCACAAACACTCAAGTCAAGGGTCTTAAGTCCCTTTTCAAACCATTTTCTTCACAAATCTCACCTTTCATTACTTCGTTCCTTAAATCCCTCTAAGTACTTTCACATTATACACTACCTTAAAGTTTAGGTGATGAAGAACAATACTTAAACTAAACATTGCAACAAAGGTCTAAGTACCACCTCAGACCGATATCACTCAGGACTAAATCCTTTAGAAATTAGGCGAGATTTAACTAGTGTTAAACTAGAGTGCCTGTGAAATTAGCACCAATCACTTTAAATACGATCTGCAAGATCCAAAACTTGTAGAATCATTGACGCTAGGTTACCCTAAAATCTAGGATCAATCTCATTACCCGGCTGCTCTCGGGAGCATCTCGAAACTCCGTATCAGTTCTGGACCGCACGTCGAAAGTCCGATGACACGAAGTTAAGGAATTAGGACCGCCTTGCTGGGCTTGACAACCATCTCAGAAATCAAATCTAGATAGTGTCCCAGCGCTATTCGCTTGAGCTCGGAGTGAAGAGTGTGAGAAATGTGAAATTAATTCAAAATAAAATATCTTGAATAGTAATCTGGCACGTGTTGCTTGCGGATCAGTTTTAAGCAACCAGACCGTCAGAATCAGACCAAATTACACCCTCGGATCAGGAGAAATTTCATACACATTTACATGTACTCAGAATCTCCGATCGAGATTCGCTGACCGTTGAACTGAAACTGGTCCGCCACGCGTGATCAGGAATCCCGACCAAAACGAAAACTTAATAGAACGTAGATCCAGCGTTAGTGAGCTTTAGTCCGACCTTTGGCTCAAGGAGGCCCGCCAGAAGTCCTCCGTTGAGCTGAAACTGACCTGTTTTGGTTATAACCTAAGTATACTTTGACCTGAAGTCTATTTCGGTTAGTTTTTAGACTATATAAGGACCTTAAACCCTCTTTCATTGCAGCCATACGAATTTGAGAGAAACCCTAGAGAGAGAAGAGAGAAAAGAGAGAGAAAGTGTGGGAGTTGTGAGAGATCCTTCCTGCCACTCTTCCCTGCCGCTCCACGAGCTCACCGCTCCGTTCTCATCGCTTTCCCGGCTATTCCAGCCCCGTTTTTAGGTAAGAAACCCTAACCCTAATCTGATTTGGGGCTTGGGTGGTTGTAGGTTATGAAATAGCTAACCTATTTCATTCTATAGGTTGCCAAACTGCCGAATACGGAAGCTTAGCAAACCTATCGACTCCGTTACGATTTTACGACAAAAGGTACGACTTTAGGTGTATAGGTTATGGTTTTCAATGCTTTCAATGTCAGATAATGATAGATTCATGATCTGCATGCAATTGCACATGTACAAAGTACTTTCTGTTTTCTGTTTCGATTAAAGATGTAGATTATGGAATTTTACATAGTCTAGGTATTCGTAGAAAATACCGTATACGTATAAATTTTGAAAATGTGTTTGACATGATTATTTGTTGTATGAATATACGATATATGGATAAAATACTTATTTGGCGAAAGGATTCGCCCAAATACATGTTTTACTAATATATACTATGTACATAGAAATACTGTATTGTAGAAAGTACCGTATACATATATATTTTAGAGATGTGGTTGCCATGATTATTTGTTGTATAAATATATTATATATGCGTAAAATACTTGCTTGGCGAAAGGATAGCCCTAATACATGTTTTGCTAACATACACCATGTATGTTGTAATAGTGTATTCTAAGTGTTTGTGAAAATGACCGAATGAGTATAGAATTCTCATTCATGCTCACCATGACTAATTGTCATGGATATATGATTGTTGTATTGGCGATCCCCCTTTGACGAAAGGATTTGCCTTAAATCACGCCACGGCCAATATTCACTACTTATATTAAAATGTGTGGCCCAAGTGTTTGTGGAAATAACTGAATGAATATGGAACTTGGATTCCTGCTTGCCATGAATATCCATCATGGGTGTACGCGTGTTATGATTAGGGCAACTCCCTAGTAAAAGGATTTGGCCTAATGCCTATGTGATCAACATATGTCATGTATGTTGATGTATGTATTTTGAAAGTGTTTGTTGAAATGTTTGAATGAGTAGTAGTTAGCAATTGTAATGTATAAGGGTGTTGAGATATGATTCTCAACCTCTTTTAACTATGTGTATGATTTCCTTGGATAGTTGTGTGATTAGGAATTGAACATGTACAAACTCATGCTTGTGTTGTGCCTCATAACATGCTCAACTGCTTTTATGATTTTATCTATGTAATGCATATGTTTAAATTCATATTTACGTTGTATGATCCGTCTTGGGTGATGGGAGAGTGGAGCAACGAACGCGTGCAACAGCCCTGGCCGCCCTAAACGGATAATACCAGACCTTGATTGTATGAGTTGAATCTTGATCCACTACTGCTTTATCTATCTGCAATTGATTGTGTTTGGGGCTATGATAATAGCCCAGACAATCGGTACCAGAGTTGTATTCGTGGTTGTGATTCATTTGCCACTGAGATGTGTTCGACGAACTCGAGTCGCACTTCGATTGGCGATAGTGGTTGGCCACACGAAGTGCTCATGCGCTTCATATCGTTCAACTTGATATGCGCTCGAGTTAGCCGAGCTCGTCAAGTAACCCGATCTGTCTTATGTATGTTCACCATGTTTGGACGCTTCTGCTTGAACCTAGGGTACTAAACATACCAGTGGAATCCCTTTTAACCATGGTACCTCGATCCACTAAGACTCATGAGCCGGGCATGGTGGTATGGGACACCGTGGTCGAGCTGTCAGCCTACGCTGGGGCCATGTGCCTCCCCGTAGTGACCAGTGAGCAACCAAACTCGTAAGCCGATTATGGTGGTATGGGACACTATATTCGTGCTGTCGGCCTGCATTGATAAGGTGATGGGGGAGTGGTGTAACGAATGCGAGCAACAGCCCTGACAGCCCTTTGTAGTGACCTCGAGTATACTCTGGAATCGCGGTGAGCCTTAGAGTTTTGCCGCGGTGTATGGAGTATGAACTAGGCCTGTTTCTGTATAGTGATGAATCGTTAAAGAGGTGATGGGGGAGTGGTGTAACCATTGTGCGTAACAGCCCTGACAGCCTTTGCAGTGACCTAGAAAACACACCATCGTCCGAGATTAACTAGGACTGATGACCCTAGAATGGATCATGTTTGGGAATGATACAAGGGAGGTACCTTAGTTTCCCAATCATGCTGTTTGAAATGGACTAATAATAACTCGGTAATCATGTTCATCATGCATTGCATGTGCCTGAAAGATGTGGAGTACTGAGGGATGAAAGCATGCCGCGAACGTGAGATGGTGTCGCACGAGGGAGGGTATGGTGAGGGCATACATCATGACTGCATTCATACTTGCATTAATCAGAGTAGTTAGGAGTGTTTGACGTTACTGCTTTATCATTACTGCTTGACTAAATTGATAACATGTTAACCTATGCTTTATTGTTCCACTGAGTTGATCACTCACTCCCACGTTATGGGACGGTGTTCTGAACACCCACCAGACTTTGTTTGATTGCAGATGGCGACGCTACTCCTGAGGCGGAGCCGGACTTTTGTGATGACGAGGATGCTTTCTCGTATATGTGGTTTTCGGGCGGCTTCCTGTGAGCCGTGCCTTGATCGACGGGATTACAAGGATGTTGACTAGATGACACTACACATTTGGTATAATTTGAACTGTACTTGTAATTCATTAACCTGGTAACATTATCACACTCTGGAGACTCACCACTATTTTTATATATTTTATATATCTATCACAGTCTTCCGCTTGCAATTTAACTATCTCTGGAGTATGATATGCTGTTTTAGCTTAATCTCACTCATGTTCACTACATTAATGCAGACAACATTTAATCATCATTATCTATGTTGCATAAGTGATGTTCTGAAAACTCGGGTGTTGAGTTATGCTCGACCCCTGATTTTTCGGGATGTTACACCAAGACAGGCTTGCTTACATGGTGGGCTGAGGTTAGGTCCCATTGTTATGCATTCATGAAATCCATTCCGATGATTTAGTTTGTAATGAAAATTTAGCCAAAAAGTTAATAAACTATGCAAGTTCATGATTTAAGTGGGCCACATCGAGGAAAAGTGGGAGAGGACGCATATCATTGGATTTTTACAAGGCCTACCATGATGTTTATACGAAAACCACTTCAAACATTAACTAACTCATGAAAATTCACGCATAGAGACCAAAATTTAGGCCTATATGTGATTTAGGTGGGCCACACCTGTGAAACAATTTAGATGATGGCCATCTCCACTTAAATGTTTCCACTCAAATGACTCAATTGAATTATGGATGTGGGTGGTTTATGATATCTATGGCTAAAATTTTGTCACTTTGTGAGCCCACCCTAGCCTGCCAAGACTTTCAAGACACGGATTGCATCCTAACCCTGCCACCAGGGGTACTACTTGTTGGTGCTTGTGGTTCCACAATGATGTTTGTGTTTTATCCGAGCTTTCCATCCATTTCCACTTATTTTATGTCATTAGCTAGAAAACGAGATAGATCTAAATCTCAGCTAGACCACACCATTGGAAAATAGTGGTGATTGAACGTCCACAGTTAAAAACTTCCTAAGAGTCTTGTAACATTTATTAGCTATCCAACCTGTTGATTAGGTCATACAAACCTGGACGGAGGGAAAACACAAATATCAGCTTGATCCAAAATTCTTGAGAGCTCTAGGAAATTTTTAATGGTTGTTGTTCAGTCATGACTGATTCCTGTGGTGTGGTCCACCTGAGAATTGGATCTTATTCATGTTTGGTCTCAAGCTCTTAAATGATATGGAAAAATGGATGGACAATCTGGATCATGCATGTATCATGGTAGGCCCACATTGCAGTTTCAACACCGTCCAGTATAGGTTGCCACTTGCAAGACTCACGTAAACATGCATGAGACGGGTGGGAAAACCAAGGTGGGAGGGCCGGAGATGGCCCAATCGTGATGTGTATGTGAAATCAACTCCAATCATATGGTGCATGAGGAAAACATAGCCATAGGGATCAAACATAAGACACATTCATAATTTATGCTGGACCACATATGCGCAAACAATGTAAGGGATGCCCACCATCCAAACTGTTTAACTTGGTGTAGCTCACATAAATCACTTGTGGGCATAAAATTTGGTCCCCATACATGAATTTTCATAAGGTAGATAATGTTTGGAGTGGATTTTAGATAAACATCACGGTGGACCCTGTATAAAGTCAACAGTAGCTGTCCCCCTCTCCCACTGTTTCCCCTCGTGTAGCCCACATGAATCAAGTATCAACTTGATTTTGGAGTCTTACAGCTTAATTTCTCTCACAGGCCTAATGGTCGGGGTGGATTTCCCGAATACATCACAGTGGGCCCACCCCAGTCCACCTGTCTAACAAAGCCTAACTTGGTGCGTACGAAGGTCTCCTGCGGGATGGTGCACAGGAGACCACCACACACACACTCTCTCTCTCTCTATATATATATATGTCAAATTAGTGATATAACATAGGTCTTATACATGGTTGGCCTTCATGGGCTTTGAGGCGCCGACGCTCACTATTGCCTTCCATGTTGATATAGGTCTTATGTGTGGTTGGCCTAATGGGGTGCTCACCGCTACCGTAAATGATAAATCACCATCGCTGATAAAATATGGCTTATGTGCAGTTGGCCTACTGGGGCGCTCACCGTTACCGTAAATGATAAATCGCCATCGCTGATAACATAGATCTTACACGTGGTTGGCTTACTGGGGCTCTCACCACTACCGTAAAATGATAAATTGCCATCGCTGATAACATAGGGTTACGCGTGGTTGGCCTACTAGGGTGTTCACCACTACTATAAAATGATAAATTTTATCGTTAATAACATAGGGCTTATGCGTGGTTGGCCTACTCGGGCGCTCACCGTTGCCGTAAAATGATAAATCGCCGATATAATTAATCTGGTGCAGTCAGCGATGATCGATAATTGGTGTTATCATTAATGGAAATAATAGGCGATAATAGACGATGATATTCATTTGGGGCTAATATCGTTTTAGCGATGGTCAACAATAATAATAGTTCATTTCGGTCAGCGATAATATCAGCTCAACGGCCATATCAGCGGTGGTCGACGATACTAATATTTTGTGATAGAGGATTTCTCAGTGATAATCGATACTTTATAATAGTATTCCGTAATCAGTGCGATAACGACTATAACCAACAATGTCTCGATAATCAGCAATAATGGCAATAACCGATGACATCTCAATAATCGGCGACGTTTAAAATATATATAAGCCGATAATTCTTTGGCCTATTAATATTCATATCGCTGTTATTATCGTAGATTCTTTGATTGTCATTTTATCATCAATCGCTGACTGAAAAAGCCTTAATGGAGCTTCGGGAGAGACAACATGTTCTTGAATCTGTTCTTTATTTGGAGCAATGTCCAGAGAATACATGTACTTTACAGAGAACCCCTAATAGTCATGGAGTTATACTTATCCTGCCCCCTTTTGATTGAGACAGATTCTTTTGATAATCTTTCGCAATCAAAATTTTATCATCTTTCATGGCTGATATTTCTTAATGAATTGAACGTTGACAAGTATTCCAATACCTTGTCTGTTCTGATTTACAACTCGATAGGCTCCATTACAATAAACTTCTGTAATGATATATGGTCCGTCGCATTTGGGATCGAATTTGCCCCCAGTTCTATGAGTAACTACGGTGGGCCTTTTCAACATTAGTACAGTGTCACCTTTCTTGAATGAATGGTATTTGACATTCTTATCAAAAACGGCATATATCCGTGCTTGATACAGTTCTAACCATTATTGTGCTGCCAATCGCTTTTCATCCATGAATCCAATTCCATAAGCCATTTTAACATTTTCATGACAATCACTTTTAATAACAATCAACCATTTTAAAGGAACTAAGTTAAAATCTCACAATCCCCAATATCACTTACATTAACCTCTCGACTCAACTCGAACTCAAGAAGCTTCTTAACTCAATTTGCAAAAGAATACCTAAATAGGAAAATTTTCAAATATCAGTAAAGGTTTAGGGGCTAATAGGCCTAATTCAAATTTGATTTAATATCCCTTCTTCTTACCCACTTCTCCCATCCTGATCAGCAGCTTGCTGGGTGAGAACTCGACGCACACGACCCAACCAACACAATCAGCACTTGACCTCTACTTCTCCCCTTTTTCTCTTTATTTTCTTCTTTTCCATTCTTCTTTCCTGTTTCCTTTCAACCAACGTCCAACCAGTATGTTGGACTTGGCAAAACTCGACCAGAATCGATCTTAGTGAGTCGAATCGACTCAACTCGACAACAACCCTAACCACACTTCCCCTCTCTCCTCCTCCTTCCACCTCTTCCTCATGCTTTTCTTCTTCAGTTTCTCTTCTTCTACTCTAGACAACAACGGATTCGAGACTCAGACGGAACTCACCTGCTGGTTGCGGACTGAACACAACGACCCGATGTGACACGAAATTTTTTTTCCTTCTCTCTCTCTCTTATTCTCTATATCTCTCCATCTCCTTCCTCTCCCTTCTCTCTCTCTCTCTCTCTTTCTCGAAACGTCTGCAGAGTCCAGACTCATACCTGCGCGCGACTCAACCGAGTCGTCCTGACTCAATGCAGTAATTACAGCTCTCTTAATCTGTTTCAAATTTCCTTTTCTAGAATGGAGATGCCCTAAATGGCAACCTTTAATAGACCTTACTAATCCTGTTCTAGAGAGTTCAAAGGTAACTAATCCATAGGATTAGTTACGGCTTTGTTGCCCGAGCAAACAAATTTTTAAGGCAACATGCTCCAGTCCGGATTGCATGGCTGAAATCTAGCTATCTAGATGAATATCTAAGGCTATGAGCCACCAGATGGATGACTCAGATTTGAAGATGGGGTCCACTTAAAGGAGATGGGTTTCACTAGCTGGTTGGAGAAGGTGTGGCCAATCATGGCAAAATCTCATCAAATGGCTGATCTCGTGATCTGAGGCATATGGATGGTTTGGATTTAACCAGTGATCAATGTGGGGTCCATATTTTGGACAGGGATCAACCAAACACCAACAGTTTGCTTTATTTTATCTTTTAGCTCAGTAACTCTCAAAATAGCATGATCTATTGAGACCTCGTTCCTGTTGCTAATGAAGTAAGGTGATGCCCTAAATCTAACATTTTGAATGACCTTAAAATGTTTTTAGAAGAGAAACGAGTGGCTGTGATCATGCCAGCACATCGGCTCGCAACAAGATGTTATTCTTTTTGCCTTTCTAGCTACGAACGGAAGCCCTAACATGGAGGGTTGGGATTTGATAAAATGAAAGGTTAAGATGAGGGGAGAGGTGTGTGGATGGATCGCCAGTACGACAGGGAGAAAAGTGGAATCTCCGTTTTTGGCAAACCGTCGCACACAACACTCATGCACCCGTGATTGGGCATTTGCACGTGGGAGTAAACATGTGAAGGTCGTCGTGGTTTGGTCGAAATCATTGGCCGAACACGATTGATGGTTCATATTATCCCACTGGATGATCATGGTGGGCCATAACATTACAAACAGATGCCTTCCATTTTAAACACTTGTAGGCGGGAAATCGTAAAGGAGGAAGGGGATTTCCCCTTTTAAAAAATCCTCGGATTAGCGCTCATTTGACTCGGGCTGGCTGTCCGGCGCACCGTGGGTGCACATATAAGTTATGCACCACAACTAATGTGGGGTCCACCATGATGTTTGGGGTAAATATGCTCCATCCATCATATTTCAATGGGTTATTTTAGGATGCTTGACCAAAGGTGAGGCATGTTCAAAGCTTAGGTGGGCCACACTGCTAGGTTTTAAGATACAAACATTGATTCCTATCGATCCAACATTCCAACATCCTCCTAGTTTGATGTTAACAATTATAAGGGTTCCTAGTCTAGTTTTGAATGAACCTCAATGGCATTCCTATTGATAAAGTGATTTAATTAAAGTATTCTAAGTGTTAGATCACTCAATATCAGTTGTAGGTCGGATAGATGGTAGATCTAGCAATCAGGGTCCGATATCGATGATTGATAGTCTATCTTGAACATTAACGGATGGATGGTCTGACCGATGAATGAAAAGTGTTCCTGGTGGTTAGATTAATTCATGATTGAGTTTATAAGCTGATCTAGAGGTGTTTAGGTGCGATATCACATGTCTCAATAGGTAGACTTAGACCGTGGGTTTGATAATTGTTGATGATGTAATCCTACATTAACAAGTCAAGGGTCAATCAAGGGCAGATTGATCTCAAATATGAAGGTCAAGATAGGTAATTCGTGAGCAATCGAGTGATGCGTTGGTTATAGATCCCATTGAGTTTAGAACGAGCGCATGTTCTCACATGTGCTCGCGCTAAATTTGATTTAAATGGTAACACCTGAACACCGAAAGGTACAGGATGTTACACATACATATGTCACAAATTCACATGATTAAGTGACCTTACATGCATCGTATAATCACATATTCAACATCCCTACTTATTTTGCATGATTTCATGATTTATTGTTATTTATACCTTGTCATTTCACATGATTAAGAGGCCACACACTTGACACATTTTCACATAGTTAAATGGCCTCACATACACCAAAATTTACAAGGTTAAGTGACCCCACCTTTATATCAAAATTTCATAGGGTTAGTGGCCACATTGTGGATGCTAGATCATAGGTGGTATATGGATTGTGCTCACGTGTGGCTTTTTGGAGGCTTACTGTTGAGGGTAAAAGGGGGTTATGTTTGATTAGCGTCGCCACTAGCCAATTACTCCATTCCCACAGTTGACTCCTTTAAAAATGTTAGAAATGAGAATATGAAGGATCTTAGCCTTAGAAATGACTCCTTGATTTGCGATAAAAGATTTTGGGTAAGGGACCATGGTTACAGAGAGGGAAGGGGTTAGGCACTTGCTCTGCACGTACAAACGTACGGTCTTTACTTTACAAATCAAACGAACTATTAAGGATCAGGATCGGTACTTGCGTACCAGTGACATAAAATGTATGTGATGTTGTGTTAGATGCAACGCCAATGACAATGTGTAGCCTAGGCCGGATAAATCCGTCTTGACTCTCCCATTTGCCAAAGCGATAACCAACCAGTCCAAATTTCTTGTGGGTAAGATGTAATGCCCTGAAAATCGGGGGTCGAGCATAAACTCAACTCCCGAGTTCCAGAACATCACTTATGCAACAAAATGAATGATGATTGAATGTTGATTGTATTCGTGCATTGAACATGAGTGAGATTAAGCCAAAACAGCATATCATACTCCAAAGACAGTTAAATTTGCAAGCTGAAGACTGTGATAGATAGATAAAATATATAAACTATGATGAGTCTCCAGAGTGTGATAACATTACCAGGTTAAATAATTACAAGTACGGTTCTAAAATATACCAAATGTGAGGAAGTGTAATGTCTCCTATCCCAAGTACCATAGCCCCGTCAATACAATATCAGGTCTTCATTGACCTGCCAGAGAGATACAGATAGGAGAACTCCTCCTATCATCATAGAAGTAGTCCGGCTCTGCTTCACAAGCATCGCCATCACCTGAAACTCAACAAATCTGGTTGGTGTGTACAACACCGTCCCGTAACGTGGGAGTGAGTGATCAACTCAGTGGAACAATAAAGCATAGGTTAACATGTTATCAATTCAGTCAAGCAGTAATGATAAAGCAGTACAATCAAACAATTCTAACTACTCTTATTTAATGCAAGTATGAAATGACATGATGCATGCCCTTTCCAAACCACCCTCATGCGACATCATCTTACGTTCGCGGATGCATACCTCCCTCAGTGCTCCACATCTACCAGGCACATGCGGTGCGATGATGAGCATGATTACCGAGTAGTTATTAGTCCATTTCAAACAGCAGTATTGGGAAACTAAGGTACCTCCCTTGTATCATTCCCAAACATGATCGATTCTAGGGTCATCAGTCCTAGTTAATCTCATACGATATTATGGTTTGAGAGGCATAGCGAAGGCATCACAAAGGGCTCGTCACCCGTCAGCATGGATACAGATCTCACCGTATGCGGCTCAATTGCTGGCCGTCAGCTGAATACAGGTCTCACCGTACTCGGCTCAATCGCTGGCCGTCAGCTCGAATACAGATCTCACCGTACTCGGCTCAACTCATGCTCTAGTTGCTGTGAAGGGCTCGTCACCAATCACAGACCTTAGAGTATACTCGAAGACACTACGGAGGGCTCGTCGCCCGTTAGCACGAGTACAGGTCTTACCGTACTCGGCTCTCGCCGTAAGTGTCGACAGCTCGAATACAGTGTCCCATACCACCGTATTCGGCTCACGAGTTTGGTTGCTCAATGGTCACTACGGGGAGGCACGTGGCCCCAGCATAGGCCGACAGCTCGACCACGGTGTCCCATACCACCATGCCTGGCTCATGAGTCTTAGCGGATCAAGGTACCATGGTTAAAAGGGATTTCACTGGTAAGTTTGGTACCCTAGGTTCAAGCAGTAGCGTCCAAACATGGTGAACATACATAAGACAGATCGGGTTACTTGACGAGCTCGGTTAGCTCGAGCGCACAACAAGTTGAGCGACATGAAGTGCATAAGCACTTCGCGTGGCCAACCACTATCGTCAACCGAAGTACGACTCGGGTTCGTCGAACACATCTCACGTGGCAAATGAATCACAGCCACGAATGCAATTCTGGTACTGATTGTCTGGACTATAATCATAGCCCTAAACACAATCAAGTGCAGATAGATAAAGCAGTAGTGGATCAAGATTCAACTCATACAATCAAGATCTGGTATTATCCGTTTAGGGCTGCCAGGGCTGTTGCATGCACTCGTTGCTCCACTCCCCCATCACCCATGACGGATCATACAACGTAAATATAAATTTAAACATATGCATTACATAGTTAAAATCATAAAGCAGTTGAGCATGTTATGAATACAACACAAGCATGAATTTGTACATGTTCAATTCCTAATCACACAACTATCCAAGGAGATCATACACATAGTTAAAAGAGGTTGAGAATCATATCTCAACACCCTTGTACATTACAATTTGCTAACTACTACTCATTCAGACATTTTAAGAAACACTTAAACAAACATACATCAACATACATGACATATGTCGATCACATAGGCATTAGGCCAAATCCTTTCACTAGGGAGTTGCCCCAATCATAACACGCGTACACCCACGACAGATAGTCATGGCAAGCAGGAATCCAAGTTCCATATTCATTCAGTCATTTCCACAAACACTTGGGCCACACATTTTAGCATATATAGTGTATATTGGCCGTGGCGTGATTTAGGGCAAATCCTTTCGTCAAAGGGGTATCGCCAATACAACAATCATGAATCCATGACAATTAGTCATGGCGATTACGAATGAAAATTCTATACTCATTCAGTCATTTTCACAAACACTTAGAATACACTATTACAACATACATGGTGTATGTTAGCAAAACATGTATTAGGGCTATCCTTTAGCCAAGCGAGTATTTTATCCATGTATAATATATTACTACAACAAATAATTATGATAAATACATCTCCAAAATTTAAACGTATACAGTATTTTCTAGAATACGCAATTTCAACATACATAATGTATATAAGTAAAACATGTATTTAGGTGAATCCTTTTGCCAAATAAGTATTTTATCCATATATCGTATATCCATATAACAAATAAACATGTCAAACACATTTCCAAAAAATATACGTATACCGTACTTTCTACAAATACTTAGAGTATGTAGAATTCCATATTTTTCATCTTTAATCGAAACGGAAAACAGACAGTACTTTGTACATGTGCAATTGCATGCAGATCATGAATCTATCATTATCTGACATTAAAAGTATTGAAAACTATAACCTATACACCTAAAGTCCGCACCTTTTGTCGTAGAATCGTAACGAAGTCGATAGGTTTGCTAAGCTTCCGTATTCGGCAGTTTGGCAACCTATAGAACGAAATAGGTTAGCTATTTCACAACCTACAACAGTCTAAACCCCAAAACAGATTAGGGTTAGGGTTTCTTACCAAGAAATGACACCGGAAACGTCGGGAAAGCGATGAGAATCAGGCGGTGGAGCCCGAACAGTGGCAAGGAAGAGTGGCAGGGAGATTCTCCCACTGCTCCCACACTTTCTCTCTATTTTCTCTCTCTTTTCTCTCTCTCAATCTCAAATTCGTATGGCTGCCATGAGAGAGGGTTTAAGGTCCTTATATGGCCTAAAAATTCACCGAAATAGACTTATGTTCAAGGTATACTTACATTATAACCAAATCGGCATTGTTTCAGCTCAGAAGAGGGTTTCTGGCGGCCCTCCTTGAGCCAAAGGTCGGACTTAAGCTCACTAACGCTGGATCTATGTTCTATTAAGTTTTTATTTCGGTCGGGATTCCAGATCACGCGTGGCGGACCAGTTTCAGTTCAACGGTCAGCGGATCTCGATCGGAGATTCCGAGTACATGTAAATATGTATGAAATTTCTCCTGATCCGAGGGTGTAATTTGGTCTGATTTTGACGGTCTAGTTGCTTAATACTGATCCGCAAGCGAGAGGTGGCAGATTACTATTCAAGATATTTTATTTTGAAATTATTTCACATTTCTCACACTCTTCACTCCGAGCTTAAGCGAATAGCGCTGGGACACTATCTGGATTTGATTTCCGAGATGGTTGTCAAGCCCAGCGAGGCGGTCCTAGATCCTTAACTTCGTGTTAATCGGACTTCCGACGTGCGGTCCAGATCTGATACGGAGTTTCGAGATGCTCCCGTGAGCAGCCGGGTAATGAGATTGATCCTAAGTTTTAGGGTAACCTAGCGTCAATGATTCTACAAGTTTTGGGTCTTGCAGATCGTATTTAAAGCGATTGGTGCTAATTTCACAGGCACTCTAGTTTAGCACTAGCTAATTCTCGCCTAATTTCTAAAGGATTTAGTCCTGTATGATTTCTGTCTGAGGTGGTACCTGGGCCTTTGTAGGTTGTATATAAAGTGATCCAAGTTATACTACTTAGCTAGTTTAAGATAGTGTCTATGGTAAAAGTACTTAGAAAATTTAAGGAGCAAGGTGGTGAAGGGTGGGATTTGTGAAGGAAATGGTTAAGGAGCGATTTTAGACTGTGGGATTTAGTTCTGACAAGTTAATAAGGTGTTAGGATCGACCCATCGCCTAAGGACGTCTAATCCCAGGTTGACAAAAATCCGGGATGTTACACAAGATCCAATCATCTCAACAAGCCATATAACATAACTTTGAATAGGCTGTGTTGAGTGATCTGTATGTAATACTACATTATATGGGGTTTAGTAATGTTGTGTGTGTGATGCGGTGTAGGATACAACGCCTACGATAAGCTGTAGCTTAGGTTGGATAAATCCACATTGAGTTTCCCACTTGCCAAAGCGGTAACTATTGGCTCTAGTGTCTTATGTGTAGGATCCGATTATATCAACAAGCCACATACTATACGCTCGAGTCGATTAAGTGCACAATGTAATGCAATGCTAAGATAAGCAAAGGGGTTGAGAAGGGAGTGGGTGTTACACTATACTTTTTTTAGAATAGATGTAGCTAATTGAAAGTTGGACGGTAAGATGGACGGTAGTGTCGTAAGGATTCTCTATAGTGGTTTAGGGTTTAGCTGGACTAGGTTGATATGGGTTGCTCTCTTCCCTATCACTCTCACTTTCTCCTTGGTGGAGGGATGAGATGACAAAGATGACTAAGATTTTCTTGGACTTTAAAGGATTTTCTAGATACTCTAGATCCTTGAAATGTGAAGGGAAAGGGGGCCATTTGTAGCCTCCAAGTCCAATTTTTCTACAATTTATGGGAAGTTTAGGGTTAAAAGAGGATGAAAGGTTGGGATTCAAAATTGCCACATGGCTTGATTTGGGTCATTGGATTGATTGGTAAAATGGTAATTTTGGCTAAAGGGAGGGGTACCCGAGCCATTTCGCATGTCCACACGACTGCACCCTAGACCAAGAGATACCTCACATGCGTAGTACCCCCGTTGCCAAGGCAGGGAAGCTGCCACATGGCAAGCAGCGGCCAGGTCGCTGTCCAAGCCACAACACCTCTTTTGCTATGGTGTTCACAACCCCAAGTGTAGGGTCGCGATGTAGTAATAATCTCGGTGAGACCAAGGTCGAATCCATGAGGACTAATCTTGTGTGTCTATTCTGAGAGTAATTAGGATCAAAACTAGGAGAAGATCTAACCTAAATCTGGAAGTGTAGAGAGTAATTATGAGAGATTTAATGAAAAACTTAAGAAATTCAAAGGTGGGAAACTAGGGATTCCAGGGATCCACTTTCAACTATTAGGATGTTTCCTTATTTGATTCAAGGCACTCAATTGGAATTGGAGTCCTATCCTATCCAATTGGAAGATATTCAATAAGATAAGATTTGAACTTCCATTGACCTAATTCTCAACGGATGAAAGTTGTGAAGATTGGAAGTGATTCCATCACCTAACCATGCCCAGGAGACAATGATAGACTATATATAGGGTATACCGATCCAACAACTAACATGGGAGAATTGCGAAGAATATAATGGATTCTGTCACCTATCCATGCCCAAGGGATGATGGAGAACAACAGGATTTCCTATTTTCCCCAACTCCAAACAGAAAAAGGAAATACTTCAACCTATTGCAGATCCATTGTAATTTAGTCACAACAAACCATTAAACACTAAAAGTATTCATTAAATATCAAACTAGAATCAAAGGAATTTAACAATAACAAGAATCAAACAAGAAAAACATGCTAACCATGCTACAAGCTTCACCACTTAGCCCTAACTAAGGGATCTAGCCAACCATAGACATGATTGCATTAAAAACCCTAGAAGAAAGCATTAAAAACTAAGGAGAAGGGAAGAAGAACTCTTGGGAAGCGATTCTGCCCTTTTGATCTGCTCCTCAAAACCCTAAATATCTTAAAAAGAATTAGGAAAGCCCTATTTATAAGCCAAGTTCCGCAAAATCACAAAATTGGATCAAATTTACGCAGTCCACGTAAACATTGCGTAACCGTTTCGATGTCATCGAACACCCTTCGATGACATCGAAGGGGTTTGAATCTGGAAGTCGTGCCTTTTCTTCTCTTGCACTGCGTAAGTCTCTATGTCATCGAACCGTCCTTCGATGTCATCGAGCGAGGCTTCGATCCATCAAACAGGTCTTCAAGTCATCGAGAATGGGTCCAAAACTGTCCAATGAGTTGCTTCAATTTCTTCAATAAATTTGATGTCATCGAGCACCTTTCTTCGAGTCATATAACATGCCTTCGATTGATTGAGAAAAGCACCCAATATGTCCAACAACCAACTCAATTTTTCCTCATAAATTCGATGTCATTGACTGGTGTTCGATGTCATCGAACGGTTCTCGATGACACAGTCTTTGTGATGTCTGCGCTTGTTCTTTAGACTTCCTTCCTTCTCCACTTGGTTTTCTTGGATGTTGGAGTCTTGAAATCTTCAATCTTGGTCTCCAAAGATCCATTCTTTGCTTTGGTGACTTTTGAGCACAAATCTATACTTTTAGCATTCTTTTCAATTCAAGCCCTTAAATTCACCTTGCGACACAAACACATGTAAAATATACCATTAAGCCATATTATGTTCGTAAAATCAAGAATAAATGGGGGATAATATGCAATATTTGACCCTCAACACAACCCCCAACCAGCATTTTGCTAGTCCCAAGCAAAATATGTGAAAAATAATCTTAAATCTCAAGTTTAAAACCTTTTTCGGAAAACAATCTTTTGTGCAATCAAGTATGAATGAGTAGGGACAAGACAAGAAGGTGAGATTTTGAAAACGTAGAGACGAATCAAACATGCAATTGATCAAGTATATTACATAAATTTGAATAGAAATTCAATTATCAAGTTTTCCAATGTATGTCAACTTACTTCCCATGGGAGTACTAGTGTTTCATAATGTTAGTCATATTCATCATATCAAAATAAGTCGAAAACACAAGTACTGATTTCAAATATACCCCCCTTTTTCTTCTTTTTCCAATTTCCAATTGTTTTATCGACGACTACTTTTATTCCTTTTTTTTTTGGACAATTCATCTTTTTCAGAGTCCTTTTTCATTCTTCTTAGTATGTTGTCTTTTTTTTTTCATTTTCATGGCCTTTTTGTCGATTTCCTATTTTTTTACTGGTTTTTCATCTTTTGAGGTAGATAAAATTCTCCAGACTCGATTCTCAATGTCTATCAATGATTCACATACTACTAGAGACCCCAGCATATCCCAAGGAAGCAACTTGAACGTGTGTTTTGATTTAATTTAACATGATATACAAATTTCCTCTTAGTCGTTCAAGAACCTTAGGTGATAATTTACTTAAATGATCAAGCTCAAACAATTTAAAATCCAATCTCTCGTCTCATCATACTTAAAGCATTCTTAATTACACAATTTCTTGCCTTCCAAACAGAGTTCAACTCAAAATATTGAAAATTTTCCAAAACTTTTGCTCAAAACTGAGAAAAACACTGATTAGGAACACCCCCATAAAAATCTACATTGTCCTCAATGTATAAGAAATAACCATGTAATGCAAATGAGGCAACGAAAAGAAAAGGAAGGGTGATGGAAAGATTGTACCTGGAGGAAAGAAATTTGAAGCTTTCCCACGGATCTCAGCATAAAAATGGGCTAGCACACAACAAAACTCAACAGAGTATAAGCAAACTATCCTAAACAGCGGAAAGCAAACTACCCTAGTCCTAAGAAAGTGATAAATCTACTTATACCTCCATCAGACTAGGAGATCAATCCTAGTAAACAGGATCACTCAGAGGTATGAACATTTCCTCTGAATCAAAATTTTCAACAAATGGCTTTAATTGATGTCAATTTACTTTGAATTCATTGCCATTGTCTTGATTCTTTATCTCGATAGCCCCATGAGGATACACATTAGTAATAGTAAATGGGACGGTCCAACGAGATCGGAGTTTTTTCAAAGAGAGATGTAACCAAGAATTGTACAAGAGGACTTTTTGACTAGGTGTGAATGATTTTCAAAGAACATGTTGCTCATGAAACACTTTCATCATGTCCTTATAGATTCTCGAGTTCTTGTACGCATCATTCCGGATCTCCTCGAGTTCATTCAATTGTAGCTTACGCAGCGAGCTAGCGTTGTCCAAGTCAAAGTTCAGATTCTTTATAGCCCAGTAGGCTTTATGTTCCAATTCCACAGGTAAGTGGCAAGCCTTCCCGTAGATGAGTCTAAAGGGAGACATTCTAATGAGAGTTTTACAAGCTGTATGGTAAACCCATAAAGCATCGGTCAAACGGTTTGACCAATCCTTACGGTTAGGGTTAACTGTCTTTTCCAGAATGTGTTTGATCTCCCTATTGCAAATCTTAGCTTGCCCACTTGTCTGTGGGTGGTATGGAGTGCTCACCTTGTGAGAGATGTCATATTTCTTCATTAAGTTTGTAAATGGCCTATTACAAAAATGTGAACCTCCATCACTAATGATGGCTCGAGGCATTCTGAACCGGGAAATGATGTTCTCTTTTAAGTATTTAATGACCGTTTGATGATCATTGTTCCGACATGGAATCGCTTCTACCCATTTAGTGACGTAGTCTATGACGGGCAAAATATATAAATTCCATGAGATTAGGGGAATGGTCCTATGAAATCAATGCTCCAGCAATCAAATGCTTCAATTATGAGAATGGGGTTCAAAGGCATTATATTTCGATGGGATAATGGCCCTAATTTTTGACAATGCTCATAAGCTCTACAAAACTCATGAGTGTCCTTAAACATAGTGGGCCAATAAAAGCCGCACTACAAAATTTTGGTTGTGGTCTTTTTGGTAGAAAAGTGACCACCACAGGCTTGAGTGTGATAAAAGGAGATGACACTTTGGTGTTTATTGTCTGGCACACACCTCCTTAAAATCTGATTTAGGCAATATTTAAATAAGTACGGTTCATCGTAGAAGAATTTGTGTACCTTGGCAAAAAATTTCTTCTTATCTTGCCCAGTCCAACGTGTCGGCGTGAAACCTGTGGCAAGATGATTAGCAATATTCACGAACTAATGTGAGTGGGGAACAAGTCATTTATGGGTGTCGTCTTAAAGGAATCAGAGAGATCAAGGCGGGAATTATGGTCAGCCACTACGTTCTTTACTCCCTTCTTATCTTTTATTTCCAAATCAAATTCTTGGAGTAGGAGGATCCATCTTATCAAGCGGGGCTTAACATCATTCTTAGAAAGAAGATACTTGAGCACCGCATGATCAGTGTAGATAATGATCTTGGATCCAATCAAGTAAGATCAAAATTTATCCAAAGCGAATACTACGGCCAAGAGTTCCTTTTCCGTAGTAGAGTAATTCACTTGGGCGGAATTTAGATTTTTACTTGCATAATGAATAATGTAAGGCTTCTTATCTTTTCTCTAGCCTAACACCGCTCCAATAGCATAGTCAGACACATCACACATAAGTTCAAAAGGAATGTTCCAGTCGGGTGGCTGCATGATAGGTGTGGTAGTCAACATGCCATTGAGCTTAGAAAAAGCTTCCTGACATTGTTCAGTCCACTCATATGGAATATCCTTTTGAAGTAAATTACATAAAGGATGAGAGATGTGGCTGAATTCCTTTATGAATCTCCTATAAAACCCAGCGTGTCCTAAGAAGGATTGCACGTCTCGTATACTTTTGGGTGGAGGTAGGGTAGAGATAAGATCAATTTTCGCTTTATCTGCCTCAATTCCCTTGGACGAGATGATATGTCCAAGAACAATTCCCTTATGAACCATGAAATGACACTTCTCCCAATTGAGTACCAAATTCTTTTCTTCACATCGCTTCAGCACATATTTGAGATTTTCTAAACAATCGTTGAAGGATGGACCAAAGACAGAAGTCATCCATGAAGACCTCTAAATATTGCCCCACCATGTCAGAAAAAATACTCATCGTACATCGCTGAAAAGTGGTGGGGGCATTACATAGTCCGAATGGCATCCTCCGGTAAGCAAATGTGCTAAAAGGATATGTGAACATGGTTTTTTCTTAATCTTCAAGGGCTATCTTGATCTGATTGTAGCCCGAATATCCATCAAGCAAACAGTAATAGGAATGACCAGCTAGCCTTTCTAAAATTTGATCGATGAAGGGAAAAGGGAAGTGGTCCTTCTTTATGACGGTATTCAACTTCCTGTAGTCAATACAAATTCTCTAACCAGTAGTGATTCTAGTTGGCACGAGTTCATTATTGGCATTGGCTATGATGGTAATCCTGGACTTCTTGGGAACCACCTGAGTTGGACTCACCCATTGGCTATCAGATACATGGTATATGATACCCACATCCAGTAGCTTAAGAACCTCAGCCTTAACCACTTCCTTCATGTTTGGATTTAATCTATGTTATGGTTGCCGAGAGGTCTTTGCATTATCCTCTAGATAAATGCGGTGAGTACAAATCGAAGGGTCAATTACCTTAAGGTTCGTAATCGACCATCTAAGGGCTCCCTTATGCTCGATGAGAGTAGAGATGAGTATACTTTCTTGTTCTTGCTCGAGGTGGGAAGAAATCACCCCCGGGTATGTTTCATCTTGACCTAAATAAACATATTTCAAATCAGAGGGTAAAGGTTTTAGGTCAAGCCTCGATGCCTTGAGTTTAGACAGTAGAGGCACTACATTAGTTTATGGCAATTCTTCAAATTGCGGCCTCCACCGGTTAACTTCAAGTACCAGCATGGTATCCAGTATGGTCCCCATCTCCCTAATCATGTCATCATCAAAATCATGGGAGTGACCCAGGCATGTCTTAAGAGGGTTAGAGGATAAGGTCAGAAGTGCTCTATTTTCCACAAAGGAATCAATCTGGTTAATATTGTGGGGATCGTCTTCATCCTCTAACTATTTGCCTATGTTGAAAATGATATTCAACTCTAATGTCATATTCCCGAAAGACATACTCATGACTCCGTTCCTGCAATTGATGATTGCGTTTGAAGTGGTAAGGAATGAGTGACCAAGAATGACGGGAATTTGAGTGCTCATGTCCACGATGGGTTGAGTATCCAAGACGATAAAATCTATTAGATAGTAGTGAAAAGGCTGAGCAAAATGTCCTAGAGGGGGGGGGGGTGAATAGGACTATGCTAAATAAAAATTAATAAGTGGAATAAAGATAACAAGATAGCCAAATAAATTGCAAATAACCAACAGAAATAACAACCTCAAAAATCAAGTATTGAGAGGTTGATACAAACTTGGTTCTAAGGACAACCTCACACCAAAAACCAATGGTTTATGACAGGACAACCTTACTAGAACGTGGGTGAGTATCAAAAACTCAAACTGAAGAGGATATGAAAGAAATAGAAACTAATGTATTACAACATTCACCACATAATGTTGAAATTTAAAGATTACAACATTCACATCCATAAATACATCCACAATCTTAAATCATAAAAGATAAAGAAATAAACCACACATCCACCAAACATAAAGAATTATAGTGGTTCGCTTGTGTGTACACCAACTATTAAACAATAGCCACACAACTACTCCACTCATAATATCCACTCCCTCGGGATATTAGCGTTCACTAATTAAAATAGGTTTTTCAAGGTTCACCTAAAACCTTCACAGTTGTGTCTTTCAAGTGGGCTTACACAATTAAAAAATTCTAAGTTTTCTGGATTACCTTAGATAAATCACAAATAGAGATTTTCTGGAACAATCTCACAAACCAAAAAGGAATTGAATTACAGAAAAAGCAATAACTTATCTGTATGACGATTCTGAAGCAGCTCGGTAGAACCAACTAGATGACGACGTAGATGTTCAACGTTCAGTCTCACAAGTGTATAAGGTTCTAAGTCTAGATGATTTTTAATTAAATCAGCAAGGGCTTTGTATTGATTTTGATCTTAAGGAAGGGTAAATCAGATATCCCTTTTCAATATAACAATGGAATAGAGATTCAAAATAAAATTACAAGAGCTACTTTAAAGAATCTTAAATATGCACAAAATAGCTTAGAATGTACTCAAAATAAACTCAGAGTGATTGCTTAAGAATGATAAGAATTGAATAAAAAACTCTGAAATTTGAGCACTATTTATAGGTGAAAAATTGGTTCGCACGACTCACCTTTAGTTAGCTATGACTGGCCTTATCCAAACAGATTTTCAAAAATTCTGGTGCGATAAGATTTTTCACTTGCATGACTGGCCTTGTGGGTCCCACGACTAGTCGAGTGGCCTACTCGACTGGTCGTAGACACCACATGACTAATTGTGTGAGTCCAGATTACACGCTGGAAAATGAGTCGAGCACTGCACGACTGGTCAAGCACTATTCATACAATTGGTCGAACAGTTTTCAGGACTGGTTGTAGACCAAAAGAAAAATTCTGAAAATTCATAACAAATCTTGGACTGGTCGAGCCAGTGCTAGGGCTAGTCAAAAGAATAGAATTTTACACTTATAAAATGACCAAAATGACCGACCGAAAGTACGAAAATGGTCTAATCATGATCTAAGGTCAATCTAGGTCAATCATACCTTACTTGTGAGATAGAACATATGAACACTTAATATATTGATCACTTTAGTAGCTTTAATTATTGCGATCTTCAAAGTTTGAACTCGACATACCAAACACGATCTTCAAATAGGTCTTGAGTTCTTGGACTTTTCTGGTTCCAAATCTTGAACCGTAATGTTCTTGAAAACTCCGTCTTCACTCAATATATGAAAGTCTTCACTTTCTTCCCGTTTGAAGATCTCGGTAAGTTTATCGTAGATAAAATAGATTCATTCAGCACGAAGAGAACGAATGTCGAAGATTGAATGTGAACAGATGCACAAGCTTGATACAAATCAAGATACAAACTTGAATTGGTTTGGCATACTAAAATTTGACAATACTTAGGATTTATCAACATAGCACTTTCAATCTTCCCCTTTGCCAAATTTGTGACAAAACTAAAATTACAATGTGCAATAGATATATGCAATAGATATTCAAACAATACATTGCACAAACATATTATATATCATGCACAATAATCAACTCTCCCCCTTAATCCAATACTCTCTACAAAAAAAAATATTAGCCATATTACATCATCGTTATATCATTATCCTTATTTTCAACAATGTTCTCCCCCCTTTTGTCATAACATAACAAAGGAAGCGAATAATGATAAAGAAAGATAATAAGAGAGTAAGTAGAATCAATAACTACTCATCTAAATCAAATAAAACAAAGTATCTGAACTGAATTGATAAGAGGTTAAACAACATTATCCAAGCCGTCATAAGGAAAAGACTGAGAATAAAGTTATTACAGATACCATCAAATCCAAATGAAACTAATCAGATCCTGAAGGGGGAGTAGGAATAAATGGATTAATTTGATGTAAACCCTTATTAATGCGCCTCATATATTTGCGCATATAAGCAAATTGAGAATCCTGGGTTACACGAATTTGAGCCACCTGTTCCTCAAGAGTATGCAACCTCTCATCGAAATTAGAAGGCTAATAATCAGGGTCAACCTCAGAATCTGATTCAAGTTCATCAAATAAATCATCCATATTAACGTCTTCTTGAGGTAAAGAATCAGCTTCTTCATCTTCTCCAGCATTCCCATCAACTTGACCAGGTGCCAAGGCAAGGTTCATCTTGTTGATATTAGAGTTGTTAAAAGGACGGAGATTAATAGAACCATCTCCAACAGGCATAACTATAAAAGCATGATTAGCTAAGGCAGTCATAAGATAAGCGAAAGGAATATCGCTATGACCAGGATGGAGTTGAAACTGAATAATATGATAACAGATAAGAGAAGGAAGACAAATATGGATGCCAGTTACAACAGAATGCATAATGCTGGCCATAAAAGAGGTCAACTCAGTCTTGTTACCTGAGCGAGGATAGACATTCGAAATAAAAATCCAATGCAAGACCCTGTATCTGGGCAACATATATTTGGAACTGAGCACAGTACCGCTGTTCCATTCTGCATTCATGTTACAAAGAACTCTCGCAATCAATTGTTTAACATTTTCAGAAGGTCTAGCTTGCAAGGTGGATATGGGTACACCATCATCAACAACAGGTATATCCATGATTGCTGAAATCAAATGATAGTCTACCTTAATTAGACCTTCCTTAGTTGACACAGTAAATGTCAAATCATCTTGAAAGAACTCAGTAATACAAGCGTTGCCCTGCGCAATGGATCGGTATGCAGGACTGCCCCAAGATAGTATGTTATCCCATCCTATAGCTTGAAGGAGAGGGACAATGTTGAAGTGTTAAATATGATCAACAAGGACAACACGCTCAACAATAACATTTCTAAGACGGAAATCCCACATACTCTCGGGATCCTCTTCGGGAGGCCAAAGATGACGCACGGTAATGGGTGCGAAACAGGAAGAAGAGGGACCGCGAGTGGTTTTCTTCCTAGTTCTTCCTTCCATTGCAACAAGAAAACAAGGAAACAAAGATTTGCAAAAAAGAATGAAAGGATTCCAAGTAAATTAGATTTTAAGGAGGAAACACTTTCAAACCACTATAAATCTTGAAACAAGAAGCAAAATAAAGATTAAGGATGATCAAAGAACTTAAATCCAGAAGGAAATAAAAAATGAAGCACTAACCAAAGAGTAATCGAGTGATAGGTTCGATCGGTCATGGTTGGGCTTGATGGAGAAGAAAGAAATGAAGAAAAATCACTTTTCCCCAAATAAAAACCCAATTCATGAGTTTTACGACTGGTCGTGTACATACTCGACCGGTTGTGCTACGACTGGTCAAGTGTGTACTCGACTAGTCGTGTAACACAAAAAATGTGCAATTTTGCATATATTTAAATAAAATAAAAATGCAAAATAATATATACAAACATTATGATACAAATGAGCATAAATCATCAATTCATATTGCACATACCAAGATCAAATTTCAATTTTGCAAATCAATTTTTGTCAAGCGATTTTGTAAATACATCAGCTAGTTGATTCTCGGTCTGAATATATTCTAATGAAATTATCTTTTCTTCCACCAATTCACGAATATAATGATACCTAATGTTAATGTGTTTGGTTCGTGAATGCTGAATAGGATTTTTGAAAATATTAATTGCACTTGTGTTATCAAAATGTAACATCATAGATTCTTGCGTAATTCCATAATTGCTTAACATTCTCTTCATCCATACTAACTGAGTGCATGCATTACCTGCAATAATATATTCAGCTTCAGCAGTAGAGAGATACGGAACTTTGTTTCTTACTTGGCCAGGAAACTAGACAGTTCCCGACATAAAAACAACCACCACTGGTTGATTTACAATCATCAATGTTACCAGCCCAATCAACATCTGTCTAACTAGCTAATTGCACACTAGTATCTTATGGATACCAGAGACCAAGATTAGCTGAACTAGCGACATATCGCAAAATTCGCTTAACAACAATCAAGTGGGACTCTTTAGGGTCCGATTGATATCTGGCACAAAATTCCAACACTAAAAGCAATATCAGGTCGACTCGCAGTAAATAAAGTAAACTTCCTATCATACTGCGATACAACTTACGATCCACACTCTTACCCGTTGAATCCTTAGAGAGTTTCAGAGTGGTACTCATTGGAGTATCAAAATTCTTTCCACTCTCAAATCCAAACCTTTTAACTAAGTTCAGAGCATATTTGGTTTGAGAAATGAAGAATCCATCAGGAAGCTGTTTAACTTGCAATCCTAGGAAATAATTTAATTCTCCAGCCATGCTCATTTCGAATTTAGACTTTATAAGATCGGCAAACTCAGCAGTCATGTTAGCACAGGTGGATCTATAGATAATGTCATCAACATAGATTTGCACAATTTGAATATGATCTTTATGTTTCTTAACAAATAATGTTTTATCTACACTCCCCATTACAAACTCATGACTTAACAAGAATTTTGTTAATTTCTCGTACCATGCCCTGGGAGCCTGTTTCAAACCATAGAGTGCCTTTTTTAGGCGATAAACATGATTAACATGCTTAGGGTCTTCAAAACCCTTTGGTTGTTCAACGTATACTTCTTCATGCAAATCACCGTTTAAAAATACACTCTTAACATCCATTTGATATATTTTGAATTTTTTAATGCACGCAATGGATATAAATAGTCTGATTGATTCAAGATGAGCTACTGGGGCAAAAGTTTTATCATAATCAATACCTTCAATTTGAGTGTACTCTTGTGTAACCAGCCTAGCCTTGTTTCTAATTATGTTACCAAGTTCATCAACTTTTTCTTAAAAATCCATTTTGTTCTGATAATATGTTTATCAGTTGGTCTTGGAACTAAATACCAAACATCATTTCTCACAAACTGATTGAGGTCTTCTTGCATAGCTACAATTCAGTTTTCATCAGTTAAGGCTTCTTTTACATTAGCTGGTTCCATCTGAGATGTAAAGCACACGTAGTTACATATATCTTCTAATTATTTACGAGTGTGTACACTAGTGGGGGGATTTCCAAGGATTTGATCAGTAGGATGATCTTTATTTGTTCGTAGTTTAGTGTTATTTTGATTAGATGAAGAGTCTGGTTTATCAATTAGAAGAGCCTCATCACTTTCTGAACTTGAGGGAGGTGTATTCAAGTGATCATCAATGACCACATTAATAGATTCTTGTATTATACCGGTCCTCTTGTTAAGTACCCGATATGCTCGACTATTCAGAGCATACCCTAAAAATATCCCTTCATCACTTTTGGTGTCAAATTTACCCAGATGCTCTCAATCATGCAAGATATAGCATTTATTGCCGAAAACTCAAAAGTATTTGACAGAAGGCTTTTTATCAAACCACATCTCATCAGCCGTTTTATTATTTGATTTTCCAATATAAACACGGTTAATTATATTACAAGCAGTATTTACGGTTTCAGCCCAGAGATTTTTAGGAAGCTTCATACTATTTAACATTACATTTGCCATTTCTTAAAGCACCCTACTCTTCCTTTCCACTACCCCATTTTGTTGTGGTGTTTTGGGAGCAGAATATTCATGTGATATTCCTTGGTCACTACAAAATTTCTCAAAACTACTATTTTCAAACTCAGACCCATGATCACTACGGATCTTAGTAACTTGTAATTCTTTTTCATTTTGTATACGTTTAAGTACCCTTTTTACTTCATCGAGAGTTTCAGATTTCTTCTTAAGAAGACTACCCAAGTATACCTGGTAAAGTCATCTACAATGACCAAAATATACTTATTGCCACCTCGAATTTCTGTTCTAGTTGGTCCAATGAGATCCATGTGGAGAAGTTCGAGTGGTTTAGATGTGACATTGGAGTTTATCTTTTTGTGAACACTCCTGGTTTGTTTACCAATTTGGCAACGCCACATATCTTATTCATTTTCTTTATTTTGGGTAGACCTCTTACCAAATCCCTTTTGCTCAATCTATACAAGTTGCGGTAGTGTACATGTCCTAGGCGCTTATGCCATAGTTTGGTCTCATTGGTATGGACCATGTAACACAATAACTTAGATGAGCTTGAGTTACTAACTATATAGCAGTTCTCAGAAGTTTTGTGACCAATTAATATGACAGAACCATTCTTATTTAAGATTTCACACTTTTCGTTTGAAAACTTTACACTGTGATTATTATGGCAAATTTGAGAAATGCTTAATAAATTATGTTTTAAACCTTCTACATATAAAACATTCTCAAATAGAGGGAGGTTAGGAAGTTGAACCGTACCTTGGCCAACAATCCTGCAGTTGCTACCATCACCGAATGTGACTGAACCATCAGTCATGTCTTTAAGACTGGTGAACAGACTTTTGTCACCTGTCATATGTCTGGAGCAACCACTATCCAGGTACCACTTTGAATGGCTCATGGCTTTGAATGCGGTGTGGGCAACCAAACAAGCAACCTTAGGGACCAATTTCATTACAGTTTTGGGTTTAGGAACATAGTTGGTTTTCTTCTGATTATAATTATTATACGTCCCACCCACTGAGTTAGATTTTAAGAGCTCCTTAAGAAAGTCTACAATTTTCTCAGCCAAAGGATTACAGTTCTGATTTTTATAGTTGATAAGGTTCTTTATAGAATTTAA
The DNA here is from genome assembly GCA_021015155.1 of Magnolia officinalis. Taxonomy (NCBI): domain Eukaryota; kingdom Viridiplantae; phylum Streptophyta; class Magnoliopsida; order Magnoliales; family Magnoliaceae; genus Magnolia; species Magnolia officinalis. The sequence goes on from JAJHSJ010000003.1 coordinate 41,649,737, forward strand.
CGACTGAAAAGTTTTAATCATTTTAGAAATATTTTGATTCAGACTTTTCCCTTTTGAATTAGAAGATTCTCCTTTAACAAATTTAGGAGGAGTATTCTTATATTTGGGAGGAGTATTTGAAAAGGCCAAGCTATATGTCCTAGAGGGGGGGGGGGGGGGGGGGGGGGGGGTGAATAGGACAACGCCAAATTTAAAATAATTACAGCGGAATTGAATAAAGAGATAGCCAAATAAATTAAATCAATTCACAATGTTGAAATGAAAAGCAACCTCAATTAACAAGTATTGAGAGGTTGATACAAAAGTTGTTCTAAGGGCAACCTTACACCAAAAACCAAGGTTTATGGTAGGACAACCTTATTTCTAGAAAGGTCTTTGTATCATGAACTCAAACCAAAGAGGAATAAATATATTCAAACTATACTGAGGAATAAAATGCAATCTCAAATATTGATTGTTCTAAGGACAACCATGCACCATAAAAATGGCAGGGCAACTTTACTAGAACAAGTAGAGAAACTGAAGCTCATACAAATAAAGGAATAACAAGAAATAAATTTCAGAAATATAAATCTAAACTATTACAACATTCCCCACTGAGCTTGAAATAAAATGATTACAACATTCACATCCACATACATTCCACAACTGAATAATCAAAGATAGGAAAATGAAGCACACATCCACACAACACAAAGAGTTATAGTGGTTCGCCTGTGTGTACACCAACTGTTCAACAACAGCCACACAGAATGCTACTCCATTCCTAATATCCTCACACAGGGGATATTAACGTTCATTATCAAATAGGTTGTCACAGGTTCACCCAAAACCTTCACAATTGTGTCTTTTTCAAAGGGCTTACACAATTCAAAAACCCTCACTTCTGAGTTTTCTGGCTCTCCTCAGATAACCAACAACTTTGAGATTTTTCTGGCTTAACCTCAAATAAAACCAAAATACAGTAAATTATAAAATGTAAAATACCTGTTTTTCTTCTTTGATGAAGCAGCCCGAAAAAACCAAGTCGGAGTAGAGATTTGAATGTCAAAGTTCAATGTCCAATACTCACTATACAATGGTTCTAAGTTCTAATAGATTTTAAATTAAAACAGATGGGCTAGCTTTAATTGATTTTGATTCCAGAAAAAGGAAAACAACACTTCCTCTTTTCAGATCAGATTGGAATACAAGAAACAAAATCAATTTAAAAAGCTAAAGAAAGAAAATATTAAATATGCACACTTAGCTTAAATGGAGCACAGATGAATCTCTCAGAAGGCCGAATTAAATTAGCTTGATTTTCATATTTTATTCTGAGATTCGTGCTCTATTTATAGGTGAGTAAATCACGTCTTCAACTGGTCTTAAGTCGCCACGACTGGTCATAAGACCAACTGATATTTGAAAATTCGAGCGCGATAGGATAAGGCAGTTTCACGACTGGTCGTAGGTAGTCTACGAATGGTCGAAGGATACCTTCGACTGGTCGAAGCAAGACGAATTTCATCACTGGACTTTGAGTCGAAGGTCTACGACTGGTCGAACAATCAGTCGACACTGTTCATACGACTAGTCGAACAGACTCCAGGACTGGTCGAAGCTTAATAGAAAATTTCTGAATTTTGCAACAAACTTACGACTGGTCCAGGAAATTCTAAGACAGGTCGAAGCAGTGCTAGGACTAGTCGAACAAAGACCAGGACTAGTCTTAGAACAGACCAAATTCACTTATATAAAATATATGGATTATGTATCCAAAATGGCCTACTCTAAAGGTCAACCTAAGGTCAATCATACCTTAATAGTGAAGTAAGGACATTGAAACTTAAAGATGAGTGACCTTGAGCATAACGAAGCTTGAGCTTGAGATCTTGATGTAGCTTGAACTTGAGATCTTGATGTAGCTTGAAAGCTTCTAGAAATCTTGAGTCTTGAACTAAGTCGAATATTCCCACATTCTTGAGTCTTCTTGACTTGTCTACTGAAGCTGATCTTGTGAGACTTTTGACTTGCATATCATGAGTAGAGCTTTGTTCTTCACATATGCAAGCTTCATAACAAGATACATACAGTGTCTTTTGCACCACAAACTTGACAATATAGTGAAGCTATCAACTATAACACTTACAATCTCCCCCTTTGTCAAATTAGTGACAAAACACACTTACAGGATATATTTCATAAAACAGAATATTTGAATCATACACCAGTTAATGTCAACCGACACATATACATAAGCATGAAATCAATATATTCTCTGCAATCTCTACACATACTTCCCCTGAATATAACATCTCTGCACATACTCCTCCTGAACATATATCACATATATCCAACATACTCCCCCTGAGAATAATATATATCCATTAACCATTAACCATCCATTCATTCTCCCCCTTTTTGGCACAATAGGACAAAGGAAGCACAGAACAGATGTTAGAGGAGAAATACATAAAAAAGATATAGGAGAGGTAACAGGTCAAGCAATGAGAAAATAGCATAAGCAACATACATAATTCATAAACTGAACTAAGTCAAAGATAGCTACAATCTCAAAAACCAGTTAAGCTAGTGCAAGAGAAATAAAGTTATTACAAACCAGTAAACATAAAAGAACTAATCTGAACCAGATGAAGGAGCAGGAATGGAAGGATCAAGTTGATGCATGCCCTTGTTCAAGCGCTTAAGATATTTGCGCATATACTTGAATTGTAAATCATGGGCAACAAACATGTTTTCCATCTTAACATTCATATTATCAACCTTCTCCTCCAAATCACACAAACGCGCATCAAAGTCTGATGGGGCATAATCAGGGTCATTTGCGGAATCAGAATCAAGTTCTTCAAAAATGTCGTCCATGTTAATATCATCAGAAGGAAGATCATCGGTTTCTTCCTCATGTTCAACTTCACCACCAACATTACTAACCCCTTGACCAGGAAGCATATCCAGCTTCATCTTATTAAGGTTAGAATTATTAAATATAAAATGATGGATAGGGGCTTCTTCAACTGGCATGTCGACTAACATATGCTTAGCCAACACAGTCATCAAATAAGCATAAGGGATGTCACTGTGACCTGGATGGAGTTGAAACTGAATAATGTGGTGACAAATCAAGGACGGTAAACAAATATGTGCCCCTCTGGCAACGACATGAAGAACACAAACCATGAAGGACGTTAATTTGGATTTATTACCAGATCGATGATACAATTTAGACACAAAGATTTTGTGAAGAATTCTGTATTTGGGTAACAAAAACTTTGAAGGGAGTGCATTCCCTTTATGTGTCCATTGAGCATCCAAGTTACATAAATCTCTAGCGAGCATGCGTTTTTCAGTAACTGAGGGTTTATTAGATAAGTTGTGGATAGGAATGCCCTCATCATTCACAGGAATATCCATAAGAGCTGAAATCAAATGACAATCAATGTCAAATGGTCCTTCTCATGTGTCAATTGAAAAAGTTAAATTTTCCAATGAAAAATTATTTATGCATGCAAACATGGATTATGCAATGGACTGGTATGCTGGCCCATCCCAATGCAATAAGTTATCCCAACCTAAGTTTGAAGAATGAGGAAAATATCAAATGGGGCAACATGATTAACATCAACACGATGTTCCACAATAACATTACGCAATCTGATGTCCTGAACATAAGACGAATAATCATCGGAGGCCCGAAGATGACGCTTAGTAAGAGGAGTAGATTTGGAAGAAGATGGACCACGAGATGTTGTCTTTTTACCTCTAGTTGCCATTTGCAACAGAGATTTCAAGGAAACAAAGAGTTGCAAAGGATTGAGAAGTGAGTTTTCTCAAATCAGATTTTGGGAGTAGAAAAACCCCAAATCTCTACAAAACTTGAAATAGACAACTTCAAGAAGGAAATAGAAGCAAACTTGACACAAATCCATAAGAAATAAGCAAATGGAACACTAACCTCGAAGGATTTGGAAGGTGGGTTCGACTGGTCGGGCGTCGGCTAGTCGGAGAGGAAAGTTGAAATAAGGAAGAAATGAAAATTTCCCCAATTTAAGTCAATCACCGCGATTTACGACTGGTCGGGGGTTGACTTCGACCGGTAGTGCCATGACAAGTCGAGGAAATCCTCGACTGGTTGAACATCACCAAAAATCTGATTTCATACATATTTCAAAAAAATTAAATTTTAATCTAGCATATATATACACTATGATACAAATAGGCATAAATAATCATTTTAGAATGCACATGCCCAGATCAAATTTCATTTTGTTAAACCTGCTTTTGTCGAGCAGTTTAGTAAAAATATTAGCACGTTGATTCTCGGTAGGGATATATTCCACAGATATAACTTTTTCTTCTACTAATTCACGAATATAATGAAATCTAATGTCAATGTGCTTAGTACGAGAATGCTGAATTGGATTTTTCAAAATATTTATGGCACTGGTATTATCACAATATAATAACATAAAATCCTGTTTAATTTCATAATCACTTAGCATACGATTCATCCAAACAAGCTGAGTGCATGCATTACCAGCTGCGATATATTCAGCTTCAGCAGTTGAAAGTGATATAGAACTTTGTTTCTTGCTAAGCCAAAAAACTAAACAATTTCCAATATAAAAGCAACCACCACTGGTAGATTTTCTATCATCAAGATTATTAGCCCAGTCAGCATCCGAGTACCCAGCTAATTGAACACTAGTCTCATGAGGATACCAAAGACCAAGATTAACAGTACTTACGAGATATCGCATAATTTGTTTAACAACAATTAAATGCGATTCTTTAGGATCAGATTGATATCTAGCGCAAATACCAACACTTAAAGCAATATCAGGTCTACTAGCAGTTAAGTAAAGTAAACTACCAATCATACTCCGATATAATTTTGGATCCACATTTTTACCTGTAGAATCTTTTGAGAGTTTCAAGGTTGTACTCATAGGAGTATCAAAATTCCTACCATTCTCAAATCCAAATCTCTTAATCAAATTCATAGCATATTTAGATTGAGAGATGAACATTCCATCAGGTCGTTGTTTTACTTGTAACCCAAGGAAATAATTCAATTCCCCAACCATGCTCATTTCAAACTGAGATTTCATCAAATCTGCAAACTCAATAGTCATGTCAGTACAGGTAGATCCATAAATAATATCATCAACGTAGATTTGAACCATTAAGATATCATCGTTATGTTTCTTAACAAACAATGTTTTATCAACACTTCCCATTTAAAAGTTATGACTAAGTAAAAACTTAGTCAATTTCTTGTACCATGCTCTGGGAGCTTGTTTTAGTCCATAGAGAGCTTTTTTAAGACGGTATACATGATCAGTAAGCTTAGGGTCTTCAAACCCTGTAGGTTGTTCAACATATACTTCTTCATGTAAATCGCCATTTAAAAAGGCACTCTTTACATCCATTTGAAAAATTTTAAACTTTCTAAAGCATGCAATGGATATAAAAAGTCTGATTGATTCAAGACGAGCAACTGGGGCAAAGGTTTCATCATAATCGATACCTTTAATTTGAGTGTACCCTTGTACAACTAATCTTGCCTTGTTTTGAATGATATTCCTAAGCTCGTCAGACTTATTTTTAAAAATTCACTTTGTTCCGATAATATGTTTATCTTTGGGTCTAGGAACAAGATACCAGACATCATTTCGAACAAATTGATTAAGTTCTTCTTGCATAACAACTATCCAGTTTTCATCAGCAAGAGCTTTTTTTTTTTTTTTTTTTTACGTTAGATGGTTCTATCTGGGAGGTAAAATATACGTAATTACATATATCCTCAAGTTGTTTACGGGTACGAATGCCAGTGAGAGGGTTTCCAAGAATCTGTGTAGTTGGATGATCTTTAACATTCCTTAGTTCAGAATCAGTCTGATTAGATAGAGTATCAGGTTTATCAATTACAAGAACTTCATCATTATCTGAATTTGAGATTGGTGTATTTAAGCGATCATCAATGACCACATTAATGGACTCTTGAATCACACCAGTCCTTTTGTTTAGAACCCTATAAGCTCGACTGTTTAAAGAATATCCTAGAAAGATCCCTTCATCACTCTTCGTATCAAACTTTCTCAGATTTTCACGATATCGTAAAATATAGCACTTGCTGCCAAAAACTCGAAAGTATTTGACAGTAGGCTTTCTATCGAACGACATTTCGTAAGCCATTTTATTATTACCTTTACAAGTGTAAACACGGTTAATGATATAGCAAGCTGTATTGACTGCTTCAGCCCAAAGATTCTTAGAGAGCTTCATGCTATTCAACATGACATTAGCCATTTCTTGAAGCACTCTATTTTTCCTTTCCACTATTCCATTTTGTTGTGGAGTTTTGGGTGCTGAGAATTCATGTAATATTCCCTGGTCGCTACAGAACTTCTCAAAACCGCTATTCTCAAATTCAGATCCATGGTCACTACAAATCTTATTGACTTGAGAACCTTTTTCAGTTTGAATCCTTTTGAGAACTTTTTTTTTACTTCTTCAAGGGTTTCTGATTTGTCCCTTAGAAAGCAACCCATGTATATCTGGTAAAATCATCTACAATTACCAAGATATACCTTTTGCCACCTCGACTTTCCGTCCTTGTAGGTCCTACAAGATCCATATGGAGAAGCTCGAGTGGTCTTGATGTGGTATTGGAATTCACCTTTTTGTGTGAGTTCCTTGTTTGTTTGCCAATCTGGCATTCACCACATATTTTATCAAAATTTTGTAGTTTGGGTAGATCTTTGATAAGTTCTTGTTTGCTCAATCTATATAAATTTTGGTAGTGTATATGTCCAAGACGTTTATGTCATAAATCAGTATCGTCTGTATGGACCATGTAACAAGATTGACTAGTTGAGTTGGATTTACTTACAATATAGCAATTTTCAGACGTTCTACATCTGGTTAAAATTACTGAACCCTTGTTATTTAGAATCTCACAGCTTTGATTAGAAATTCTTACACTATGGTTATTATCGCATATTTGAGATATGCTAAGCAAGTTATGTTTTAGGCCTTCAACATATAATATATTTTTGAACAAAGGGAGGTTATAAAGTTGAATCGTACCTTGGCCCATAATCTTGTAGTTGCTTCCATCACCAAATGTGACTGAACCATCAGTCATGTCTTTGAGATCAGTGAATAAACCTTTATCACTAGTCATATGCCTTGAGCATCCACTGTCTAAGTACCACTTCGAATGGCTTGTAGCTTTGAAAGCAGTGTGGGCAACCAAGCAAGTAACTCTAGGAACCCATTTCATTACTGTATTGGGTTTAGGAGTATAGTTGGTCTTCTTGTAATTTTTGTACGAGTGACCCACTGAGTTAGATTTTAAGAGCTCCTTAAGCAAATCAACTATTTTTTCAGCTAAAAGGTTTTGGTTTTGGTTTTTGTAATTGATATGGTTACCTCTGGTTTTGAAAGATTGAAAAGTTTTAGAAAACTTTTGACTTGAACTTTTCTCTTTTGAGTTAGAGGATTCTCCTTTTACAAACTTGGGAGAAGTATTCTTCTATTTAGGAGGAATATTTTTGTCGTAGCCCAAACCGGATCGGTCGCCACACTTTCTTGATCCAGTTAAAAGTTTTTCTAATTTAGGATCACCTTGGGCATACCTCCATGTATCCTTTAAACTCAGAAGGGAAGAGACTTCAAGTTTAAGTTTATCATTTTCAGATTTCAGATTTTCAATAAGGGTGGTTTTGAAATCTAGATCACATTTGTATTTTTCAAAACAATCTGAAAGATGAGATTTTTCTAAAATAAGAGACTCAAATCTTTCTCTAAGCCCCGAAAACCTTTCTTTTTGAAGTTTTAGTTTTACGGCAATTTTACAACTTTCCTTGTATAGGCATTGTAAGCATCTTGAAGATCTTCTTCATTATCATGATCACTATTCAGATTTTCTTCACTGGTTGAATCATCATGATCTAAAAAGTTGAACTTGGCTAGAGTCATAAGGGCCTTAACTTCATTGCCTGACTCTTTTTCAGAATCTTCTGATTCAGAAGAGGCTTTAGTGCCAGAAGATTCATCCCAAGTAGCCAACATTCCTTTCTTTTTAGGCTTGTCCTTTTTAGGACACTTGTTTGCTAGATGCCCATATTCTTGGCAGTTGTAACATTGACTATCTTTCAAAGATTTCTAAGATTTAGATCTAGATTTAGATCTTTTCTTATCATTTGATTTTTGAAAATTAACCTTCTTTTTACTTTTGAAAATCTTGCAAAACTTTTTCACTAAAAGAGCCATATCGTCTTTGGAATTTTCAAAATCAGAATTTTCTTGAGAAATACATTTGGAAGACTTAAGTACTATTGATTTACCTTTAGGAGCTTTAAAAGATAACTCGTAGGTTTGTAAAGACCCAACTAGTTCTTCTACCCTCATATTGTCCGTATCACGAAGTTCCTGGATCGCGGTTGCCTTAGAATTGAACCGTTCAGGTAGTGAGCGTAGTATCTTTGCACACACTTTACTTTCTGGGATTTTATCGCCAAGACCCCACATAGAGTTTACAATGTCATTTAATCTAGTGTAGAAGTCCATAAACATTTCATTTTCCTCCATATGAATTTCTTCAAATTTGGTTGTGAGGAGTTGGACTTTAGATTTTTTTGACAATGGAAGTACCCTCGTGTGTCATTTCTAATATATCCCAGGCTTACTTTGCAGTATCACAGGATATAATTCTTTTGAACTCATCTAGTGATAGTGCACAAGTGATTGCATTTAGTGCTTTTGTATTGGCACTACTCTCACTTTTCTGAAGAGTGGTCCATGAGAAAAATGGTGTTATTCTTATTGATTTTGAACCATCGATACTAGTCACTTCAGTGGTAGGTGGGTTCCATTCAGTCACTGTGGCAAGCCACACATTTTCATCCATGGATTTGAGGAAGATCCTCATCCTGGCTTTCCAATATGCATAGTTGGAGCCATCAAAGGGTGGAGGCCTAGTGACTGAAAGGCTATCAAAATTTGACATCTTATATATAGTTTAGATCGTTAGCATAGGAAATGAATCCAAATAATAAAGCAATTAAAACAAGCTATTAGGCTCTGATACCACTTGAAAAGGCTAAGCTATATGTCCTAGAGGGGGAGGGGGGGGGGGTGAATAGGACAACGCCAAATTTAAAATAATTACAGCGGAATTGAATAAAGAGATAGCCAAATAAAGTAAATCAATACACAATGTTGAAATGAAAAGCAACCTCAATTAACAAGTATTGAGAGGTTGATACAAAAGTTGTTCTAAGGATAACCTTACACCAAAAACCAAGGTTTATGGTAGGACAACCTTATTTCTAGAAAGGTCTTTATATCAAGAACTCAAACTAAAGAGGAATAATTATATTCAAACTATACTGAGGAATAAAATGCAATCTCAAATATTGATTGTTCTAAGGACAACCATGCACCATAAAAATGGCAGGGTAACCTTGCTAGAACAAGTAGAGAAATTGAAGCTCATACAAATAAAGGAATAACAAGAAATAAATTGCAGAAATATAAATCTAAACTATTACAACATTCCCCACTGAGCTTGAAATAAAATGAATATAACATTCACATCCACATACATTCCACAACTGAATAATCAAAGATAGGAAAATGAAGCACACATCCACACAACACAAAGAGTTATAGTGGTTCGCCTGTGTGTACACCAACTGTTCAACAACAGCCACACAGAATGCTACTCCACTCCCAATATCCTTATAAAGGGAATATTAGCATTCACTATCAAATAAGTTTTCACAGGTTCACCCACAACCTTCACAATTGTGTCTTTTTCAAAGGGCTTACACAATTCAAAAACCCTCACTTCTGAGTTTTCTGGCTCTCCTCAGATAACCAACAACTTTGAGATTTTTCTGGCTTAACCTCAAATAAAACCAAAATACAGTAAATTACAAAATGTAAAATACCTGTTTTTCTTCTTTGATGAAACAGCCCGGAAGAACCAAGTCGGAGTAGAGATTTGAATGTCAAAGTTCAATATCCAATACACACTATACAATGGTTCTAAGTTCTAATACATTTTAATTAAAACACATGGGCTAGCTTTAATTGATTTTGATTCCAGAAAAAGGAAAACAACACTTCCTCTTTTCAAATCAGATTGGAATACAAGAAACAAAATCAAGTTAAAAAGCTAAAGAAAGAAAATATTAAATATGCACACTTAGCTTAAATGGAGCACATACAAATCTCTCAGAAGGCTGAATTATATTAGCTTGATTTTCATATTTTATTCTGAGATTCGTGTTCTATTTATATGTGAGTAAATCATGTCTTCGACTGGTCTTAAGTCGCTACGACTGGTCGTAGGACCAATTGATATTTGAAAATTCGAGCGCGATAGGATAAGGCAGTTTCCCGACTGGTCGTAGGTAGTCTACAACTGGTCGTAGGACCAACTGATATTTGAAAATTCGAGCGCGATAGGATAAGGCAGTTTCACGACTGGTCGTAGGTAGTTTACGATTGGTCGAAGGATACCTTCGACTGGTCGAAGGTTTCTTAAGACTAGTCGAAGCAAGACAAATTTTATCGCTGGACTTTGAGTCGAAGGTCTACGACTGGTCGAATAATCAGTCGACACTGTTCATACGACTAGTCGAACAGACTCCAGAACTGGTCGAAGCTTAACTGAAAATTTTCAAATTTTGCAACAAACTTACGACTGGCCCAGGAAATTCTACAACAGGTCGACGCAGTGCTAGGACTAGTCGAACAAAGACCAGGACTAGTCTTAGAATAGACCAAATTCACTTATATAAAACATATGGATTATGTATCCAAAATGGCCGACTCTAAAGGTCAACCTGAGGTCAATATACCTCAATAGTGAAGTAAGGACATTGAAACTTAAAGATGAGTGACCTTGAGCATAATGAAGCTTGAGCTTGAGATCTTGATGTAGCTTGAACTTGAAAGCTTCTAGAAATCTTGAGTCTTGAACTAGGTCGAATATTCCCACATTCTTGAGTCTTCTTGACTTGTCTACTGAAGCTGATCTTGTGAGACTTTTGACTTGACATATCATGAGTAGAGCTTTGTTCTTCACATATGCAAGCTTCATAACAAGATACATACAGTGTCTTTTGCACCACAAATTTGACAATATAGTGAAGCTATCAACTATAGCACTTACAGTATTTTTATCGTAGCGCAATCCAGATCGATCACCACATTTTCTAGATTTAGATAGAAGTTTTTATAATTTGGGGTCACCTTGGGCATATCTCCTTGTGTCCTTTAAACTCAAAAGTGAAGAGACTACTAGTTTTAAGTTTTCACTTTCAGATTTTAAGTTTTTAACTTGGGATGTTTTGAAATCCAAGTCACACTTAGTTTTTTCAAAGCAATTATAAAGGTGTGATTTTTTCAAAACCAGATTATCAAAATTCTCTTTCAATTTTAAAAATTTTTCTTTCTGAAGTTTTAATTTAACAGCTATTTTACAACTTTCCCTGTATAGGGCATCATAAGCATCTTGAAGATCTTCTTCATTCTCATGATCACTTCCCAGATTTTCTTCACTGGTTGTATCATTATCTAAGAAAGTGAACTTGGCTAGAGTTATTTGGGCTTGAACATCATTACTTGTAACGCCCTGAAATTTGGGGGTCGAGCATAAACTCAACTCTCGAGTTCCAACGCATCACTTATGCAACAAAATGAATGATGATTGAATGTTGTCTGTATTAGTGCATTGAACATGAGTGAGATTAAGCCAAAACAACATATCATACTCCAGAGACAGTTAAATAGCAAGCAGAAGACTGTGATAGATATATAAAATATAAAAACTGTGGTGAGTCTCCAGAGTGTGATAAGGTTACCAGGTTAATTATTTACAAGTACAATTCAAATTATACCAAATGTGTAATGTCATCTAGTTAACATCCCTGTAATCCCGTCGATCAAGACACGACTCACTTGAAGCCGTCAGCACACAGCATATACGAACAAACATCATTGTCATCATAAAGGTCTGACTCCGCCTCAGGAGTAGCGTCGCCATCTGCAATCAGACAAAGTCTGGTGGGGGTTCGGAACACCGTCCCGTAACGTGGGAGTGAGTGATCAACTCGGTGGAACAATAAAGCATAGGTTAACATGTTATCAACTCAGTCAAGCAGTAATAATAAAGCAGTACAATTAAACAATTCTAATTACTCTTATTAATGCAAGTATGGATGACATGAGGAATGCCCTTGCCAAACCACCCTCATGCGACACCATCTTACGTTCGCGACATGCATTCATCCCTCAGTGCTCCACATCTACCAGGCACATGCAGTGCGATGATGAGCATGATTACCGAGTAGTTATTAGTCCTTTCAAACAGCAGGATTGGGAAACTAAGGTACCTCCCTTGTATCATTCCCAAACATGATCCATTCTAGGGTCGTCAGTCCTCGTTAATCTCATACGATGGTGTGTTTCTAGGTTGCTGCAAAGGCTGCCAAGGGCTGTTACACGCATTCGTGTAAGTGATATATTTTATATCCCTATTTGTTGTCAAATTTGTGGTGCCAAAATCACTGTTTTATATCTTGCATAAGTGAAGCTCTCTCAAAGATCAACATTCATGAACAAGCTAAGCTCACAAGTATAAAGATCAAATTTGAATGCAAGAACTACTCACAAGTATAAAGATCAAATTTGAATGCAAGAACTACTCACAAGACATGACTTAAGCTTCAAGACTTCAAGAAGAGTATAAGTCAATTCATAAAGAACTCAAGACATGTACAAGGTAGTTCATGAAGAATTCAAGACACTTTCAAGATTGAGCTATATCAAGACTTCAAGACTCATACTTCAAGGTCGCTAGTTCTAAATATTTCAATGTCCTTACTTCATGGTTGAGGTTTGACTGACCTTAGGGTGACCTTTGAAGTAGGTCACTTTGGATATATAAATCAAATGTTTATTTTACATAAGTTTGGTTAGTTCTTCGACTAGTCCTAGGCCTTCTTTGACTAGTCCTAGAGTTGCTTCGACCAGTCTAAGAAAATCCTCAATCAGTCGTAAGTTTGTTACAAAAATCGGATAAATTCTGTTATTCTTCGACTAGTCCAGGGATCTGTTCGACCGGTCGAAGGAACAGTGTCGACTGGTTCTTCGACCAGTCGTAAATCTTCGACACAAAGTCCAGCGATAAATTCACAAGGTTTTCGACCAGTCGAAGGAGACCTTTGACCAGTCGAAGGTGACCTACGACCAGTCGAAGGAGGTCTTCGACCAGTCGTAGAACGGTCAAAGCTTATCGCGCCCGATTTTTTTTAAATTTGTTATTTCTTCGACTAGTCGAAGGGTTCCTTAGACCAGTCGAAGATGCGATCTGCTCACCTATAAATAGAGCACGAATCTCAGAAGAAATCATCGAATTAATTAATCCATTCAAGCCAATCTTCGTCGAACTTCTGAGAGATATTTCTGTGCTCCATCTAAGCTAAGTGTGCTTATTTAATATTCTCTTTCCTTAGCTTTGTTTAATTAATTTTATTTCTGCTATTCCAATCTAATTTGATAAGAGGAATCGCTATTCCCTTTCTTTGGAATCAAAATCAATTAAGGCAAGCCCTACTTGGTTAAATTTAAAATCTATTAGAATTAGAACCATTGTAATTGAGTACTGGACATTGAACTTGGATATTCAATCATCTACTCTGACTTGGTTCTACCGGGCTGCTACATCGAAGGAGATAATCAGGTATTTTACATTTAATTGTAAATTCCTTTCTGTTTTGGTTTCTTTCAAGATTTGGTAGAAAAATCTTGTTGTATTGGTTATCTGAAGAGAGCCAGGAAAACTCAGAAGTGGGGTTTTTTTTAATTGTGTAAGCCCACAGACAAAGACACAATTGTAAAGGTTTTTGGTGAACCTGGGAAAACCTATTTTATTAGTGAACGCTAATATCCCCTGTGTGAGGATATTAGGAGTGGAGTAGCATTTTGTGTGGCTATTGTTTAACAGTTGGTGAACACACAGGCGAACCACTATAATCCCTAGTGTTATGGTTGAATGATTTACATTTCTAATCTTTAATTATTCTTTTGTGGGATGTATGAATGTGGTGAATGTTGTAATCATTTAATTCAAGCTTTGTGAGAATTTTGTAATAGTTTAGAATTTACTTTCTGCTATTCCTTTATCTACTTGAATTTAAATTTCCTTTAAAGTTGTTCCAGCAAGGTTGCCCTGCCATTTTTATGGTGTATGACTGTCCCTAGAACAATACATTTGTGATTACAATTTATTTCAATTCAGTTTGTATTTATTTCCTTATTCCTCTTTGGTTTAAGATTTGATACAAAGATCTTTCTAGAAATAAGGTTGTCCTACCATAAACTCTGGTTTTTGGTGAAAGGTTGTCCTTAAACAACAATTGTATTAACCTCTCAAGATCTAATTTTTGAGGTTGTTTTACTTTCTTACATTATAGTTTAATTTGGCTATCATATTCTTCGTAATTCCGCTGTTATAAGTTTTATTTGGCATTGTCCTATTCACCCCCCCTCTAGGACATATAGCTAGGCCTTTTCAATTCGTTACACCACTCCCCCATTACCTTTTTAACGGTTCATCACTAAATTGATACAGGCCTAGTTCATACTCTATACACTGCGGCAAAACTCGTCGTCTCACCACAAATTCAGAGTATGCTCGAGGTCACTACAAAGGGCTGCCAGGGCTGTTGCTCGCAATCATTGCACCACTCCCCCATCACCTTATCAATGTAGGCCGACAACACGAATATAGTGTCCCATACCACAATAATCGGCTCACGAGTCTTGTTGCTCACTGGTCACTACGTGGAGGCACGTGGCCCCAGCGTAGGCCGACAGCTCGACCACGGTGTCCCATACCACCATGCCCGGCTCATGAGTCTTAGCGGATCGAGGTACCATGGTTAAAGGAGATTTCACTGGTAAGTTTGGTACCCTAGGTTCAAGCTCATGTGGCAAATGAATCTCAGCTATGAATTCGATCCCGTTACCGACTGCCTGGACTATACAATAGCCCCACTCGCATTCAATTTCAGATATTTAAAGCAGTAATGGATCAAAATTCAAATCATACAATCAAAGTCTGATATTATCGTTTAGGGCTGCCAGGGCTGTTGCACGGAATCGTTACACCACTCCCCCATCACCCATGACGGATCATACAACGTAAACATGAATTTAAACATATGCATTACATAGTTAAAATCATACAATCAGTTGAGCATGTTATGAAGCACAACACAAGAATGAGTTTGTACATATTCAATTCCTAATCACACAGCTATCCAAGGAAATCATACACATAGTTAAAGGAGTTGAGAATCATATCTCAACACCCTTATACATTACAATTTACTAACTACTACTCATTCAGACATTTCAACAAACACTTTAGACTACATACATCAACATACATGACATATGTTGATCACATAGGTATTAGGCCAAATCCTTTCACTAGGGAGTTACCCCAATCATAACACGCGCACACCCACGACGGATAGTCATGGAAGCAGGAATCCAAGTTCCATGTTCCCATAGTCATTTCCACAAACACTTGGGCTACACATTTTAGCATATATAGTGTATATTGGCCGTGGTGTGATTTAGGGCAAATTCTTTCGTCAAAGGGGGTATCGCCAATACAACAATCATATATCCATGACAATTAGTCATGGCGAGTACGAATGAGAATTCTATACTCATTCAGTCAATTTCACAAACACTTAGAATACACTCTTTTCAACATACATAGTGTGCATTAGCAAAACATGTATTAGGGCGAGTCCTTTCGCCAAACAAGTATTTTATTCATATACATATTATCAATACAACAAATTATCATGGCAAACACATTTCCAAAATTTATACGTATACGGTACTTTCTACAATACCTAGAAGATGTAAAATTCTATATTCTTCATCTTTAATCAAAATGGAAAACAGACAGCACTTTGTACATGTGCAATTACATGCAGATCATGAATCTATCATTATCTGACATTGAAAGCATTGAAAACCATAACCTATACACCAAAAGTCCGCACCTTTTGTCGTAGAATCGTAACGGATCCGATATGTTTGCTAAGCTTTCGTATTCGGCAGTTTGGTAACCTATAGATTGAAATAGGTTTGTTATTTCATAACCTACAACTAGCAAAACCCCAAAACAGGTTAGGGTTAGGGTTTCTTACCTAGAAATGACGCCGAAATCGCCAGAAAAGCGATGAGAAGGAAGTGGTTAAGCACGTATAGCAGCAGGGAAGCAAGGCAGCAAGAATCTCCCACATCTCCCACACTTTCTCTCTCTTTTCTCTCTCTCTTTTCCTAGGGTTTTTCTCAAATTCGTATGGCTGAATGAGAAAGGGTTTAAAGGTCCTTATATAGCATAAAACTTCACCGAAATAGACTTCAGGTCAAGGTATACTTAGGTTATATCCAAAGTGGACCTGTTTCAGCTCAACAGAGCACTTCTAGCGGGCCCCCTCGAGCCAAAGGTCGACTTAAGCTCATAGACAATGGATCTAGGTACCATTAAGTTTTCTTTTCAGTCGGGATTCCAGATCACAAATGACGGACCAGTTTCAGTTCAACGGTCAGTGGATCTCGATCGGAGATTCCGAGTACATGGATATATTTGGGGAAATATCCCTGATCCGAGAGTGTAATTTGGTCTAATTTTGACTGTCTGGCTGCTTAATATTGATTCAAAAGCGAGAGGTGCCAGATTTCATAAATTTCTATTTTATTTTGAATTAATTTCACATTTCTCACACTCTTCACTCCGGGCTTAAGCGAATTACACTGGGACACTATCTGGATTTGATTTCTAAGATGGTTGTCAAGCCCAGCAAGGCGGTCCTAATTCCTTAACTTTGTATTAATCGGACTTCCGACGTGCAGTCCAGATCTGATACGGAGTTTCGAGATGCTCCCGAGAGCAGCCAGGTAATAAGATTGATCCTAGATTTTAGGGTAATGTAGCGTCAATGATTCTATAAGTTTTGGGTCTTGCAGATCGTATATAAAGCGATTTGGTGCTAATTTCACAGGCACTCTAGTTTAACACTAGCTAATTCTCGCCTAATTTCTAAAGGATTTAGTCCTGAGTAATTTCTATCTGAGGTGGTACCTAGGCCTTTGTAGTTTGTATATAAAGTGATCCAAGTTATACTACGAAGCTAGTTTAAGATAACGTCTAGGGTGAAAGTACTTAGAAAAATTGAAAGAACAAGGTGGTGAAGGGTGGGATTTGTGAAGGAAAAGGGTTAACAAGCGATTTTAGATTATGGGATTGGGTTCTGACAAGTTAATAAGGTGTTAGGAGCGACCCATTGCCTAAGGACATCTAATTCCAGGTTGGCAAAAATCTGGGATGTTACAATCTACCCCCCTTAAAGTAAAATTTCGTCCCCGAAATTGGCTAAGGGTAATAAGGAAAGATTTAATTATTTCTTTGCCTAAGTTTTATTGTGTAGGATATATACTAGCCCGGTTCATTTTAGTCTACCCCCCTTAAAACTTATTTCTTTATCCATTTTCCATATCCTAATGGTTTGCTACAATTTAATTCTTTACCTATTTAGAGTCTTGACGACAATCCCCAATTATTTCGAGTAAGATAGCTGTTTTCATTGTTTGACCAACACGGAGAGACGTTTATGGTGGGCTTAATCCCGATACATCGATTATCTACCGGGCCAGGGTAGAAAGCTCATCGTATCCCTTCCGAATCCTGGTGGATCCTGGTCTTCTGCTTGTCAGCAGCGAGTCCATTGGTAGTCACCCAGGATTGAGAATTGGGTCAAGCCGCGAATGCTTCGCAGTTGTATATTTCAGTAACTCCGTAGACCGATCACTCTAAAAACTTAGGGAATGCCCATCACAGGAAGGTTTAAATTGTCTATTTCTAAGGTTGCCCTTTAGGTCGTAGTCGAAGAGAGTCCTCGTTATTATCTATGTCCAAGGAAATGGTGAATCAAATCTTACTAGATCATCTTAAAACATTTTCTCATAGTAGAACTTGCTAGGGCTTCTATTATGTCCGTATTCAATGAGCACAGTTTCGATCCTGGGCCAGTGGGGTAGGGTCCACCACGCTTTCGCTGCGCCACCCAGATCAAAGAGGTGTATTGATTTGACCTAGCTACATCTATCGGTCTTTGGCATTCTCTAATGTAACCGGTAGTCTATTCTTAATTTAGGTGTAGTCTAAGGTCTATGCTCATACGCTAGATGATTTCACATCATTTCTAATATAGGAAGGGTTTTATCACTTAGGGTCAAAGTTGTCTAATTGGAACTGAGTTGTCTGTACTTGACGTTCGAGCATTTCACATATGCTCGTTCCAACTAAGAAGGTCCTAGGGTTCACGTTATCAATCTATTGGATTTCCCCTACTGTTAGGTCGTTCGTATCTAGGAACACCACTATAGGTCCAAAATTCCAAGGGCCTATTTAGCCAGTGGTCTTAAGTTGTATTAAATGGGTTTGCATTGCTAATCCTTCCTCGGGATTGGGAATGACATGTTTGGTAAGAGGGTGGGTGGGATAAAAATTAATTTTATAGGCTTTGGAAAATGAGTCTGGTGTTGGAAAAGTGTGAGATGGGATTTCCAAATCCCAGGATGAGGAATTACTAAGCGTAATAGGAAAACCGGGATATACTTTTCATTGCGTACATTCCAAACATGGCATTGGAAAACATGGGATACACCCAATCTAGGAACCATATCTTACACATACATTTATTATTACTTATACAATTCTATCCACCTAACTCACCTAATGCAGTTGGCCGAACGGGCCCTAAACGTCCTCAAACATCTAAAACATTCTACCAACTACTACACCCATCAACATGAAAACAAAATCATCCAAAGACAGTAACCCATGCAAACTACAAGACAACAGTATGGATGATTAGGCCTCCAAGAAAATGATCGTACAAGCTCGGATAGAGCCATGGAAAATGAGGATAAGGGAAACGGGGCTGGAGTTTTTGGTTTTCCACGGACTTGAGCCTCAACAGGGATTGTAAAGGCCCAAAAGGCAGGGTTTGAAGAAGGGAAGGGAAGAAAATGGATGGGTTAGAGAGCTTACACAGTTTTTGAGCTCCAAATGAGGCATGTAAGAGCCCAAATGAACGAGAATGGAGAGTGTAGGGGAGTAAGACTGCTGTAAATGATGGAGGGGTATAAGTTGTGGCCGAAAATGACGAAGTAGGTGATTGAAAGGGAGGTTTGAGAGAGAAAATGAAAATTTTGAAGAAAAATGAGAGCTTGGAGGGGTGATTTGTGAAGGAAGTAGGGATTTGGGAAGGTTTTAAGGGACGACCCATGCATCAGGGGGTCCCACTAGACCCCAAAGGCCATCGGCTCGAGCTGTGGGCCCAGCCCAGCTCAAAATCTGACGAGGCCTCATCGACCAACGGTCCAGAGTACAAGGGCTTGCCGAAATGGGCGAGACCCTCCTGCCCCCTAGGCCCCAAAAAACCCTGGGTCCCACCCTGGGTTCCCTTAGATTAATGTGGGTAGGCCCCTGACCCCGATTCGCTCAATTTCGTGTAGTTTCAGGCAATTTCGGACGTATCTTGCAATCTGGAATGAGTTATGTGACGTAAAATATATGATTTTGGGGTAGAACGAGCTAATGAAGTCAACCAACCCTGTTATGCTGGGTTGTGCAGCCCGGAATTGTGAAAAAACTTGGATCGATGGTCGTTTCCCTATTTCAATTTCGTCTTTACTATAAATAGTAGTTTTAGTTTGATTACTCTTCATCCGTTGGGCTTTAGGAGTTGTGCCCAATATGAAAAGAGCTTAGAATAATTAAGAGAACGGTTTAGTGAAGCCATATAGGACACTTACTATTTTTGGCCGAAAACCTTGCGCACTAGTAGACATCACGACCTTATAGTAAGTCACGAATTCTAGGAGTTTTTTTTTTGTTTCTGATTTCTTTCCCATTACTTGGTATCCCTATTTAAAGGGTTGTGAACTCATTTTTTTAATCATTCATTAATCAATTTCTAATTTATTAGAATTTATTTCTATTTTCTGCTTTCTTTTCTCGTGGATTCGGGAAGTCTCTGTGAGGAGTCCAGAGAAGCTCCGAGGATTCGGAGTAGTTATCCTCATCACGTTTATCCCATATTCTACCGATTTTCAACGGTTGGGATGAGGTGGATTGTGATCTAGACTCATCAATAGACGGCCTAGGAATGTTTTAAGGTTGACCCGTGTGACCATGGTTGAATACAGACTCGATTTTGGCGTTCGTTTTCAGTGAACTAGCCGTTGGACGGAACAGGGATGCCTAAGACTGTTTCTACATTGTTTTCGCACCCTCCTAAGTTAGAGTGCATCAGAGTGCGTTGTGTGACCATAACCCAGGTCCGGTTTAATCCAAATCATGCTCTGATACCATCTTGTAACGCCCTGAAATTCGGGGGTCGAGCATAAACTCAACTCCCGAGTTCCAACGCATCACTTATGCAACAAAATGAATGATGATTGAATGTTGTTGTATTAGTGCATTAAACATGAGTGAGATTAAGCCAAAACAGCATATCATACTCCAGAAACAGTTAAATAGCAAGCGGAAGACTGTGATAGATATATAAAATATAAAAACTGTGGTGAGTCTCCAGAGTGCGATAAGGTTACCAGGTTAACTATTTACAAGTACAATTTAAATTATACCAAATGTGTAGTGTCATCTAGTCAACATCCCTATAATCCCGTCGATCAAGACACGGCTCACTTGAAGCTGTCAGCACACAACATATACGAATAAGCATCATTCTCATCATAAAGGTCTGTCTCTGCCTTAGGAGTAGCGTCGCCATCTGCAATCAGACAAAGTCTAGTGGGTGCTCGGAACACCGTCCTGTAACGTGGGAGTGAGTGATAAACTCGGTGGAACAATAAAGCATAGGTTAACATGTTATCAACTCAGTTAAGTAGTAATGATAAAGCAGTACAATCAAACAATTCTAACTACTCTTATTAATGCAAGTATGAATGACATGATGAATGCCCTTACCAAACCACCCTCATGCGACACCATCTTACGTTCGCGACATGTGTTCATCCCGCAGTGCTCCACATCTACCAGGCACATGCAGTACGATGATGAGCATTATTACCGAGTAGTTATTAGTCCTTTCAAACAGCAGGATTGGGAAACTAAGGTACCTCCCTTGTATCATTCCTAAACATGATTCATTCTAGGGTCGTCAGTCCTAGTTAATCTCATACGATGGTGTGTTTCTAGGTCGCTGCAAAGGTTGCCAGGGCTGTTACACACATTTGTTACACCACTCCCCCATCACCTTTTTAATGGTTCATCACTAAATTGATACAGGCCTAGTTCATACTCTATACACTGCGGCAAAACTCGTCGCCTCACCTCAAATTCAGAGTATGCTCGAGGTCACTACAAATGGCTGACAGGGCTGTTGCTCGCAATCGTTGCACCACTCCCCCATCACCTTATCAATGTAGGCCGACAACACGAATATAGTGTCCCATACCACCATAATCGGCTCACGAGTCTGGTTGCTCACTGGTCACTATGAGGAGGCACGTGGCCCCAGCGTAGGCCGACAGCTCCACCACGGTGTCCCATACCACCATGCCCGGCTCATGAGTCTTAGCGGATCGAGGTACCATGGTTAAAGGGGATTTCACTAGTAAGTTTGGTACCCTAGGTTCAAGCAGTAGCGTCCAAACATGGTGAACATACATAAGATAGATCGGGTTGCTTGACGAGCTCGGCTAGCTCGAGCGCACAACAAGTTGAACGATATAAAGCGCATAAGCACTTCGTGTGGCCAACCACTATCGCCAACCGAAGTACGACTCGGGTTCGTCGAACACATCTCACGTGGAAAATGAATCTCAGCCACGAATTCGATCCTGTTACCGACTGCCTGGACTATACAATAGCCCCACTCACATTCAATTTCAGATATTTAAAGCAGTAATGGATCAAAATTCAAATCATACAATCAAAGTCTGATATTATCCGTTTAGGGCTGCCAGGGTTGTTGCACGGAATCGTTACACTACTCCCTCATCACCCATGACGGATCATACAACGTAAACTGAATTTAAACATATGCATTACATAGTTAAAATCATGCAATCAGTTGAGCATGTTATGAAGCACAACACAAGCATGAGTTTGTACATATTCAATTCCTAATCACACAGCTATCCAAGGAAATCATACACAAAGTTAAAGGAGTTGAGAATCATATCTCAACACCCTTATACATTACAATTTACTAACTACTACTCATTCAGACATTTCAACAAACACTTTAGACTACATACATCAACATACATGACATATGTTGATCACATAGGTATTAGGCCAAATCCTTTCACTAGGGAGTTACCCCAATCATAACACGCGCGCACCCACGACGGATAGTCATGGCAAGTAGGAATCCAAGTTCCATGTTCCTTTAGTCATTTCCACAAACACTTGGGCTACACATTTTAACATATATAGTGTATATTGGCAGGGCGTGATTTAGGGCAAATTCTTTCGTCAAAGGAGGTATCGCCAATACAACAATCATATATCCATGACAATTAGTCAGGGCGAGTACGAATGAGAATTCTATACTCATTCAGTCATTTTCACAAACACTTAGAATACACTCTTTTCAACATGCATAGTGTGCATTAGCAAAACATGTATTAGGGCGAGTCCTTTCGCCAAACAAGTATTTTATTCATATACATATTATCAATACAGCAAATTATCATGACAAACACATTTCCAAAAATTATACGTATACGGTACTTTCTACAAATACCTAGAAGATGTAAAATTCCATATTCTTCATCTTTAATCGAAACAGAAAACAGACAGCACTTTGTACATGTGCAATTGCATACAGATCATGAATCTATCATTATCTTACATTGAAAGCGTTGAAAACCATAACCTATACACCTAAAGTCCGCACCTTTTGTCGTAGAATTGTAACGGATCCGATAGGTTTGCTAAGCTTTCGTATTCGGCAGTTTGGTAACCTATAGATTGAAATAGGTTAGCTATTTCATAACTTACAACTATCAAAACTCCAAAACAGGTTAGGGTTAGGGTTTCTTACCTAGAAATGACGCCGGAATCGCCGAAAAAGCGATGAGAAGGAAGTGGTTAAGCACGTATAGTAGTAGGGAAGCAAGGCAGGAAGAATCTCTTACATCTCCCACACTTTCTCTCTCTTTTCTCTCTCTTTTCCTAGGGTTTTTCTCAAATTCGTATGGCTGAATGAGAAAGGGTTTAAAGGTCCTTATATAGCCTAAAACTTCACCGAAATAGACTTCAGGTCAAGGTATACTTAGGTTATATCCAAAGTGGACCTGTTTCAGCTCAACGGAGCACTTCTGGCAGCCCCCTTGAGCCAAAGGTCAGACTTAAGCTCATAGACAAAGGATCTAGGTACCATTAAGTTTTTGTTTCAGTCGAGATTCCAGATCACAAATGGCGGACCAGTTTCAGTTCAATGGTCAGCGGATCTCGATCGGAGATTCCGTGTACATGGATATGTTTGGGGAAATATCCCTGATCCGAGGGTGTAATTTGGTCTGATTCTGACGGTCTGACTGCTTAATACTGATTCACAAGCGAGAGGTGCCAGATTTCATAAATTTCTATTTTATTTTGAATTAATTTCACATTTCTCACACTCTTCACTCCGAGCTTAAGCGAATTACACTGGGACACTATCTGGATTTGATTTCTGAGATGGTTGTCAAGCCTAACAAGGCGGTCCTAATTCCTTAACTTCGTGTTAATCGAACTTCCGACGTGTGGTCCAGATTTGATACGGAGTTTCAAGATGCTCCCGAGAGCAGCCGGGTAATAAGATTGAACCTAGATTTTAGGGTAATGTAGCGTCAATGATTCTACAAGTTTTAGGTCTTGCAGATCGTATATAAAGCGATTTGGTGCTAATTTCACAGGCACTCTAGTTTAACACTAGCTAATTCTCGCCTAATTTCTAAAGGATTTAGTCTTGAGTAATTTCTGTCTGAGGTGGTACCTGGGCCTTTGTAGTTTGTATATAAAGTGATCCAAGTTATACTACGAAGCTAGTTTAAGATAGTGTCTAGGGTAAAAGTACTTAGAAAAATTGAAAGAACAAGGTGGTGAAGGGTGGGATTTGTGAAGGAAAAGTGTTAACAAGCGATTTTAGATTATGGGATTGGGTTCTGACAAGTTAATAAGGTGTTAAGAGCGACCCATTACCTAAGGACGTCTAATTCCAGGTTGGCAAAAATCCGGGATGTTACA
This sequence comes from Magnolia officinalis, assembly GCA_021015155.1. Lineage (NCBI taxonomy): Eukaryota > Viridiplantae > Streptophyta > Magnoliopsida > Magnoliales > Magnoliaceae > Magnolia > Magnolia officinalis. The sequence goes on from JAJHSJ010000003.1 coordinate 41,674,116, forward strand.
TTACCCGACTCGGTTTCAGAATCTTCTGACTCAAAAGAGGCTTCAGAACCGGAAGATTCATCCCATGTAGCCAACATATCTTTCTTTTTAGGTTTGTCCTTTTTAGGACATTTGTTTGCTAGATGCCCATATTCATGGCTGTTGTAGCATTGGTTGTCTTTTAAAGATTTCCAATTTTTAGATCTTGATCTTTTCTTTTCAACAGGTTTTTGAACATCAACCATCTTTTTACTTTTGAAAATCTTGTAAAACTTTTTAGCTAGAAGGGCCATATCATCTTAAGAAGTTTCTAAATCAGAATTGTTAATTTCATGAGATATACTTTTAGTAGATTTAAGGGTGATAGATTTACCTTTCGGAGCTTTAAAGTAACTCGTAGGTTTGTAAAGAACCAACAGTTTTTTAACCTGCATATGGTTTGTATCATGAAGTTCCCGAATGGCCGTGACTTTCAAATTGAACCTTTCAGGTAGTGAGCGTAGTATCTTTGCACAGACTTTACTTTCTGGGATGCTATCTCCAAGACCCCACATAGAGTTGACTATGTCATTCAACTTAGTATAGAAGTCCATGAATGTTTTACTTTCTTCCATAGGTATTTCCTCAAACCTAGTGGTGAGGATTTGTAGTTTAGATTTCTTGATAGTAGTCGTACCCTCGTGTGTTATTTCTAAGATATCATAGGCTTGTTTCGCAGTATCACAAGATATAATTCTGTTGAATTCATTTGGTGATAGTGCGCAAGTAATTGCATTTAAAGCCTTGACATTGACACTACTCTCAGTTCTTTGAAGAGTGGTCCAAGTGCTATAAGGAGCAACTTTTAGAGTTTTAGTTCATCAAGTGTAGAACTTTAATAGTAAGTGGTGTTCATTTAGTTACTGTAGCTTGCCACACATTCTCATCAATAGACCTCAAGAAAATTCTCATTCTGTCTTTCTAATAAGCATAATTAGAGCCATCAAAAGGTGGAGGCCTAGTGATAGAAAGGCTATCAAAATTTGACATCTTAAATGCTCAGATCGGTTAGCTCAAGAATTAAATCAAAATAAACAAGCTATTAGGCTTTGATACCATTTGAAAATGTTGAGCAAAATGTCCTAGAGGGGGGGGGGGGTGAATAGGAATATGCCAAATAAAAATTAATAAGCGGAATAAAGACAACAAGATAGCCAAATAAATTGCAAATAACCAAAGGAAATAACAACTTCAAAAATCAAGTATTGAGAGGTTGATACAAGCTTGGTTCTAAGGACAACCTCACACCAAAAACCAATGGTTTATGGCAGGACAACCTTACTAGAACGTGGGTGAGTATAAAAACTCAAACTGAAGAGGATATGAAAGAAATATAAACTAATCTATTACAATATTCACCACACAATGCTGAAATTTAAAGATTACAACATTCACATCCACAAATACATCCCACAATCTTAAATCATAAAAGATAAAGAAATAAACCACACATCCACCAAACATAAAGAATTATAGTGGTTCACTTGTGTGTACACCAACTATTAAACAACAGCCACACAACTACTCCACTTCTAATATCCACTCCCTTAGGATATTAGCGTTCACTAATCAAAATAGGTTTTTCAAGGTTCACCTAAAACCTTCACAATTGTGTCTTTCGAGTGGGCTCACACAATTCAAAAACCCACATTCTGAGTTTTCTGGATCACCTTAGATAAACCACAAATGGAGATTTTCTGGAATAATCTCACAAACCAAAAAGAAATTGAATTACAAAAAAAGTAAAAGCTTATCCATATGACGATTCTAAAGCAGCCCAGTAGAATTAACTTGATGACGACGTAGATGTTTAACGCTCAGTCTCACAAGTGTATAAGGTTCTAAGTCTAGATGATTTTTAATTAAATCAGCAAGGGCTTTGTATTGATTTTGATCTCAAGGAAGGGTAAATCAGATATTCCTTTTCAATATACGAATGGAATAAAGATTCAAAATAAAATTACAAGAGCTACTTTAAAGAATCTTAAATATGCATGAAATAGCTTAGAATGTACTCAAAATAAACTCAGAGTGATTGCTTAAGAATGACAAGAATTGAATAGAAAACTCTGAAATTCAAGCACTATTTATAGGTGAAATATCGGTTCACACGACTGGCCTTTGATTAGCTACGACTGGCCTTATCCAAACAGATTTTCAAAAATTCTTGTGCGATAAGATTTTTTAGTTACATGACTGGCCTTGTGGGTCCCACGACTACTCTAGTGGCCTGCTCGACTGGTCGTGGACACCACATGACTGGTCGTGTGAGTCCAGATTACACGATGGAAAATAAGTCGAGCACTACACGACTGGTCGAGCACTATTCACACGACTAGTCGAGCAGTTTCTAGGACTGGTCATAGACTAACAGAAAAATTCTTAAAATTCATAACAAATCTTGGACTGGTCGAGGAAATACTAGGACTGGTCGGGCTAGTGCTAGGGCTAGTCGAAAGAATAAAATTTTACACTTATAAAATGACCAAATTAATATACCAAAAGTATGAAATGATCTAATCATGATCTAAGGTCAATCTAGGTCAATCATATCTTACTTGTGAGATAGAATATATGAACACTTAATATATCGATCACTTAAGTAGCTTTAATTCTTGCGATCTTCAAAGTTTGAACTTGACATACCAAACATGATCTTCAACTAAGTCTTGAGTTCTTTGACTTTTCTGGTTCCAGATCTTGAACCGCAATGTTCTTGAAAATTTTGTCTTCACTTAATATATGAAAGTCTTCACTTTCTTCCAGTTTAAAGATCTCGGTAAGTTTGTCGTAGATAAGATAGATTCATTCAGTATGAATACAACGAACGTCAAAGATTGAATGTGAACAGATGCACAAGCTTGATACAAAGCAAGATACAAACTTGAATTGGTTTGGCACACCAAAATTTGACAATACTTAAGGTTTATTAACATAGCACTTTCAGGTAGAATTTGTCAACCTGGACTAACACATCCTCAATTATCCCTCTCGGTACACGAACTGAGCAATCAGCAAGTTGTAACATGGTCCCGGTGGGTTTTAATTCACCTAGACCTAGTCGCTCTTGGACCGAGTACGGGATCAGATTCACGCTCGCTCCTAAGTTAAGAAGTGCGTGCTTAATCCGGTAGTTCCCAATTACACAAGGGATGGTTGGGGGCTACCGAAATTTTTGTATTTCTGTGGCACCTCTTGCTTAAGGATGGCAGTCACTTTTTCAGTTAAAAAGATCTTCTTTTGAATATTTTGCCGTCTTTTAGTCGTGTATAAGTCTTTTTGAAATTTGGCATATGAAGGAATTTGTTTTACTGCATCTAGTAAAGGGATATTGACCTTCACTTATTTCAACACCTCTATAATGTCTTGAGAGTTAGAGAGAGCTTTTGGTGCAACCAACCATTGAGGAAACGCAGTAATCAGCTTGCGTTGAGGTTCCGGTTCTAATTATTGTGGGGCATGGCTAGATCTATCATTGTTGTCCTCCTTTGGGTCATTAGGCTTTTCAACCTAATCGGAATGGTTCTGTCAATGGTCTTCCCACTCCTAAGAGTGGTGATAGATTTAACATGCTCCATCTGATTTGATGAGCTTGGGTCACTAACTTTATATAGCGGTTTTGGTTTGGGAAGAGGTTGAGCTGGAAGGCTCCCCTTGTTCCCATTTGCACTTTTAGTCTAAAGTCCATGTATGGCCTTTGTGAGGTCTTGAAAGACTTGTAGCATACACTGATTGAAAAGCTCTTGATTTTGAAGATGATTTAAAACTGGATCCTCTTGAGGTTTCCCTTGATGTGGAATTTGATTAGGGAATCCCTGAGGTGTAACAGTTTTCCGCTTCTCTAACTGAAGTTTGGATGATTTCTCCAGCTGGGATTGTACGTATTAGAGGTGGGCCCAGTCAAAGGTCTTTGGTAATTATTTACGACATTGAATTGCTCATTCAGTACCTCTTGAAAGGCAGGTATTGTTGGACAATTTTCAGTTGTATGAATGTTACAAGCACAAATACCGTAAATAGTTTCCGTAGCCTTATCCTTCTTTAATTCCATGGCTTGAGTTTTCTAGTGAGATTAGCCACTTTAGCATTGATATCATCATCCGCTTTTAGGAGATACATTTGGCCCCTCTCCTTAGATTGGGTCAACTTAGACGTGGTGCTTGATTTTGTGGAGATGTCCCATGATTTTGTGTTTTCGGCAAGCTTATCAAAGTAGTCCCACACATCATCGACATTTTTAATCATAAATTCCCCGTTACATATTGTCTCAACCAATTGACGCGTGAAAGATGTCAATCCACCGTAGAAGAAGTTCGTGATGCGCCACGTTTCAAAACCGTGTTATGGGTATAAACTGACAAGATCCTTGAACCGCTCCCAACATTGGAAGAATGTTTCATCTTCTTTTTGGGCGAAGTTCATGATTGACTTTCTAAGGGTGTTCGTCTTATGGTATGTGAAAATTTTCTTTATGAACTCCCTTGTCATGTCATTCCATCTACCAATAGATCGAGGATGTAGTGAATGCAACCACGTCTTAGCTTTCTCTTTCAAAGAAAAAGGAAAGAGTTTTAGCTTGACCGTATCATCAGACACGTTTTGGAAAGTATAGAGTGACTATAATCTCATCAAACTCTTTCAAGTATAGATATGAATTTTCAGATTCGAGCCCATGAAATTTTGAAAGGAGTTGGATCACCCCTGCCTTGATATCCATATGTCCCGTATTTTCTGGAAAAACTATACATGAGGGTGTACTTACCTCCGCCGGTTGTAAATAGTCTCGTAGAGCAAGAGGCGGGGGTGCTTGATGCACCTCATTCTCATCCTGAACTTCCTCAAACCGAAGGTTGAGGTTGTCTTCCCGGTTGATTGACAACCATCACTTCAATTGACTCTTAGGATCTCGAGTGGTGTCTAATCCTGTGATGGATAGATAACCCCTTAACTAATTCTCCTTCACTTAAAAGACGTCGAGTGTTTTCACGGACCTACTTGGGCATGAAACACTCTCAGCCCTCAATTTCAAATTCTAACCTAAACCTAAAAGAAGGAAAATAGAAATCTAGAATTAGAAAGAGAGAGGGAATTAGAAAGAAGTTACCAAATTAGAAGTTCCTAAATTAAGATCCTGCAAAACAAAACAAAACAAGTCAGTTTCTAAAACAGAAATTCTAAAATTAGAAAGTTTCTAAAAACAAAAATAGGAAGATGAGTTAGTTTCTAAAAATAATAATAAGAAAGCAACCTAGTTTCTAAAAATGAAAAAGGAAAGTTTCTAAAAACAGAAAATAGAAAGTTTCTAAAAAGAGGAAAAGTTAGTTTCTAAAATTAAATTAGGAAAGTTTATAAACCTAGAATTATAATGCTAAGTTAGTTTTTAAAATAATTCAGAAAAACCCTAACCTAAAAATAGAAAGTAGAAAACCCTAATCTTAATTTACTTCTAAAACTAATCAATCTCAGAAAAACACAACCATTAATCCCCTGCAACGGTGCCAAAAACTTTTTCACAACCCCAAGTGTAGGGTCGTGATGTAGTAATAATCTTGGTGAGATCGAGGTCGAATCCATGAGGACTAATCTTGTGTTTCTATTCTAAGAGTAATTAGGATCAAAACTAGGAGAAGATCTAACCTAAATCTGTAAGTGTAGAGAGTAATTGTGAGAGATTTAATTAAAAACTTAAGAAATTCGAAGGTGGGAAACTAGGGATTCCAGGGATCCACTTGCAGCTATTAGGATGTTTCCTTATTTGATTCAAGGCACTCAATTGAATTGGAGTCCTATCCTATCCAATTGAAAGATATTCAATAAGATCAGATCTAAACTTCCATTGACCTAATTCTCAACGGATGAAAGTTGTGAAGATTGGAAGTGATCACATCACCTAACCATGCCCAGGAGACAATGATAGACAATAGGGTATACCGATCCAACAACTAACATGGGAGAATTGTGAAAAATAGAATGGATTCCGTCACCCATCCATGCCTAAGAGACGATGGAGAACAACAAGATTTCTTATTTTCATAAACTCCAAACAGAAAAAGAAAATACTTCAAGCTATTGCAGATCCATTGTAATTTCAGTCACAATAACCATTAAACACTAAAAGTATTCCTTAAATATCAAAATAGAATCAAAGGAGTTCAACAATAACAAGAATCAAATAAGAAAAACATCCAAACCATGCTACAAGCTTCACCCGTTAGCCCTAACTAAGGGATCTAGCTAACCGTAGACATGATTGGATTAAAAACCCTAGAAGAAAGCATTAAAAACTAAGGAGAAGGGAAGAAGAACTCTTGGGAAGCAGCTCCGCCCTTTGGCTCTGCTCCTTTAAACCCTAAATATCCTATAAAGACTTAGGAAACCCCTATTTATAAGACAAGTTATATAAAATCGCAAAATCGGATCAAATTTATGCAGTCCGCGTAAACATTACATAACCGGTATGATGTCATCGAAGGAGTTTGAATCTGGAAGTCGTGCCTTTTCTTCTCTCGCACTACGTAAGTCTCTCTATCATCGAATCATCCGTCAATGTCATCGAGCAAGGCTTCGATCCATCTAACAGGTCTTCGAGTCATTGAGAATGGGTCCAAAAACAGTCCAACGAGTTGCTTCAATTTCTTCAATAAATTCGATGTCATCAAGCAGTCTTTAATGTCATCGAGCACCTTTCTTCGAGTCATCGAACATGTCTTCGATTGATCGAGAAAAGCACCTAATATGTCCAACAACCAACTCAATTTTTCCTTATAAATTTGATGTCATCGACTAGTGTTCGATGTCATCTGACGGTTCTCGATGACATAGTCTTTGTGATGTCTGCGCTTGTTTTTTCAACTTCCTTCCTTCTCCACTTGGTTTTCTTGGATCTTGGAGTCTTGAAATCTTCAATTTGGTCTCCAAATATCCATTCTTTGCTTTGGTGACTTTGGAGCACTAAATCCATGCTTTTAGCATTCTTTTCAATCCAAGCCCTTAAATTCACCTTGTAACACAAACACATGTAAAATATACCATTAAGCCATATTATGTTCGTAAAACTAAGAAATAAATGGGGGATAATATGCAATATTTGACCCTCAACATTTGGCAGGTGCGTACCCTTAAGCATGTGGGAGCTTTGGTTCCTGTGTGTTCAATTTGCTATGTCTGTGGAATTTTTATGAGCTTTGGACTTTGGGCATGGTCTTAGGTTTGACTTTAGATTAACCTTGGGCTTGTCTTGACCAAGTGGGTTGATTGAGTGATTTGACTAGGTGAGTTGACAAGGTGGGTTGACTCAGGAAGTTGACTTGATAAGTTGACTAGGTTCTAGGGTTTCAAAGTCATAAGGTTTGGGGTTTAGTTTAGGGTTTGGGTTTGGCGTAGTTTTGGTGGAGTTGACTCGGTCCAACTTGATCAGCTTGTAAGCCTGAGGTGAGGTGTTTACAAAAACTTCTCTTTGATAGAGGTTGTGTGACCGAATGTCAAAGTGAGCGGATACCCCACCCTTGTTAGTCAGTCATGATTACGGTCTGAATTTGTTGCTTGCCTTTGTGTCTGTATCAGTTGGTTGCATGGAAATAGATGACTCGCATATATCACGAGGGTGTGGGGAAAATATTACAATTGTCCCTAAGTTTTCTGCGACATTACAGGTAACCAATCACAACCCTTTCACTTGATAAGTACTAACATCGGAACGGCCTAGTATAGTAGTGTCCCTATGCTTTTGTAACACCCCATATTTTTTAGTACTCAGGTGTTACCATCAGAACTTTATCTTACGGTTGCAAGGGTAGGATTATTTACATAGCCAAATTCTATTGTCAAACTACAAATTTAAACTGAATCTAACTAGTGGAAGGAAGACATCGACCTTAGATCGAGCCGTCCAACTGTTCATCGCTAATTGGGTCGTCACTGAACCCCTAGGAACCTTTTAGGAAATTGAAAATTAGATTGATTAGCAATCTAATTGTTGGAGACGATCCATAACCATAAATCAAACCATCCATCCGTTGATTTTTAAGATGGACCATCAATCATCAATATTGGACCCCTATATCCACCATCTATCCAATCTACAACTAATATGGAGTGATCTAACACTCGAACGCTATAATTAAATTGTCTGATCTATAGGGATGCCATTGAGGTTCATATAAGCTGGACTAGGAACCCTTATAGCGATTTAGATCAAGCTAGAAAGCTATTTGATCGTCTTATCAATAAAAACCCATAATTAAAGGACAAAATCTACATGTATTGCCACACTCCAGACTCGGAAACCGGGCTTACAAAATTTTCGATCGCCCAATCTGGCGCCGATAGCTTCCGTAGTATCCCATTCTCGGCTCCTGGCACCCATGTACCAGGTTCTGATCCTGGGATCCTACAAGGAGGATTTCCAACGTACATTTATCTTGTAAGAAGCATAACCACAAGCATAACCCACAACAACAACAACATGAAACATCACTACACATCCACTATAATAAAAAACTTTAAGTACAATGCATAAGGGAAATACAATATCGATAATCAAAAGCTCCAGAAGACAGCTGCATGCTCCAAGCTCAGTGCTGCTATGACGTCCTAGCGTCACGTACATATAACGATCGTGCATAAGCTTATGGAAAGCTTAGAGGGTGGTATAAGTGTGTACACAAAGTATATACCAAGAATGTAATATCAAAGTAATGCAGAATCATGCTGGTAAGTCCATGAATGTTATCAGCTGTACCAAGGCTATGAAATGCAGGGCCTATATGGCCAAATGACATATGCGAGATGCAATTCAAGTATACCAGCCCTCATCTGAATCCACATAACTATACAGCTCATCTCTGGAATATCATCGAGGTCTAGTATACTCAACACCAGCTTGCAGCCCCATCTAAGCACACAACTGGGTAAGTGGAAGAGACCTCACTATTCCCCTGCCAATATCGGGGTCGGCTCGTCGGTAGTGGACACATTCCTCAAGCTGGTCAAACTCAGCCTAACATTGCCCCCTCCCTCGAGCGGGTAAGGCCACATCCCCTTCCAACCGACCACGACACAGTGGGAGACGTGGCCAACTGGTATCCAACCCTCATGTGCTCATACATCTACTCTGTCTAGACATTGGATCATCCTCAATGGTACTATAAGGGTTTGGGGGCTTTCACCTTGGGACATCTATGACGCCCCCATGCTAAACAAGTATTTTCGGTATCCAATCCTTCCATCTACGTTGTGCCTGCGGAGGCTACAACCCTGATATCGTTAGGGCGTACAGTAATCATGTCACACAAATGCGAGATGCATGAATCACACTATCCAGTCATGCAGTAATCCTGCGCGTACCGCGCGCTCATGTGGGGCAACTTCGTCTATGAGGGAGTCCCATAACAATTCACCCAATGACATATGCTATGATCAGTCACTCCTCATATCAAGCATAAAAATGATGCGCATGGGCATGTATGATGATGTTATGCTAGCACAACTCAGTGAGTCATACTAGATAAAGCATACTAACATGGCTATAAACAAATAATCAGCCTATATACATGGTGGTGTCTACAGAAGGATGATGAATCTAATTATCAAGATCAGTCCTCAACAGCGGATATACCAAATCTGATACCACATAGTCATCCATCTACAACAAGGGTGAATCACACAATAAGTGGGCTTCCTTACCCACCCTATTATAAAGCCGATTGGGCTACCAATGGGGCCTAATAGGTATAAATGGGCTAGCATTAATGGGGGCTCAATATTTTAGGGTTAGCCCATTATGAATAAATGGGTAATACTAATACCAACGGGGGCCCAACAATTTGGGTTAGCCCACTAAGAGGAGATGGGTAACACTTATGGGGGCCCAATGATTGGGTAGCCTGATAAGGTAGGATGGTCATGGGCTTAACAACGGGCCCTAGGGAGATGTACAACGGGGACTGTAACACCCCGGATTTTTCCCAACCTAGAGTTAGACGTCCTTAGGCGATGGGTCGATCCTAACACCTGATTAACTTCTCAAACACTCAATTCAAAAGTCTCAAATCCCTTTTCAAACCATTTTCTTCAAAACCTCACATTTCCTTCAAAAATCTCACCTTTCACTACCTTATCCTTCAAAATTTTCTAAGTTCTTTCATATTAGATAGAAATCTTAAAGTTTAGGTGATGTTGATCAATACTTAAACTAAAAATTACTATGAATAGTAAATAAATAAATAAAATGGGTTTCTAACCATTAACCTTTTGGAATCTCATGAAATAAGTAGGCTATTTGGATAGATCAACTTCTCCTACCCCAAAAATGTATATCGCACGTCGAATAACTCATCCCGGTTTTTAAAATACATCCATTTTGAATATCAGACAGCAAAATCACCCCTAAACAAGTCAGCGACCGGTGAGGGCATCGCCGAGTTGGCGAGGCCTCGCCAAAATACGGGCCAGGGCGGGCCGTAGTTCATCGGCTGGCCCGTTTTCGGCCGCATTTTCTGTGATTTTGGTCCGACTTCAAAAAGTCATATCTCCCTCGTTATAACTCTGAATTATGTGATTCAAAAACTAGATTGAAGCTTAATAAGTCTAGTTTCATATTAAAATAATAGAAGAATATAATAAAAATTTTAATATAGTTAAATATAGGTCATTGTGACAACTATCTGGAAACCATTAGTTTGGACAGCTACCGCTTCTAGAATTTTTAGAATTTTTCTACAACACAAAACCTAATGAAATTTGGTAGAGATGAAGTAGACTTGATGATGAACTATTATAAAAATAATTAAAATAATATACTAACTATAAATGCCAGAAAGGGGCGTAGAACTTCCCTAGGACCGTATTCTGTCATAATTAGGACGAAATTTGGTTAAGTACTAAACTAAACAATGAATAGAATTAGCTCGAACCACTTTAAATACGATCTGCAAGATCCAAAACTTGTGGAATCATTGACGCTACATTACCCAAAAATCTAAGATCAATCTCATTACCCGGCTGCTCTCGGGAGCATCACGAAACTCTGTATCAGATCTGGACCACACATCGAAAGTCCAATTAACGCGAAATTAAACGGTTAGGACCGCCTTGCTAGGCTTGACAACCATCTCGAAAATCAAATCCAGATAGTGTCCCGGGGCTATTTGCTTGAGCTCGGAGCGAGGAGTGTGAGAAATGTGGTTTTCTTTGAAAATTAAATCTAATTTAAGTAATCTGAGACGTGTCGAAAGCTTTCAATGTCGGCTAATGGTAGATTATTGACGAGGATGCTATTTCACATGTAGAACATGGTGTCCGTTTTCCATTTCGAATACATACAAAGTATATGGAATTTTATGTATTTTAGGTATTTGTAGAAAATACCGTATACGTATAAATTTTGTAAATGTGATTGCCATGAGTATTTGTCGTATATACAAGCGAGTTATGGATGTAGTATCTGTTTGGCGAAAGGATTTGCCTTAATACAGGTTTTAGCCAACATATGATGTGTAGGCTAATATGTGTAGTCTAAGTATTTGTATAAATGCTTGTATGAGTATATACGTAGTAAATAATGCTTTACTTGGGTGTTAAGATAGGACTCTCAACTAACTTAGAGATGTATATGATTTCCTCCATGTTGGTTGTTTAATTTAACTGCTTACTTATAAAATATATGTGTTTGTATTTCCTTTTATTTTATGCTTTATGACATGCTTGTTAACATGCTTGAATTACTTTGTTTATTCTGCTTTACTCTACATGCTTCTAGTTAAGGATTGATTGTGATTGGGGCTATGATTATAGTCCAGACAATCGGTAACAGACTTGAATTCGTGGTTGAGATTCATTCGCCACGTAGGATGTGTTTGACGAACCCGAGTCGTACTTCGGTTGGCGACAGTGATTAGGCCATGCTAAGTGTTTATGCACTTCATGTCGTTCAGCTGGTTGTGCGCTCGTGCTAGTCGGGCTCGTCAAGTAACCCGATCTGTCTAATGTATGTTCACCATGTTTGGATGCTACTGCTTGAACCTAAGGTACCAAACTTACCAGTGTAATCCCGTTAACCTTGGTACCTCGATCCGCTAAGACTCATGAGCCGGGCATGGTGGTATGGGACACCGTGGTTGAGCTGTCTGCCTACGCTGGGGCCACGAACCTCTCCGTAGTGACCAGTGAGCAACCCAAACTCGTGAGCCGAATATGGTGGTATGAGACACTGTATTCAAGCTGTCGGCCTACACTGATTGGTGACGAGCCCTTTGTAGTGACCTCGACCATACTCTGAAGCTGCGGAGAGGCGACGAGCCTTTCCGTAGTAACAAAGTATAAACTAGGCCTGTATTGATAAGGTGATGGGGGAGCGGTACAACGAGTGCGTGTAACAGCCCTGACAACCCTTTACAACGACCTAGAACTGTATCATCGTATGAGATTATCTAGAAGTGACGACCCTAGACAGGATCCTTGTTTGGGAATGATATAAGGGAGGTACCTTAGTTTCCCAAATCCTGCTGTATAAAAAGGACTAATAACAACTCGGTAATCATGTGCATATCGCACTGCATGTGTCTGGAAGATGTGGAGCACTGAGGGATGAAAGCATGACGCAGACGTAAGATGGTGTCGCACGAGGGAGTATGTTGGCGAGGGCATGAATCATTATTGCATCTCATCCTTGCATTAATTACAGTACTTAGGAATGTTTGATTTGCTTGTTTTATCATTATCGCTTGATTGATTTGATAACATGTTAATCTTTGCTCTATGATTTCACTAAGTTAGCTACTCACTCCCACGTTACGGGACGGTGTTGTACACACCAACCAGACCCTGTTGTAGTTGCAGGTGATGGCGATGCTTATGAGGCGGAGTCGGACCTTTGTGATGACGATGATGCTTGTTCGTATATATTGTATTCTGGCGGCTTCATGTGAGTCATGACTTGATCGACGGGGTTATAGGGATGTCAACTAGATGACCTTACACAATTTGGTATATTTTGGAATTGTACTTGTAATTAATTAACCTGGTAAAATTATCACACTCTGGAGACTCACCACAGTTTATATATTTTATATATCTATCACGGTCTTCCGCTTGTAATTTCACTTGTCTCTGGAGTATGATATGCTGTTTTGGTATAATCCCATTCATGTTTCAATGCTCTCATCATGATCATCATTATCTATGTTGCATAAGTGATGCGTTGGAACTCGGGAGCTGAGCTTTGCTCGACCCCCGATTTTCAGGGTATTACAGGGACATTTAACCACCGTTTACAACGTGGTCATTTAACCACCATTGCTCCCAAGGTGTGGCTCATTTAGAATCTATCCTATAATGGTGTCCATGGTCTTAATACTAGCAAGGAATGAATGATCATCATAAACATTATCACATACATCATGGTGGAATCACACATCACAATTGGGCCTCACATATACAATGCAATGGGCCATACATCGCAATGGGCCTCACATAAGGGCCTCATATACATCACATTGGGCCTCTTCACATGGGCCTCTGTAACGCCCTGAAATTCGGGGGTCGAGTATGAACTCAACTCCCGAGTTCCAACGCATCACTTATGCAACATAAATAATGATGGTTAAATGTTGTCTGAGTTAGAGCAATAAACATGAGTGAGATTATACCAAAACAGTAATTCATACTCCAGTTCAATTGTATAAGGCAAGCGGAAGACTGAAATTGTATATATAAGGTATGTAAGGAAACAAAATCTTCATGAACTCCAGAGTATGAATACTAACTGAATACCCATATACATGTACTGTTTCTGAGTCAAAAAGTCAAAATACAATCTATAAGATGAGTCCTGAAATCCCCGCGATGCAGTCGGCCTAAGCAAAATCGTCAGAGTACTCCATGAATGAGAACTCATCCTGGTCCTCGTTGTAATCGGGCTTCGCCTCCTGAACCGACGTGCCGTCTATACCTGTGACAGAGTCTGGTTGGTGTGTACAACACAGTCCCGTAACGTGGGAGTGAGTAGCTAACTCAGTGGAACAATAAAGCATAGGTTAACATGTTATCAATTCAATCAAGCAGTAATGATAAAGCAGTACAATCAAACAAGTTTAACTTCTCTTATTAAATGCAAGTATGAAATGACATGATGAATGCCCTTGCCAAACCACCCTAATGCGACATCATCTTACGTTCGCAGATGCATACCTCCCTCAGTGCTCCACATTACTAGGCACATGCGGTGCGATGATGAGCATGATTACCGAGTTGTTATTAGTCCATTTCAAACAACAGTATTGGGAAACTAAGGTACCTCCCTTATATCATTCCCAAACATGATCCATTCTAGGGGTCGTCAATCCTAGTTAATCTCATACGGTATTATGGTTCGAGAGGCATCGCGAAGGCATCGCGAAGGGCTCGTCACCCGTTAGCGCGGATACAGATCTCACTGTATGCGGCTCAATTGCTGACCGTCAGCTCGAGTACAGGTCTCACCGTACTCGGCTCAATCGCTGGCCGTCAGCTCGAATACAGGTCTCACCGTACACGGCTCAACTCATACTCTAGTTGCTGTGAAGGGTTCGTCGCCAATCACAGACCTTGGAGTATACTCGAAGACACTACAGAGGACTCGTCGCCCGTCAGCACGAGTACAGGTCTCACCGTACTCGGCTCTCGCCGTAAGTATCGACAGCTCGAATACAGTGTCCCATACCACCGTATTCAGCTCACAAGTTTGGGTTGCTCAATGGTCACTATGGGGAGGCACGTGGCCCCAGCATAGGCCGACAGCTCGGCCACAGTGTCCCATACCACCATGTCCGGCTCATGAGTCTTAGCGGATCGAGGTACCATGGTTAACGGGATTTCCACTGGTAAGTTTGGTACCCTAGGTTCAAGCAGTAGTGACCAAACATGGTGAACACACATTTGACATATCGGGTTACTTGACGAGCCTGACAAGCTCGAGCGCACAACAAGTTGAGCGATATGAAGCGCAGAAGCACTCCGTGTGGCCAACCACTATCGCCTACCGAAGCACGACTCGGGTTCGTCAAACACATCCCTCGTGGCGACATAAATCTCAGCCACAATCTCAAGTCTGGTACCGAATGTCTGGACTATGGACATAGTCCCAAACTCAATCAATTCTCATCCATAGCATGTGGAGTAAAGCATGATAAATAAAGTAATACAAGCATGCTAGTAAGCACTTCATAAGGCATGTTATAAAGCATGATATAAAGCATGTTGTAAAGCATGTGAAAGAGCACTATACACATAGGGATACAAACACATACACTTCATAAGTGAGTAGTTAGAGTAAACAACCACATGGAGGGAATCATACATGTCTCTAAAGTAGTTGAGAATTTCATCTCAGCACTTACCTAAGGCACTAACATCTAAGCATTTACCCTCACAAGCATTTACACAAACACTTAGAGTACACTATTTCAACATACATGACGTATGTTAATAAAATATGTATTAGGGCTATCCTTTTGCCAAGTGAGTATTTTATCCATGTATATCATATTCATACAGCAAATAGTCATGACAATTACATCTCCAAAATCTATACCTATATGGTATTTTCTAGAATACACAATTTCAACATACATAGTGTATATAATCAAACATGTATTACAGGCGATTCCTTTCGCCAAATCAGTATTTTATCCATAAACTATATAATCATACAACAATTAATCATGGCAATCACATTTCCAAAATTTGTACATATACGGTATTTCTACGTATACCTAGAGTATGTAAAATTCCATATTTTGCATCTTTAATCGAAATAGGAAACGGAAAGCACTTTGTACATGTACAATTACATACAGATCATGAATCTATCATTATCTGACATTGAAAGCGTTGAAAACCGTAACCTATACACCTAAAGTCCTCACCTTACACCTTAGGATTGCAACGAATCAGCTAGGTTCGTTAGGCTTCCGTATCCGGCGATTTTGTAGCCTAAAGAGCGAAACCGATTAGCTATTTCATAACCTATAACCTTCACCCTCTTAAACAGATCTAGGGTTAGGGATTCTTACCTTAAAACGGAGTCGGTATCGCCGGGAAAGCGGCAAGGAAGGGGTGGTGTAGTCCGTGTGGTGATTGGAAACAGTAGGAGGGAGTTTCTCCCACAACTCTCTAGCTTTCTCTCACTTTTCCTCTCTTCTCCTTAGGGTTTTATCCCAAATTCGTATGACTGTGAGAGAGGCTGCCCTAAGGTCCTTATATAGCCTAAAAACTCTCCGGAATAGACTTATGTTCAAGGTATACTTATATTATAAGCAAATCGGCGTTAATTCAGCTCAAAAGAGGGTTTCTGGCGGCCCTCCTTGAGCCAAACGTCGGACTTAAGCTCACTAACCTTGGATCTACGTGGGGTTATGTTTTCGTCTCGGTCGGAATCCCAGATCACGCGTGGTGGACCATTTTTAGTTCAACGGTCAGTGGGCCTCGATCTAAAATTTCAAGTACATGTAAATGTTCCTGAAATTTTTCCTGATCTGAGGGTGTATTTGGGTCAGATTCTGATGGTCTGGTTGCTTATAAAATGTACGCAAGCGATACGTGCCAGATCACTATTCAAGATATTTATTTTGTAAAGAAAACAGGAGTTTTCACACTCCCTCGCTCCAGACTCGAGCGAACGGCTGTGGGACACAGTCTGAACTTGATTTCCGAGATGGTTGTCAAGCCCAGCGAGGCGGTCCTGATTCCTTAACTTCGTTTTATTCGGACTCCCGATGTGCGGTCTAGACCTGATACGGAGTTTCAATTCGTTCCCGAGAGCAGTCGGGTAATGAGTTTGATCCTAGACTTTAGGGTAACCTAGCGTCAATGATTCTGCAAGTTTTGGGTCTTGCAGATCGTATTTAAAGTGATTCCATCGGATTTTATGGCTAATCTAGTTTAACACTTAGTTAACTTTGTTAAATTTCTAAAGGATTTAATCCTAAGTGATTTCTGGTCGAGGTGATACTCGAGCCCTTGTACGGAAATTTACAGGTCGTTACAGCCTCTCATACATCACATTGGGCCTCATCACATGGGCCTCTCATACATCACATTGGGCCTCATCACATGGGCCTCTCATACATCACATTGGGCCTCATCCCATGGGCCTCTCATACCTCTCATTGGGCCTCATCACATGGGCCTCACACAATAGAACAAGTGGGCCTTATATGATGCAGGTGGGCCCGCTGGACGTTACAAAGAACGAACAGCCTAGATACACATCATAGTGGGCCAGCTGGACGGCCCATTTGATGGACGGCCTGAATCATGGTGGGCCGCTGCCCTAGATGGCGTGGGTACAACATATACATCAGGGTGGATCCCACCGTCCCCTGCTGGACGGTGTGGATGATACACATGCGTCAGGTGGACCCCACCATCCTAGCTGGACGGTGGATAAAACAGATACATCAGATGGGTCTCACCGTCCTAGCTGGACGATTCAGATAAAGCACAAACATCAGGTCCCACAGATAGACGATGGATATAACACATGTATCTAGGGTGGGGTCCACGTCCCATGCACGGACGACGTGGATAGAACGCATACACCATGGTGTGTCCAACACCATCCCAGGTTGGACGGGTGGATAGCACATACATCACACTGGGTCCCACTGTCCAGGGTCTGGACGGTGTGGATGAAATACTTACATCATGGGTGGGTCCACGTGGTGTGGCCCACTAGCTTAAAGGTTAAGCAAACCTTTGATTTATTATTATTATTATTATTATTATTATTTTACAGGTTAGGGACTGCTGCTGGACAACAGTTTATCCGCAAGAACGTGGTCCGTCCAACTTAAATCTTCTCTCTTGGTTGAGAAATGGGATGGGTTGGAGTGAAGGATGGGAGAGAGGGATGGTGTTGTGTTAGAAGGATAGGATGAGAGGAATGGGTGGTGTAAGAGAGGGATGGGTGTGTGTAAGTGTAACGCCCTGAAAATCGGGGGTCGAGCAGAAGCTTAGCTCCTGAGTTCCAACGCATCACTTATGCAACATAGATAATGATGATTAAATGTTGTCCGTATTAGTGCATTAAACATGAGTGAGATTATACCAAAACAACATATCATACTCCAGAGACAATTAAATTACGCAAGCAGAATACTGTGATAGATATATAAAATATATAAGCTGTCGTAAGTCTCCAGAGTGTGAACATGGTACTAGGTTAAATAATTACATGTACAATTTCAAAATATACAAAAGGTGTAATGTCATCTAGTCAACATCCCAGAAATCCCCGTCGATCAGGACACGACTCACATGAACCTGCCTGAAAACTGCATGTAGGAGCATGCCTCCTCGTCATCCTCGAAGTCTGGCTCCGCCTCGTAGGCATCGCCACCACCTGTAACTAAGATAGAGTCTGGTTGGTGTGTACAACACCGTCCCGCAACGTGGGAGTGAGTGATCAACTCAGTGGAACTATAAAACAAAGGTTAACATGTTATCAATTCAGTCAAGCAGTAATGATAAAGCAATACAAACAAACATGCCTAAGTACTCTGATTAATGCAAGAATGGTATGTAATAATGATGCATGCCCTCGCATGCACTTCATCTGCGATCTTCATCTCACGGTCGTGGCATGTCAGTCACTTCCTCAGTGCTCTACCCAACGCCAAACGACACATGCAATGCGGTGCATGAGCGTGATTTCTAAGTTCTTATTAGATCTTTTCATACAGCAGGATTGAGAAGCTAAGGTACTGCCCTTTATATCATTAACCCAAACAATGATCCATCTAGGGTCGTCAATCCTAGTTAATCACATACGATAGACAAGTTCAGGTCACTACCACCAATGCCTTACCAACTGACAGTATATTTTTGAAGGTTCGTTACCAACCCGACTGGGGATCACAACCATACTGCACCGGGGTAGGCCTATTTCATACTTGAGGTCACTCCACCAATGCCCTACCAACTGGCAGTCTATTTTCGAAGGCTCGTCACCGACCCGACTGGAGACCATAGCCAGGCTGCGCCAATGGAGGGCGACAGCTCAAATATAGTGTCCCATACCACCATATTCGGCTCACGAGTCTGGGTTGCTCACTGGTCACTACGGGGAGGCTCGTAGCCCCAGCGTAGGCCAACAGCTCAACCACAGTGTCCCATACCACCATGCCTGACTCATGAGTCTTAGTGGATCGTGGTACCATGGTTAAATGAACTTTTCACTGGTAAGTTGGTACCTTAGATTCAGTAGGAGTGTCCATACATGGTAAACACACAATATGCCAATCGGGTTATTAGACAAGTTCGATTGGTACGAGTGTACGCTGAATTAGCCACAAGGTACCACTGTCGAGGATCATTGTACGCCTCGGATTCATCGAACGTGTCCAATGTAGCGTGACTAGTTCAGCCACTTAACCAGGAATTGTTAAGATTGCCTGGACTACATAGTAGTCTCAAGCGCACTTCAAACGATAACATTCACAGGTGATAATCAATGACAGCAAGTGACAACCAAATCTAAATATAAATTTCATTTGAGCATTTCAACATACACATGCTACACATGTAACTACACAGACATTTCATCCAAAAATCGCAGAGTAGTAAGATAGATCACATTAAGGAAACTGTAACCATAGATAAGGGAATTGAGAATCTCATCTCAACACCCTCATTACATACATTTAAACAAGCACTTCCTCATTCAGGCAATTTGTAAGACCCGTATCCTAGTCCGTACCATTCCGTAGGCTTCCGCGCTCCTTCCGGTCGAATTCCGCCAACCCTCGACCTGTATCCGACGTTTGCACGTGATCCTAAGCCGAGACCTGCATGCCAAAATCGGTTCAACTCGAAACTTGTATCATAGCAACCGTGCCGTTGCTGCGGTTCCAACGCCGCGACTCGAGCACCGAACCGAAACCCAGGCCAGGAGATGTGGGTCTGCATTTAATCAATCAATCAAGTCCCATCAATCAATCAAGTACACTCCATACCTCAAGTACAAGTCAAGTACATGCAAGCTATCTCTCTCTTTTCCATAAGTCAACCCTCTCTCTCCCTACCCATCCCTCTTTTACCAATTTTCAAACCAAACCACACCCATCCATCTCCTTTCCTTACAACCACCACATCATCCCATCCATATCATCCCATCCTCTCTCTCTCTCTCTCTCTCTCTCTCTCTCTCTCTCATTTCTCAAACCTTCCAAGCAACACCACACGTCCAAGCTGCTCTTTCCCAAGCCAAGTGTGGCCCACCCTCTCATCTCTCATCCCCACCATCAAAATTCCATCATCCACCGTTAAAAGCTAAGCATAGGAGCTGAGGAGCCTAAGGGAGCAAGAAGGAGGCCTAGAGGTGGGTGATCCACCGTTAATTTTCATTAAGGGCCCACTTATGATGGGACCCATTTTGATGTATGTGTTTGTGATTAAAGAGGGACCCATAGTGGCGGGGTCCCTCCACTCCACTGATCTTTCTCTATTTCCCTCTCTCTCTCTCTCTTTCATTGTTGATGGCCCACCCAGATAGATCCCACCATAAAGTATGTAACTCATCCATGCCATCCATCATCGTGGGACCCACCTGAAGGAGTGTTGATCTACACCATCTAGCCCATTAGTGGGCCCGGACGGAAGGAAAAACATAAACATCAGGTGATCCAAACAGGTGGGCAACGTTCATGTGGGACCCACCACGATGCTGTGTTTATCCATTCCGTCTAGCGTCCCTGGACGCTGGACGTAGAGGTGGCTAGCATGGAGTGCGTGTACTGACATGGGTGTGTACTGTCAAGCTAATTTTTTTAAAAAATGCTTTTGGGGTGGGCCGATTATGAGGGCCCCATCTTGATGTATGTACTTAATCCACGCTGTCCATTCCATTCCCCAGCTCATTTCAGGCGTTAAGCCGAAAAATGAAGTTAATCCGAACATCTGGTGGGCCGTACCTTAAAAAATAGCATTTTGACAGATAAAAGCTATTAAGACCCACCTTGATGTTTCCATACGCCAAAACATACCAAATATTGGTCTTATTTGGTCCGTCTTTAGTCCTAGAACCCAGTGGTTGGGCTGGATCCTCCAAAAACGGGCCCCACATAGGAAAATCTGTAATAAAAAATTTTTGCAAGCAGCAGGCACTGCTATTGTTGAGGACGTCAGCAGCAGCGTCCTGCTGCGCCGTTGGATGAAAGGCAGGGACCATGGGTCCCAGTCACAATGTATGTGTTTTATCTACAGCGTCCAGCGACCATCCGTTCGCTGGACGGCCAGTGAACCCCACCCCTGATGCATTATGCCATCCGTCCGTGTTGGCTGAGGACACCACCCTGATGTGTGAGTTTCATTCGATGCCGCCCAACTATTTCCATCTTAACTGTCCATCAACTGGCGTGCCACGCCAGGTACGACCCCACCATGATGCATGTGATGTATTCCTACCGTCCATCCTTTTGGCGACCTCGTCTCACGGCTTGAGACTAAGGCAGATTCCAATATCAAGTGGACCACACTGCAGAGAACGGTGAGACGAACGCCCACCATTGAAAACCCTTTGGGATTATAAGGGTCAGGATCAATATAATATTTGTGTTTCCTCTATATCGTAGTCCTTATGACCTTATGCCCAGGCTAGATGGAAATTAAATACCATAGTGGGCTCATTGGAATTTAACCGTGGGCATTATTATCACCACTGCTATTTGCGATATGGTCCAAATGAACTTTTGATCTGATTCATTGGTAGGATAATGCACTAAAATGATCTTTACAGTTGGATGATTGATGTGGCCCAAGTAGTGTGACCCACTTGTTGTATTTGAGAAGCCCTATATGACGTGTTTGAGGCCCATGGATTAAGGCCCGATTTGATGTGCTTGGGGGCCCATTCAACTCGGCCCATTAGAGTCGGCCCATTGATTCGGCCCATTTGATCAGCCCACTTGATTCGGCCCGTTTGATTGATTCGACCCATTTGATATACACGTGGCCCATTGTTGAGGCCCACCTTGATTTATAGAAGGCCCATTGTTGAGGCAGCCTTGATAGATATGAGGCCCATATTATGAGGCCCATTGTGATGCATGCAAGCTCATGTAATTAGGCCTAACTTGATGTATTTGTGGCCCGCCCACTAAGGCCCATTTTGATATATATATATATATATATATATATATATATATATATATATATATATATATATATATATAGACCCATGATATGAGGCCCATTTGACGTATTGGAGGCCCATGAGTCGAGGCCCAATGAGATGTACATAAGTCCATTGTAATGTGTTTCCACCATGGTTCTTGTGATGATCTCGATGGCGGGCCGTGCCTTGGGAGCAATGATGCTTTGACGTCCACATTGTAGGATGATGTTGGCTAAATGTCCACATTATCACTCACCTTAAGGCCCATTGATAGGCCCATACTTGTAATGTGTAGGCCGTCTAGGCCCATTTTCACTATGTACAGAGTCCATCACTATATAACATGTTTAGTATAAATCCATGATCATACGCATCATATGTATGCTTGATATGAGGAGTGACTGATCGTAGCATATGCCCTTGAGCATATTGTTTATGGGCTCCCTGATAGGCGGAGTTGCCCTATATGAGCGCATGGTACACGCAGGACTGTTGCATGACTGGTAGTGTGATTCATGCACTTGCATTTATGTGATTGTGGTTACTGTATGCCCTAGCGACATCAGGGCCATAGCCTCCACAGATACATCGTGGATGGCAGGATTGGATACCGAAAATACTATTTCTACCATTGGGGCGCCACAGATGTCCCTTGGTGAAAATCCTAAATCTGATGGTACCAGACGATGACTCCAACGTCGAGACCGAGTGGATACATGAGCACGGGAGGGCTATATACTAGTAAACCGCGTCTCCCACTATGTCGTGGTCGGTTGGGAAGGGGTGTGACCTTACTCGCCTGAGTGAGGGGGCAACTTCTAGGTTGAGTTTGACTAGCTTGAGGAATCAGTCCGCTATCGACGAGCCGGGCCCGATATTGGCAGGCGGATAGTGAGGTCTCTTCCACTCTCCCAGTTGTGCGTTCGGATAGGGGCGGCAAGCTGGCGTAGAGTGTACTAGACCCCGATGATTATCTAGACTGAGAACCGTACTGATTTGATGCTCTAGTGAGGAGCTGCATTGATATGTGGATGTGGATTGACATGCTTGACTTGCATTATGCATCACATGGCCTTGATATGGCTGATGACATTTATATTCTGCATCGCATAGCCTTGGTACCACTGATTGCATTCATGTACTCATTAGCACGATTCCGCAATACTCTGACCTTGTATTCTGAGCATGCTTATACTACTCACACACTTACACCACCCTCTAAGCTTTCCATAAGCTTATGCACGATTGATGCATGCAGGTGATGCCAGGACACAGCCGTAGCCTCACCGAAGTTGGAGTGTGCAGCTGAGCTTCTGGAGTTTTTGTTACTTTCAGTATATTGTATTTCCCTTTCATACGCCTTGTACTTAAAGTTTTTGATCATAGTGGATTTTGTGATGGTGTTCTTGTGGTTATTGTTCGTGGGTTATGCTTATAATTATGCTCATTATAAATTAAATTGATGATTAGAAATCTTCGTAGCATTCCAGGATCGGAACCTGGTGTATGGGTGTCGGGAGCCGAGAATGGGGTACTACGGAGGCTGTCGGCGCCGTATTCGGCGATCGAAAATTTTGTGACCCCAGTTTTCGAGTTCGGGGCATGACAGAAGTTGGTATCAGAGCATAACTTGGGAATAATCGAGAACAACATCACATTTTTGCTATGAGTTTAGGACGATTAGGTTCCAAGTGAGAAAACTTCCCTAACGTGTGATTCTCAAGGTTGATTAGCGTCCTTACTCTTCCTATAGGACATGCTGAGCAGGAGAACGACCCGAGCGCACCTTGATCCACCACCTCTGGCTCCAGCTTTACCACCTGCACCTCCTGTTCCACCACCAGAGTTCCCTGCTCCCCTGCCTGAGGATGTCGTTCCTTCACCTGATGCCGGTGCGGATCCGACCGTGCCTGTGAGTGCCTCGTAGTTACAGCAGATGTTGTAGGCTGTGACTGCTGTGCTTCAGGGGCAGAGCAGGTGCCCAGTTGTTTCTCCAGCCCAGGCCGAGCAGGAGCTCGCAAGCGCCCTTCTTCGTGA
Source organism: Magnolia officinalis (assembly GCA_021015155.1). NCBI lineage: Eukaryota > Viridiplantae > Streptophyta > Magnoliopsida > Magnoliales > Magnoliaceae > Magnolia > Magnolia officinalis. Next base: position 41,698,321 of record JAJHSJ010000003.1, read on the forward strand.
GTTCAGATAGCTTGATCTTCCTCGTTTCCAGGGCGAGCCAGATCTGACTGTAGCCGAGAGATGGCACTCCAATGTGGAGAAGATCTTCGATACTATGACATGTATGACCCAACAGCGAGTCCGGTTGGCTGTATTCCTTCTCCAGGGTGAGGCAGAGCACTGGTGGACCTCCGTTACCCGCATCATAGGACCTGATTATGTCTGGACATGGGAGGACTTTATCGACCAATTCGAGGAGCAGTACTTCCCTGACCACATTCGACGTCAGAGAGCACTGGAGTTCGAGACTCTGGTGTAGGGGGACATGACCGTGGTGTAGTACGTGGCCCGTTTTGTAGCTCTATCGAGGTTCACGCTATATTTAGTTGATGACGAGGGGCGGAAGGCCCGCCGTTTTGAGAACGGTTTGCGTTACGGTCTTCGTGGCCGTGTGATTGGGCATGAGCTCCCGACTTTTTAGGCGGTAGTATGGAGGGCTCAGATTTACGAGATTGAGTGGGCGGGCACGCAGGCCGATCGAGATCAGAGAAGGGGACGGAAGAGGCAGGCCCCCTCCAATAGCTCCCAGTAGCATCGACGACCGCAGAGGTACAGGAGCCACCCATCCACCAGAGCACCAGTAGCACCGTCGGCACCCCCAACGGCACCACCTTAGAGGCTGCTTTCTGATACCTGATATGGATGCAGTGGGATAGGACACCATAGGCGGGAGTGTCCCTGACCTCAGCAGCAGCAGCCGAGAGCACCACAACAGCCTCCTCAGTAGCAGTTGAGAGCACTACAGGAGCCTCCACAGTAGCAGCGACAACAGGTCTCGCCACCGAGCCCCCCTCAACATTAGCAGCATCAGCACCAGCCTCAGAGGCTACAACAACAGAGGCAGCAGTTTCGAGTACCTCAATGACAGCAGCAGCATCCTCCGAGGGGACAGACACCTCCCCAGCCAGCTTAGGCTAGGTTTTGTGGGGCTTAGCAAGACCCGCAGACTTTTGGAGGAGTCGTTGAGGGTATACTTCCAGTCTCTTCATGCATCACCCGAGTACTATTTGATTACGGTGCTTCGCACTCTTTCATGTCTGAGGACTTTTATCGATCGATTGGATTGCTGACAGAATTTACTAGTGAGGGATTGACCGTATTGACGCCCTTGGGGAAGACTACAGTATTGGGCTGTTTCTGTTCGTCTTGCCCCATTCTGGTTGGTGATATCTTTTTGCCCGCTGACTTGTTTGTGCTGCCGATGACAGACTTCGATGTTATCTTAGGCATGGATTGGCTTGCAGAGTATCATGCCATTTTGGACTATTCCTCGAGGACAGTCACATTTTGCATACTTGGCTTGCCACAGTTTCAGTTCGTTGCAGAGCCCCGAGGAGAGCCATTATCTTGTTTGATGTCCTGTGCAGTCAAGGTGCTCGTTGCCTTGTGTATCGATTAGTTGCCGGTGGTCTGTGATTTCCCTGACGTGTTCTAGGAGATTCCAGATTATCGCCGCGCGTCATATTGAGTTCCAGATTGACCTTGTACCTGGTACCGCGCCTATCTCGAAGGCCCCGTACCATATGACACTGATGGAGTTGCGTGAGCTACAACGACAGTTGGACGAGTTGCGTGAGTTAGAATTTATTCGTCCGAGCAGTTCACCTTGGGGAGCGCCGGTACTCTTTGTCAGGAAGAAGGATGGCTCGTTGAGGCTCTGCGTGGACTACCGCGAGTTCAACCGGTTACGATTAAGAACAAGTACCTACTCACGAGGATAAATGATTTATTTGATCAGTTGCAGGGTGCACAATTCTTTTCAAAGATTGACCTACGTTCCGGTTATCATCAGATTCGTGTCCGAGAGGAGGACATCCCGAAGACGGCTTTTAGGACGCGCTATGGTCATTTTGAGTTTCAGGTCATGTCCTTTGGGCTGACCAATGCACCCACGGTCTTCATGCAGTTGATGAACGAGGTCTTCCGTCCATATCTTAATCAGTTTGTTGTGGTCTTCATCGATGACATTCTGATATATTCGAGGACCCGTGAGGACCATATACAGCATTTGGAGATCACTTTGCAGACCCTCCGTGCCCACCAGCTGTATGCGAAGCTGGAGAAGTGCGAGTTCTGGCAGGAGGAGGTGAGGTTCCTTGGTCACGTGGTGATGAGGGAGGGTGTCGCAGTGGACCTCTCGAAGGTTGAGGTAGTGTGTCAGTGGGACCAGCCCACGACTGAGTCTGAGATCCGCAGTTTCCTTGGTTTAGCGGGATACTATCGGCGTTTCATTGAGGGCTTCTCCTGTATTGTAGCCCCATTGACCAGGTTGACTTGGAAGGACGCAGAGTTTGTTTGGAGCGATGCCTGTGAGCGAGCATTTATGGAGTTGAAGGACTGTCTGAAGACCGCTCCTGTCCTAACTCTTCCCTTTGGGAGTGATGAATTTGTTGTATTTACCGATGTTTCACGTATTAGCTTGTCTGCTCAAAGTTCATGAGCTAAACTACCCCACGCATGATTTGGAACTGGCAGCAGTCGTCTTTCCACTGAAGGTGTGGAGACACTATCTCTATGGGGTCAGGTTCGAGCTCTTCTCTGACCACAAGAGCTTGAAGTATCTATTCTCTCAGTCTGAGCTGAACATGAGACAGAGACGCTGGATGGAGCTTCTGAAGGACTATGATTTTGACCTCCAGTACCACCCAGGCAAGGCGAATGTGATGACAGATGCCCTCAGCCGTTAGCCATGAGGCCTGGTGGCACATATGATGATTCAGGAGTGGAGGATGCTTGAGGATATAGCAGAGTACGACTTTGATTTTGGTCTACAGTCTTTTATCGTTCAGCTATCAAGCCTGTCGATTCAGCCCTCTCTTATCACAAGGGTGATCGAGGCTCTACAAACAGAAAAGTCGTTACAGGATTACCGAGCAGAGGCAGCATCTGAGAGTCAGACAGATTGGTAGATTAGTTCTGATAGTGGACTTCGCTTCAGAGGCTGATTATGTGTCCCGCATATTCCTGAGTTGCGCAGAGATCTTATGACCGAGGCACATCGATCGCGGTTTTCTATCCACCCTGAATCGACGAAGAAGTATCGTGATATGAGGAGACAGTGTTTTTGGGCGGGGATGAAGCGCCAGATTTCCAGTTTTGTGGCCTAGTGTGACACATGCCAGCGTGTCAAGGCCGATCATCAGAGACCCCCTTGGTCTATTGCAGTCGTTGAGCGTCCCGATGTGGAAGTGGGAGCATGTATCTACCGATTTTATCATGGGTTTGCCAAGGACTCAGCCAGTCATGACGCCATCTGGGTTGTCGTTGATCGTCTGACGAAGTCGGCACACTTTCTTATGATTCGTGCGACTTGGCCTTTGGACCGGCTTGCGAGATTATTCATCGAGGAGATCGTGAGACTGCACGGCATTCCAGTCTCGATTGTTTCTGACCGAGAACCGAGGTTCACGTCCCAGTTTTGGAGGAGCTTTCAGAGAGCGATGGGGTCTGATTTGCAGCTCAGCACCTCGTATCATTCACAGACCGATGGCCAGACCAAGAGGGTCAACCAGATCCTTGAGGATATGCTTCGGGCTTGCGTGATTGACTTTGGGGGTAGCTGGGATGAGCATTTGCGATTGGCTGAGTTCGCATACAACAACAGCTATCAGGCGACCATTGACATGACTCCTTTTAAGGCATTGTATGGTAGACCGTGCAGATTTCTGAGTTGTTGGACCAAGGTTGGAGAGCGGCGCCTACTAGGTCCCGAGCTTGTGCTGCAGACATCAGAGGCTATTGAGATCATCAATATAAGAAGCATCCTCACGAACCTCCAACTGCTGCCAATCAATAACAGGTTCCACGTCTGACCCACACTTCCTCAACATAGAGAAAGGAAAACATTGTGGACGCCAAACAACTGAGATGGTAAGGCAAGCCGATAGGCCACGGCGCCAATGCGCTCAGTGATCTCGAAAGGTCTAATGAATCTTAGGGCAAGCTTGCCCTTCGTCCCAAATCGAACTACGCCCTTCATGGGCAAGACCTTGAGATACACTTTATCCCATACTACGAACTCTAAGGGATGACACCGGGGATCAGCAAAACTCTTCTGCCGACTCTGAGTTGTGCGCATCCTCTGCTTGGAAGGACCAGGTCCTCCGAACCAGGGTTGTTCCCTTGGTGAAGGTTAATTGGGGTCACCATTCTGTTGATGAGGCGTTTTGGGAGGGCGAGGCCGAGATTCGAGAGTGCTATCCCCATCTCTTTGATGATTGATCATATATTGTATCTTGTATGCTGTCTCCGATTTTATATGACGATGCCTTGTTTCCTCTTCTATTATGAGTTATGTTTCCTTGCAATGATTGCGTAAATTTCGAGGATGAAATTTTTATTTGGAGGGGAGAACTATAAGACCCGTATCGTAGTCCGTACCATTTCGTAGGCTTCCGCGGTCCTTCTGTCGAATTCCTGCGACCCTGACCTGTATCCGACGTTTGCGCGCGATCCTAAGCCGAGACCTGCAGGCTAAAGTCGTCTCAACCTGAAACTTGTATCATAGCGACCGCGTCGTCGCTGCGGTTCCAACGCCGCGACTTGCGCACCGAACTAATACCCAGGCCACGAGATGTGGGCCTGCATTCAATTCGAAGAAACGCCGCGCATTATGAATTTCGAGGGAATCTCTATGACATGTCCTATCAATCAATCAAGTACACTCCATACCTCAAGTACAAGTCAAGTACATACAAGCCATCTCTCTCTTTTCCATAAGTCAACCCTCTCTCTCCCTACCCATCCCTCTTTTACCAATTTTCAAACCAAACCATACCCATCTATCTCCTTTCCTTACAACCACCACATCATCCCATCCATATCATCCCATCCTCTCTCTCTCTCTCTCTCTCTCTCTTTCTCAAACCTCCTAAGCAACAGCACACGTCCAAGCTACTCTCTCTCAAGCCAAGTGTGGTCCACCCTCTCATCTCTCATCCCCACCATCAAAATTCCATCATCCACCGTTAAAAGCTAAGCATAGGAGCTGAGGAGCCTAAGGGAGCAAGAAGGAGGCCTAGAGGTGGGTGATCCACTGTTAATTTTCATTAAGGGCCCACTTATGATGGGACCCATTTTGATGTATGTGTTTGTGATTAAAGAGGGACCCATAGTGGAAGGGTCCCTCCACTCCACCGACCTTTCTCTATTTCCTCTCTCTCTCTCTCTCTCACTCTCTCTCTTTCATTGTTGATGGCCCACCCGGATAGATCCCACCATGAAGTATGTAACTCATCCATGCCATCCATCATCGTGGACCCACCTGAAGGAGTGTTGATCTACACCATCTAGCCTATTAGAGGGCCTGGACGGAAGGAAAAACATAAACATTAGGTGATCTAAACAGGTGGGCCACGTTCATGTGGGACCCACCACGATGCTGTGTTTATCCATGCCATTCAGCGTCTCTGGATGCTGGACGTAGAGGTGGCTAGCATAGAGTGCGTGTACTGACATGGATGTGTACTGTCAAGCTAATTTTTTAAAAAATGCTTTTGGGGTGGGCCGCTTATGAGGGCCCCATCTTGATGTATGTACTTAATCCACTCTATCCATTTCATTCCCCAGTTCATTTCAGGCGTTGAGCCGAAAAATGAAGTTAATCTGAACATCTGGCGGGCCATACCTTAGAAAATAGTATTTTGACCGATAAAAGCTATTAAGACCCACCTTGATGTTTCCGTACGCCAAAACATACCAAATATTGGTCTTATTGGGTCCGTCTTAAGTCCTAAACCCAATGGTTGGGCTGGATCCTCCAAAAGCGGGCCCCACATAGGAAAATCTGCAATAAAACAAAAAACAATTGCAAGCAGCAGGCGCTGCTGCTGCTGAGGACATCAACTGCAGCGTCCTGCTGCGCCTTTGGATGGAAGGCAGGGACCATGGGTCCCAGCCATAATGTATGTGTTTTATCTACGGCTTCCAACGACCATCCGTCCCCTGGATGCCCAGTGGACCCCACCCCTGATGCATTATGTCGTCCGTCCGTGTTCGCTGAGGACGCCACCTTGATGTGTGAGTTCATTTGATGCCGCCCAACTATTTTCCATCTCAACCGTCCATCAACTGGCGTGCCACGCCAGGTACGACCCCACCATGATGCATGTGATGTATTCCTACTGTCCATCCTTTTGGCGACCTCATCTCATGGCTTGAGACTAAGGCAGATCCAATATTTAGTGGACCACACTGCAGAGAACGGTGAGACGAACGCCCACCATTGAAATCCCTTTGGGATTACAGGGGTCTGGATCAATATAATATTTGTGTTTCCTCTATATTTAGGTCCTTGTGACCTTATGCCTAGACTGGATGGAAATTAAATACCATAGTGGGCCCATTGGAATTTGACAATGGGCATTATTAGCACCACTGCTATTTGTGGTATGGTCCAGATGATCTTTTGATCTGATTCATTGGTAGGATAATGCACTAAAATGATCTTTACAGTTAGATGATTGGTGCTGCCCAAGTAGTGCGACCCACTTGTTGTATTTGAGAAGCCCTATATGACTTATTTGAGGCCCATGGATTAAGGCCTGATTTGATGTGCTTGGGGGTCCATTCAACTCGACCCATTAGAGTCGGCCCATTGATTCGGCCCATTTGATCGGTCCACTTGATTTGGCCCATTTGATTGATTCGACCCATTTGATATACGCGTGGCCCATTGTTGAGGCCCACCTTGATTTGTAAAAGGCCCCTTGTTGAGGCCGCCTTGATAGATTTGGGGCCCATTGTGATGCATGCAAGGATCATGTGATTAGGCCCAACTTGATGTATTTGTGGCCTGCCCACTAAGGCCCATTTTGATATATATATATATATATATATATATATATGAGACCCATGGTATGAGGCCCATTTAACGTATTGGAGGCCCATGGGTCGAGGCCCAATGAGATGTACGTAAGCCCATTGTAATGTGTTTCCATTGTGGTTCTTGTGATGATCTCGATGGCGGGCCGTGCCTTGGGAGCAATGATGGTTTGACGTCTACATTGTAGGATGATGTTGGTTAAATGTCCGCATTATTACTCGCCCTAAGGCCCATTGATAGACCCATACTTGTAATGTGTAGGCCGTCTAGGCCCATTTTCGCTATGTACAGAGTCCATCACTATATAACATGTTTAGTATAAATCCATGATCATACGCATCATATGTATGCTTGATATGAGGAGTGACTGATCATAATATATGCCCTCGAGCAGATTGTTTATGGGCTCCCTGATAGGTAGGTTGCCCTACATGATCGCGTGGTACACGCAGGACTGTTGCATGACTGGTAGTGTGATTCATGCACTTGCATTTGTGTGATTGTGGTTACTGTATGCCTTAGCGACATTAGGGCCATAGCCTCCACAGATACATCGTGGATGGCCGGATTGGATACTGAAAATATTGTTTCTAGCATCGGGGCGCCATAGATGTCCCTGGGTGAAAATCCCTAAACTCGATGGTACCAGAGGATGACTCTAACGTCGAGACCGAGTGGATACAGGAGCGCATGAGGGCCGTATACCAGTAGGCCGCGTCTCCCACTGTGTCGTGGTTGGTTGGGAAGGGGTGTGACCTTACTCACCTGAGTAAGGGGGCAACTTCTAGGTTGAGTTTGACCAGATTGAGGAATTAGTCTGCTATCGACGAGTCGGACCCGATATTGGAAGGCGGATAGTGAGGTCTCTTCCACTATCCCAGTTGTGCGTTCGGATAGGGGCGACAAGCTGGCGTAGAGTGTACTAGACCCCGGTGATTATCCAGACTGAGAACCGTACTGATTTAATGTTCTAGTGGGGAGCTGCATTGATATGTGGATGTGGATTGACATGCTTGACTTGCATTATGCATCGAATGGCCTTGATATGGTCGATGACATTTATATTCTGCATCGCATAGCCTTGGTACGACTAATTGCATTCATGTACTCATTAGCACAATTCTGCATTAATCTGACCTTGCATTCTGAGCACGCTTATACTGTGCACACACTTACACCACCCTCTAAGCTTTCCATAAGCTTATGCATGATTGATACGTGCAGGTGACGCCAGGATGCAGTCGTAGCCTCGCCGTAGTTGGAGTGTGCAGCTGAGCTTCTGGAGTTTTTGTTACTTTCAGTATATTATATTTCCCTTTCATACGCCTTGTACTTAAAGTTTTTGATCATAGTGGATTTTGTGATGGTGTTCTTGTGTTTATTGTTCGTGGGTTATGCTTATGGTTATGCTTATTACAAATCAAATTGATGATTAGAAATCCTTCTTGTAGCATGCCAGGATCGGAACCTGGTGTATGGGTGTCGGGAGCCGAGAATGGGGTACTACGGAGGCTGTCGGCGCCGGATACGGCGATTGAGACTTTTGTGAGCCCGGTTTCCGATTTCGGGGTGTGACACATTTGATCAAACACTTAGACTACACATTTCAACATACATGTATTAGACTAGTTATAACATGTAACATCCCGGATTTTTGCCAACCTGGGATTAGACGTTCTAGGGCAATGGTCGATCCTAAGACCTTATCAACTTGTCAAAACTAAATCCCACAGTCTAAAATCGCTCCTGAACCCATTTCCTTCACAAATCCCACCCCTTTACTACCTTGTGCTTTCAATTTTTCAAAGCACTTTCGCCCTAGACACTAACTTAAACTAGCTAAGTAGTAAAACTTGGATCACTTTATATACAAACTACAAAGGCCTAAGTACCATCTCAACCAGAAAACAATTAGGATAAATCCTTTAGAATTTAACAAAGTTAACTAAGTACAACTCGACTAGCCATGAAATCCGTTGGGATCGCTTTAAATACGATCTGCAAGACCCAAAACTTGTAAAACATGTGACTCTAGGTTACCCTAAAGTTTAGAACCGAACTCATTACCCGTCTGCTCTCTCGGGACTGAAACGAAACTTCGTATGAGGTCTAGATCGTACATCGGGAGTCCGATTAACACGAAGCTAAGGAAACCAGGACCGCCCCACTGGGCTTGACAATCATCTCAAAATCAGATGATTTCCGATGTCCCACGGCCATTGTTTTCACTCCGGAGCGAGGGAGTGTGAAAAACACTATTCCCATCCAAATGAAAATATCTGGAATAGTGATCTGGCATCTTTTTTTGGTTGCGTGTCAGTATTAAGCAACCTGACCGTCGGAATCAGACCAAATTACACCCTCGGATTAAGAAAAATTTCAGGAACATTTACATGTACTCAGAAATTCTGATCGTGGCCCACGGACCGTTGAACTGAAAGTGGTCCGCCACGTGCGATCTGGGAATCCGATCGAGCCGAAAACGTAATCCCACGTAGATCCGCAGAGGGTGAGCTTAAGTCTGACGTTTGGCTCAAAGAGGGCTACCAGAACACACCTTTTGAGCTTAGAAAGTGGCGAACTGCCTATATATGCAGCCACCCTTGAACTGAGTCTATTTTGGACATGTTCTATAGGCTAAAAAGGGGCTTAGAACAGCCCCTCTCACAGCCATACGAATTTGGGTCCAAACCCTTAGAGAGAAAGAGAAAAAGAGAGAGAAAGTTTTGGAGATCGAGGCCGATCTTCCTCCTGCTGCTTCCACTCCTCCCACGGCCTACACCGCCCTATTCCAGGGGATTTCCCGGCGTTTTCCACCCCATTTGAAGGTAAAAACCCTAACCCTAGGTCTGATTTGAGCTTGATTAGTGATAGGTTATGGGACCTAATCGAATGCGCTCTTTAGGCTAGGAAACTCCCGTATACGGAAGCTCCAACACCCTTGCTGATTTGTTGGAATTCCAAGGGCTGAGGTGAGGACTTTAAGCGTATAAGTTACGTTTTTCAACGCTTTCAATGTCAGATAATGATAGATTCATGATCTGCATGCAATTGCACATGTACAAAGTGCTTTCCGTTTCCTGTTTCGATTAACATTGTAGAATATGGAATTTCACATACTCTAGGTATACGTAGAAATACCGTATACGTATTTTTTTCGGGAAAATGCTTGACATGTTTATTTAATGTATGATTATATAGTATATAGATAAAATACTAGTTTGGCGAAAGGAATCGGAAATACATGCTCGTGTGTAAATGCCTAGTATGTTGAAATTGTGTATTCTAGAAATACACCGCGTATGTGTAAATTTTAGAATATAATTGTCATGATTAATTGTTGTATGAATATGGTATACGCGGATAAAAAAACCGCTTAGCGAAAGAATAGCCCTAATACATGTTTGCTAACATACACTATGTATGTTGGAATAGTGTATTCTAAGTGTTTGTGAAAATGGCTGAATGAGTATAGAATTCTCATTCGTGCTCGCCATGACTAATTGTCATGGATATATGATTGTTGTAATGGCGATATCCCTTTGACGAAAGGATTTGCCCTAAATCACGCCACGGCCAATATACACTATATAGGCTAAAATGTGTGGCCTAAGTGTTTTTGGAAATGGCTGAATGAATATGGAACTTGGATTCCTGCTTGCCATGACTATCCGTCGTGGGTGTACGCGTGTTATGATTGGGGTAACTCCCTAGCGAAAGGATTTGGCCTAATGCCTATGTGATCGACATATGTCATGTATGTTGATGTATGTTTATTAAGTGTTTCTTGAAATGTCTGAATGTGTAGTAGTTGGCAATTTGTAATATATGAGGGTGTTGAGATATGATTCTCACCTCTTTTCACTATGTGTATGATCTCCTTTGATAGTTGTGTGATTAGGATTTGAACATGTACAAACTCATGCTTGTGTTGTGCTTCATAACATGCTCAACTGTTTTATGATTTAACTATGTAATGCATATGTTTAAATTTATATTTATGTTGTATGATCCGTCATGGGTGATGGGGGAGCGGGGCAACGAGTGCGTGCAACAGCCCTGGCAGCCCTAAACGGATAATACCAGACTGATTGTATGATTTGAATCCTGATCTATACTGCTTTATATCTCTGTAATTGATTGTGTTTGGGCTATGATTATAGTCCAGGCAATCGGTAACGAGATTGAACTCGTGCTGAGATTCATTTGCCACGTGGGATGTGTTTCGACGACGAACTCGAGTCGTGCGTTGCCTGTCGGCAGTGGCTAGGCCACACGAAGTTGTTTATGCACTTCATGTCGTGCAGCTCAACGGGCGATCGTGCTAGTCGAGCTCGTCAAGTAACCCACCCGATCTGCCTTATGCATGTTCACCTGTTTGGACGCTACTGCTTGAACCTAGGGTACCAAACTTACCAGTGAAACCCCTTTTTAACCATGGTACCTCGATCCGCTAAGACGCATGAGCCGGGCATGGTGGTATGGGACACCGTGGTCGAGCTGTCGGCCTACGCTGGGGCCATGTGCCTCCCGTAGTGACCATTGCGCAACCAACTCGTGAGCCGAATACGTGGTATGGGACACTGTATTCGAGCTGTCGATACTACTCTCGGCGAGAGCCGAGTACGGTGAGATCTGTGCTCGTGCTGACGGGCGACGAGTCCTCCGTGTATCATCGAGTACACTCCAAGGGTCTGTGATTGGCGACGAGTCTTTCACAGCAACTAGAGTGTGAGTTGAGCCGAGTACGGTGAGACCTGTACTTGAGCTGACGGCTAGTGATTGAGCCGAGTACGGTGAGACCTGTACTTGAGCTGACGGCCAGCAATTGAGCCGCATACGGTGAGATCTGTATCTGATCCGCGCTGACGGGTGACGAGCCTTTTGTGATGCCTTCACTAAGCTTCTCAAACTATAATATCGTATGAGAATAACTAGGATTGACGACCCTAGAATGGATCATGTTTGGGATGATACAAGGGAGGTACCTTAGTTTTCCCAATACTGCTGTTTGAAATGGACTAATAAAAACTTGGTAATCATGAGCATCATCGCACCGCATGTGCTTTGTAGATGTGGCGCACTGAGGGAGTAAGCATTCGCGAACGTAAGATGATGTCGCTTGAGGTGGTTTGGCAAGGGCATACAGCATCATATCATTTCATTTTCGCACTTAACAAGAGTAGTTAGAAATGTTTGATTTGTACTGCTTTATAATCTTACTGCTGCTGATTGAATTGATAACATGTTAACCTATGCTTTACTGTTCCACTGAGTTGATCACTCACTCCCACGTTACGGGACGGTGTTCCGAACACCCACCAGATTTGTTGAGTTTCAGGTGATGGCGATGCTTATGAAAGCGAGCCGGACTTCTATGATGTGGAGGAGGAGTTCTCCTACATGTAACTTTCTGACAGGCCAATGAAGACCTGGTATTGTATTGACGGGTTATGGTTCTTGGGATAAGAAGCATTACACTTCCTCACATTTGGTAATTTTAGAACTGCACTTGTATTTATTTAACCTGTTAATGTATCACACTCTGGAGACTCATCATAAGTTATATAATTTATCTATCTATCACAGTCTTCCGCTTGCAAACTTAACTGTCTCTGCTGAGTATGATGCTGTTTTGCTTAATCTCACTCATGTTCAATGCACGAATACAGTCAACATTCAATCATCATTCATTTTGTTGCATAAGTGATGTTCTGGAACTCGGGAGTTGAGTTTTATGCTCGACCCCCGATTTTCAGGGCGTTACATAACATATATCCTGTCAAGCCCTTTTATAAAGGAGTTGCCACATACACAAGAAACATATATTCATAGTTAGTAATCATGGCAAGCACAGATCCAAATTCCATATTCATTCAGACATTTTTACAAACACTTAGACTACACACTATAACATACATGATGTATGTTGGCCATAACACGTATTAGGGCAAATCCTTTCGCCAAGGGATTGTCGCACATACAACAACCCTATATCCACGATGGATAGTCATGTCAAACACGAATCCAAATTCTATATGCATTAAATCATTTCAACTAACACATGGAGTACGCTATACTCAACATAGTTGATATATATCTGTAAAGTGAAGGAATCTTCGTATTTAGCATGTGAAATGGCACCCAAATCAGTTATAAATCGTTAATCGACATTGAAAGCCTTGAAAACCATAACCTAAATGTTTATAGTCCGCACCTTTCGCCAGTAGACTCATAACGGACTCATTTTAAACATTAAGTCTTTGTCTACGGCACCACAACAACCTATAACTGGGAATCGGTTAGCTATTCCACCATCTGCTCTATTAGAATCTCTAAAACAGGTTAGGGTTAGGATTTCTTACCCAAGAATGGAATCAGAAACGCCGGAAGAATACCACAAGCAAACTCCAACTCTCTCCCTCACTTTCTGTCTCTTTTCTTCTCTCTTTTCTCTTTTCTCTCTCTTAGGGTTGGAAATTCGTATGACATGAGAGAGAGAGAGAGGGTTTAAGGCCCTTATATAGGCCCAGAACGGATGGGAATAGCCCCAGGGTCATGGTATACTTAGGTTATTGCCAAATAGGGGCTGTTTCGATCCAACGGAGCACTTATGGAGGCCCCCTTTCTGCGTACGGTCGAACTTAATCTTCCTAACATTGGATCTGGGTCAGGTTAAGTTTCGGTCTGATTAGATTTGTGAATCGACCGTAGCGGACCAGTTTCAGTTCAACTGTCATCGTCGCTCGATCAGGGCCACAAGTACATGGACCCGTGTATGAAATTTTCCCTAATCCGAGGGTGTATTTGGGTCAGATTCTAACGGTCTGAAACCTTAGAATTGGCCCGCAAGCGAACGACTCAATTTACTTAAATCTGAGTACATTTTCTAAAGATATTCGCGTTTCTCACACACTGCACTCAGGGCTCTAGTTATGCGCTTCTGGGTACTATCTGGATTTGATTTCTGAGATGGTTGTCAAGCCCAGTAAGGCGGTCCTAACCGTTTGGTTTCACAGTAATCGGACTTTCAACGCGCGGTCCAGGTCCGATATGGAGTTTCGGTGAGCTCCCAAGAGCAATTGGGTTTAGAGATTAATCCTAGGTTTCAGGGTAATGTAATGTTAATGATTCTACAAGTTTTGGATCTTGCAGTTCATATTTAAAGTGGTTCAAACTAATTTCACAGCTAATCTAGTTTAACACTTAGTTATTTTCGTCTAATTCTAAAGGATTTGGTCCTGAGTGATTTTTGCTTGAGGTGGTACTCGGGTCTTTGTATGGATTTTTTCGGGACGTTACAGTAAGAGAGAGTTGACTTTGGGGATGGCTTAATAAGAGAGGGATGGGTGGAGTGATGAGTTGTACTTGACTTGTACTTGATTGATTGATGTGATAGATTGGGTAGAGATTCTCTCGGGATTCGCAACGCACGACGTTTCCTCGAAATATACGTGGGCCCATAACTCCTAGCCTAAGTATCGCATTGGTGCGCAAGATGCGGCATTGGAACCGCGGCGATGGCATGGTCGTTAGGGTATAGGTTTCAAGTCGAGTTGACTCAGATCTACGGGATGCGACTTAGGGTCGTGCACAAATGTTGACTACAGGTCGTGAATTGCTGGAATTTGCCGAGGAGGATCGCAAAAGTTTAATGAACGATACAGACTAGGATACGGGCCTTACATGTATGGCCCACCTGAGCTCTAGATCAGCCCCATTCTTGGACTCATGACCCTACATGTATCAATGAATCAGATGGACGGAGTAGATCCATCAAAACATCACTATGGGACCCCACATCCACTGATTGCGTACAACTAGCAGGCATACACCTGCACCGCACCAAACCTACACGCCCGGTCAATCGGGTTTGACTTGATGAAATTGGCAAGAGAAAAGGGAGCTTTCTCCCGCGCGCGACAACATTTAAAACGAATAACTTCCATTAGTAACGCCACCCCATCATCCGTTTGGGTGATTTAACCCATCTATTTAGAGTGTAACGACTCAAAATTTTTCGTACAATGGCTCGAGTACCACCTCGACCAGAATCTGAATTTGCGGTGAGGCGATGAGTCTTGCCGCAGTATATAGAGTATGAGCTAGGCCTGTAACTGTATAGTGATGAACCGTTAAAAAGGTGATGGGGGAGTGGTGTAACCTTTATGCGTAACAGCCCTGACAGCCTTTGTAATGACCTAGAAAACACACCATCGTCTGAGATTAACTAAGACTGACAACCGATAATGGATCATGTTTGGGAATGATACAAGGGAGGTACCTTAGTTTCCTAATACTATTGCTTGAAATGGACTAATAATTACTCGGTAATCATGCTCATCATCGCACTGCATGTGCCTAGTAGATGTGGAACACTGAGGATGAACGCATTCGCCAACGTAAGACGGTGTCGCATGAGGGTGGTTTGGCAAGGGCATTCATCATGTCATTTCATACTTGCATTTAATAAGAGTAGTTAGGATTGTTTGATTATACTGCTTTATCATTACTGCTTGACTGAATTGATAATATGTTAACCTATGCTTTATTGTTCCACTGAGTTAGCTACTCACTCCCACGTTACGGGATGGTGTTGTACACACCAACCAGACTCTGTCTCAGGTTTAGATGGTACGTCGATTCAGGAGGCGGAGCCAGACTACGATGAGGACAAGGACGAGTTGTCATACATGCAGTACTCTGACGGCTTTGCTTAGGCCGACTGGATCGCGGGGATTTCAGGATCTATTTTTAGTTGTATTTTGCCCTTTTGATTTAGAAACAATACATGTATATGGGTACTCAGTTAGTGTTCATACTCTAGAGTTCATGATAGTTTTGTTTCCTTACATACCTTATATATACAATTTCAGTCTTCTGCTTGCCTTTATACAACTGATCTGGAGTATGAATTACTGTTTTGGTATAATCTCACTCATGTTTATTGCTCTAACACAGACAACATTTAATCATCATTATCTATGTTGCATAAGTGATGCGTTGGAACTCAGGAGCTGAGTTCATACTCGACCCCTGAATTTCAGGGCGTTACATAGAGAGCGGGGAAATTCGACCAGGACGTAGCCTTCCCCACTGTTGGATCACACAGGTGTGCACACAAGCTGAGGCACAAACTAGGTGTGTGTGGCTAGATTTTTTGAAAATGGGAAAAATTCAGTTTTTCTTCCCCTTCCACGTTGGCAATTCACGTGCGTTGCCTCATGGAATCCCTGCCCTACTTTATTCACAATTACTCCCTATACACTTTCAGATTTAGGTTTACATCTTCTTCTTGTTCTACTTCTACTTACTTTCAGAATACACACGAGATTAGTCCATGTGGATTCGACCTCGGTCTCACCGAGATTATTACTTCGTCGCGACCCTACACTTGGGGTTGTGAACAAGTTTTTGGTGTCGTTGTCAGGGATTAACGATTGCGTTTTTATGAGATTAACTAGTTTTGGAATTAGTTTAAGATTAGGGTTTTTATACTTTCTATTTTTAGGTTAGGATTTTTTCAGAATTATTTTAGATACTAACATAGCTTTCTATTTCTAGGTTTAGAAACTTTGCTTTTTCTTTTTTAAAAACTAACTTGCTTTCTATTTTTAGAAAGTTTCCTTTTTCTGTTTTGCAGGACCTTAATTTAGAAACTTCTAATTTGGTAACCTCTTTCTAATTCTCTCTCTTTCTTTTCTAGATTTCTTATTTGTCCTAGGTTTCTTTTTAGGATTAGGTTAGATTTTTCTTAATTTTAGACTTTTGCCATTAGGTTTTTTTTATTTTTTATTTTTTATTTTTTATTTTTTATTTTTTTTTAAAGGGAACTAACATTGTTTTCTATTTTGAAGGATCCTAACTTAGATCTTCTCCAATCTGATAACTTCCTTCTAACTTCTCCTCTACTTTCCATATTGTTGTAGGATTTTTCTTTTATTCTCTGTTAGGATTAGATTCAGAGTTGGGTTTCACCATGCAAGAGTAGGAACGTCAGTATGCTGAGATAGCTAAGAGATATTGGGAAGAGATGTATATGATTATAATAGGAAACAACCTATGTCTCAATTTTCTTTTTTGAAAATATCATCGAGAACTAACCAGAATATGATGCTCTACCTGTTAAGATGTCCTTCGGTGATTATAGGCGGGAGAATAATTATAGTCCACGGATTAAGAAAACAGTACGCAATTATTGGGGTCGTCGTGATTATTGGAATGAGGATAATTATCAACCATCCGGTAAGAAGAGAACTATGCGTGAATGTATTATGGCTACCATGTCTTGCCGAAATCTCCCCGGAGATGGTTAAATGTAATTAGCAAGCCCTACCTTGAGAATTGGTCCTTGAGGACTGAGTGCATGGACTCTTACGAGCCAATTGTCTTGGTATAGGGCACTGGTGAGCCAACCCATGACACACTAGCCCCAGGAGGAAGCCTAGACTCGTCTTATCAACTCAAGGTGTGGACCATTTGTAAGTGCTTATACTTAAAGCATAGTTAGGATTGTCAAATTTCATAGTCTCGAATGGATCACAAGTACTCATGAAGATGTTCTTCGAAGACTCATGAAGACTGTGTAAAGAGTGGATCAACATCTCAAGGAAGACTCATCATTGCAAGCTCTAAATTGTCTTTGGTTCGAAGTTTGAAGCATTTGTATGTGTCAACCATCTGGTGGTATACCTTAGAATGACCTTAGGTTACGTGTATTTCATTTGGTATCATAATGAACATAATTATGAGTAAAATACACTGAAGTTAGGCCAGCCCGACTTCTGGTTTGGCCAGCCTAATTACCTTCACCTAACCCAACACATGTTGGGCAAGTATACAGCAAGATAAAGATTTTCCAAGTCAAGTTCAGCCAGCCCAGCCTAACCTTGGGTTCGACTAGCCTAAGTGTGTTCGATCAAGTTTTCAGCAACATTTAATTTTCGAATCTCAGGGAGACTCGGCCAGCCGAATTGGGGTTTTGGCCAGCCGAATTTTGGTTAGTGCTAGCCGAATTTTTGAAAGATTTTATCCCGCGAAATCCGAGTGTTGTTGGAACGATATCGTGGAATTCGGCCAGCCAAACCAAAAATTGGCCTGCCGAATTTTCAAGACTTTTGGCTATATAAATAGAGGCCTTCTCTCATTCATTTCAACAACAAAAAATTTGTGAGCAATATACTCAAGCAAGGAGAGAAAGTCAGGGTCTTCTTAAACTATTTGTACGATAAATCTTATTTTAATTTAGCTTATTCTATTCTCTTTTCTCAAGTTAGTTTTAATCATTTTCAATAGAGTAATCCATAATGTAAGTGTTATTATGTTAAGCACATATAGATTGTCAAATTTCGTAAGACAAAAGTACTTCAAGGTCAGATCACAAGTATGGAAATCACAACTACTCTGCATGCCTAATGATCAAGTCAATATCGGCTTATGATCAAGTCAAGATCGACACATCTTCTCAAGAAATTGACTCCCGAATTTAAGACAAGATCAAGTCAAAGTTTCAAGACAGGTATCTCATATAGTTGCTAAAACCCAGGTGGTATAACCTTAGAAAGACATTAGGTTAGTATCTTTTAAAAATTCATTAACTTGGCTTTCAATAAGTGTTTTTTTCCCTAGAATTCAACCAACCTAACTTCCTTGACCAGCCCAACTTCAAGCCTAGCAAAATAACAATTTTTGTTGAAAATTCGAGTAGCCTAAGTTTTTGTTCAGCTAGTTCACAACCCCAAGTGTAGGGTCATGATGCAGTAATAATCTCGGTGAGATTGATGTCGAATCCACAGAGACTAATCTCGTGAGTATTCTGGAGCAACTAGAAGTAGAACTAGAAAAAGATGTAAACCTAAATTTGCAGTGATTGAGAGAGTAATTGTGAAATAAGTAATTAAAACTAAGAATTTAAAGGTAGGAACTAGGGTTTTCAGGATCCACTTGTAGTGATCAGGGAGATCTATGCTTGATTCAAGGACACAACTGGAATCAGAGTCTCGTCTGTTAGGATTTTTTCAGAATTATTTTAGATACTAACATAGCTTTCTATTTCTAGGTTTAGAAACTTTGCTTTTTCTTTTTTAAAAACTAACTTGCTTTCTATTTTTAGAAAGTTTCCTTTTTCTGTTTTGCAGGACCTTAATTTAGAAACTTCTAATTTGGTAACCTCTTTCTAATTCTCTCTCTTTCTTTTCTAGATTTCTTATTGTCCTAGGTTTCTTTTTAGGATTAGGTTAGATTTTTCTTAATTTTAGACTTTTGCCATTAGGTTTTTTTTTTTTTTATTTTTTATTTTATTTTTTATTTTTTAAAGGGAACTAACATTGTTTTTCTATTTTGAAGGATCCTAACTTAGATCTTCTCCAATCTGATAACTTCCTTCTAACTTCTCTCTACTTTCCATATTGTTGTAGGATTTTTCTTTTATTTTCTGTTAGGATTAGATTCAGAGTTTAGGGTTTCACCATGCAAGAGTAGGAACGTCAGTATGCTGAGATAGCTAAGAGATATTGGGAGAAGATGTATATGGTTATAATAGGAAACAACCTATGTCTCAATTTTCTTTTTTGAAAATATCATCGAGAACTAACCAGAATATGATGCTCTACCTGTTAAGATGTCCTTCGGTGATTATAGGCGGGAGAATAATTATAGTCCACGGATTAAAAACAGTACGCAATTATTGGGTCGTCGTGATTATTGGAATGAGGATAATTATCAACCATCCGGTAAGAAGAGAACTATACGTGAATGTATTATGGCTACCATGTCTTGCCGAAATCTCCCCGGAGATGGTTAAATGTAATTAGCAAGCCCTACCTTGAGAATTGGTCCTTGAGGACTGAGTGCATGGACTCTTAAAGCCAATTGTCTTGGTATAGGGCACTGGTGAGCCAACCCATGACACACTAGCCCCAGGAGGAAGCCTAGACTCGTCTTATCAACTCAAGGTGTGGACCATTTGTAAGTGCTTATACTTAAAGCATAGTTAGGATTGTCAAATTTCATAGTCTCGAATGGATCACAAGTACTCATGAAGATGTTCTTCGAAGACTCATGAAGACTGTGTAAAGAGTGGATCAACATCTCAAGGAAGACTCATCATTGCAAGCTCTAAATTGTCTTAGTTCGAAGTTTGAAGCATTTGTATGTGTCAACCATCTGGTGGTATAACCTTAGAATGACCTTAGGTTACGTGTATTTCATTTGGTATCATAATGAACATAATTATGAGTAAAATACACTGAAGTTAGGCCAGCCCGACTTCTGGTTTGGACAGCCTAATTACCTTCACCTAACCCAACACATGTTGGGCAAGTATACAGCAAGATAAAGATTTTCCAAGTCAAGTTCAGCCAGCCCAGCCTAACCTTGGGTTCGACTAGCCTAAGTGTGTTCGATCAAGTTTTTAGCAACAAGTTTTCAGCAACATTTAATTTTTCGAATCTCAGGGAGACTCGGCCAGCCGAACTGGGGTTTTGGCCAGCCGAATTTTGGTTAGTGCTAGCCGAATTTTTGAAAGATTTTATCCCGCGAAATCCGAGTGTTGTTGGAACGATATCGTTGGAATTCGGCCAGCCAAACCAAAAATTTGGCCTGCCGAATTTTCAAGACTTTTGGCTATAAATAGAGGCCTTCTCTCATTCATTTCAACAACAAAAAATTGTGAGCAATATACTCAAGCAAGGAGAGAAAGTCAGGGTCTTCTTAAACTATTTGTACGATAAATCTTATTTTAATTTAGCTTATTCTATTCTCTTTTCTCAAGTTAGTTTTAATCATTTTCAATAGAGTAATCCATAATGTAAGTGTTATTATGTTAAGCACATATAGATTGTCAAATTTCGTAAGACAAAAGTACTTCAAGGTCAGATCACAAGTATGGAATCACAACTACTCTGCATGCCTAATGA
The DNA here is from genome assembly GCA_021015155.1 of Magnolia officinalis. Lineage (NCBI taxonomy): Eukaryota > Viridiplantae > Streptophyta > Magnoliopsida > Magnoliales > Magnoliaceae > Magnolia > Magnolia officinalis. Next base: position 41,719,099 of record JAJHSJ010000003.1, read on the forward strand.
TCAAGTCAATATCGGCTTATGATCAAGTCAAGATCGACACATCTTCTCAAGAAATTGACTCCCGAATTCAAGACAAGATCAAGTCAAAGTTTCAAGACAAGGTATCTCATATAGTTGCTAAAACCCAGGTGGTATAACCTTAGAAAGACATTAGGTTAGTATCTTTTAAAAATTCATTAACTTGGCTTTCAATAAGTGTTTTTTTCCCTAGAATTCAACCAACCTAACTTCCTTGACCAGCCCAACTTCAAGCCTAAGCAAAATAACAATTTTTGTTGAAAATTCGAGTAGCCTAAGTTTTTGTTCAGCTAGCTGTTCACAACCCCAAGTGTAGGGTCATGATGCAGTAATAATCTCGGTGAGATTGATGTCGAATCCACAGAGACTAATCTCGTGAGTATTCTGGAAGCAACTAGAAGTAGAACTAGAAAAAGATGTAAACCTAAATTTGCAGTGATTGAGAGAGTAATTGTGAAATAAGTAATTAAAACTAAGAATTTAAAGGTAGGAACTAGGGTTTTCAAGGATCCACTTGTAGTGATCAGGGAGATCTATGCTTGATTCAAGGACACAACTGGAATCAGAGTCTCGTCTTATCCAATTGGAAGATATCTCAGTAAAACCAAATTTGAACTTCCTTTGACCTAATTTCAACGGATGAGAGTTGTGAGATTTGGAAGTGATTCCATCACAAAACCATGCCAAGGAGACAATGACTCACAATAGGATATACCAATCTCATAACCAATCATAAGAAAATCATAAGGATTAGAAGGGATTCCGTCATCCAACCATGCCCAAGGGACGATGGTGAACGACAAGATTTCCTAATTTCACAATCTCAATACATGAAAAGAACATACTCAAAGCTATCGCAGATCTATTATAATTTGAGTCACAATAAACCATTAAAAACTGAAAGTATTTTTTAAATATCAAGCTAGAATCAAAGAGATAAACATGAATCAAAGCAATAGAAAACATCTCATCACGCTACAAGCTTCACCTCTTAGCCCTAGCTAAGAGGTTTAGCCAACCATAGTCATGATTGGAACTAAAACACTAAAAGAAAGCATGAAAAACTAAGGAAGAAGGAGGAAAAATGCTTGGCGACGGCTCTCCGCCCTTGTGCTTTGTTCCTCCAAATCCTAGAATGATTTTATAGAATCGATAGATGTCCAGGGGTGCCTTAGGGACTCTTATTTATAGTTGTGCAACACCTCCTTTCTCACATCTTTGCAAAAATCTAGAAACTACCTCAAATTTCTGCACTTCGCATAACTTTGCATAACTTCGCATGATTTGTTCGATGACATCGAACAGGCTTCGATGTCATCAAAGGTGTCTTTTATATGTATTTTTTTCACACTTTTGTAGCTTCATCCAAACTCCGTAACCTTCCATGTCATCGAACCTACCTTCGATGTCATTAAAGAGGCCTTCGTTGTCATCGTACATTGTTCGAGGAATCGATAATGAGTCCAAAACAGTCCAGAGAGTTTATTCAATTTGTTCCATAAATTCGATGTCATTGAAGAGTCCTTCGATGTCATCAAGAAGATCTTTGATGTCATCGAGGAGTGCTTCGGGTAATAAAAAATGGTGCCCAATATGTCCAGCCAGTTTTGCCGAAAATCCACAGAAAATTCGATCTCATCGAGCAAGTCTTCGATGTCATCGAGCAAAGCTTCAAGTCATTGAACAAGTTCTCGAGTTATCGAAAAATGTTTTCAATTTGTCTAGCAACCAACTCAATTTTCCTTCATAAATTTGATGTTATCGACCTGTGTTTGATGTCATCGACCTGTGTTCGATGTCATCCAACGGAGCTCCGATGGCATAGTAAATTTGTATTCCGCACTTGTCTTTTGGATTCGTTCCTCTCCACTTATGTGAGACCCGTATCCTAGATTGTACCATTTTTTAGACTTCCGCGGTCCTCTCGGTCAAATTTCGGGAACTCGCTACCTGTAATCGACGTCCGCGCGTGACTCTAAGTCGTATTCCATAAATCTGAGTCAACTCGACCCGAGACTTGTACCCTTACGACCGTGCCATTGCCGCGGTTCTAACGCCGTGTCTCACTCGCCGATGCGATACCCTGGACAGGAGACATGGGCCCGCATTTATTTCATGGAAAATACTGCGCAAAAGAATCACTACAATGTCAAATCAATCCCATCAATCAATCAAGTACAACACCCATATCTCTCTCACCCTAAGTCAAAGCAACCCATACCTAGTCAAGTATACCCATCACTCACCCATCACACCCATCCCTCTCCCTTACATCACTCCTCTCTCTCTCTCTCTCTCTCTCATTTCTCACTCCATTCCATGCAATCCCCAAGGAGAGAAACGTCCAAGCTAAGGAGAGAAAAGAGAGGAGCATAGTGTGGCCCACTTCCTACCCCAAGATCTCCCATCCTAGCCTTCCAACCTCCATCAACTTCCATCAAAGTTAAAGACAAGGAGCTAAGGAGTCCATGGAGCCTAGAAGAAGCAGAATCGGTGGGTGATCATAACCTTAGATCTTGTTTTTTATGTAAGGCCCATTTGTGATGGGACCCATTTTCATGTATGTGATTGTAAGCAAAGAGGGGCCCATAGTGGCGGGGTCCCTCCATCTCACCGTCTCTCTATTTCTCTCTCTCTCTCACTATTTCATATAATTTTTTATGGTGATGATGAGGTGTCTGGCCCACCCGGCTGGACCCCACCTGGATATATGTATCGCATCCGTGTCGTCCGCCAAGAAAGGCCACCCTGCTGGCCGTCCTGCAGCAAGACCTTGCTGCTCGTCCTTGAGCGGACTTTAGACGAAGGGAAAACACAAATATCTGCTGGATATTTCAGCTGGTGGACCACACACGTGGGGCCACCTTGTATGCATGTGTTGAAATCTAGGTCGTCCGTCCAGGGGACTGGGCGGTGGAACCACCAAATGCATGTATTTTATATATGCACCTCACTCATGTGTGGATTGGTTGGTATACCTCACACGTGTGTAGATTGGCTTGTATACCTCACATGTGTGTAGATTGGCTGGTATACCTCACACCATGGCAGCGTGTGGGGTCACCTTGGTTTGATGTATTGCATCCACACCATCCAATCCATGGATGGTGGATGCTGATTGGCTGGAGTACCTCACACCAGCCGTTTTGCTTCTGCTTGTGACGTCAGCAATTTCTGTGGGTCCCCTTTCATGTATATGTTTTAAATCCAGGCCGTCTGTGTTATGCACATGGGGCCCACCTTGATGACAGGTGTGGCTCACACCCACGTGGGACCACCGTGATGTACATGATTCATCCACACCATCCATCCATTGGGGATAGTGGAACCCACCTCTACAAACATGTTTCAGCCACACCGTCCATTTCTATGGGACCCACTTAATGTATTTATTCTATCCCCACCGTCCATCTGTCCGAGACGGTGGGCGTGATCATGAGATATATGTTATATCTAAACCGTCCGTTCATATGCTGGACGGTGGGACCCAGCCACATGTGTGAGGTCCTCACCGTCCAGCTGGGTCGTGGCCCCACCAGATATATGTATTTTTTACATACACCATCCATGCAAGGTGCATGGGACTCTATCTGATGTATGTAATCCACGCTGTCCACCTATTTCTAAGTGGGGTCCACCCCACACATGCTACACGTGTGGGGGTGGAGCCCACCTTAGTGTACGTGTTCTATATTCACACCATCCACCTTTAGATGGTGCCATGTGGGGCCACACATGATGTATGGGTATATCCCACCGTCCATTGAACGGTGGGGATTACTTGGCTACACAGCTGCTGTGTCTGGACACCAGTAAGTTCTGCTGGTCCGATCATGAGATATGTGTTATATCCCAGCCACCCATCATATGGACAGTGGGCAACAACCCTCCTCCCAGTGGCTGTATTGATGACAGCAAGTTTTGTGGGCCTGATCATTTGGTATGTCGTCCATCAGGAGGTGGGACCCACTATGAAATATGTGTTTTATGAACACCGCCCAACCCTCTGTAGAGACTATTTTATAGCAGTACAGAGAGGATGAGGCAGATCTATCAGGTGGACCACACTGCAGAAAGCAGTGGAGAGTTGAATGGCTACCATTGAAATCATTTTTGGTACCACAGAAACTCTGGATCGATATGATATTTGTTTTTCCTCTTGATCTAGGTCTTTGGGACCGTATGAACAGATTGGATGGAAAATAAACACTATGGTGGGCCCTGGCCCCTAGGAATTGTTTAGTAGTGAAAATCATTATCTCCACTGCTATATGTAGTATGGTCCAGATGATCTTTCGATATGATTCATTTTTTGGGGATGTATGAGGCCCATGTATATGAGGCCCACTTGATGTATATGAGGCTCATTGGTGTGGCCCACTTGATGTATTTGAGACCCATATGAGGCCCAATGTGTTGTATATGAAGACCATGTGATGCGGCCCATTGTGATATGTGAGGCCCATATGGTAAGGCCCAATATGATTGTATGAGACCCGTTGAGATTGTACATGGCTCATTATATTGTGTATGATGCCTTTGTGTGAGGCCATGAGCCCACTATATGTATGTCCCTATAAAGGCCACTCCGTGGGATTAATGTTGGTTAAATGTCCACATTGATGGGCAATGATGGTTAAATGTCCACATTGTGACCTTTCCTTAGGCCCTTTGTTAGGCCGATTGTCAAGGCCGATTACTGATGCTAATTATCGGTGCCGATTATCGATGTTGTATCGGTATCGATTATCAAGGCCGATTATCGATGCTGATTATCGGTGCCGATTATCGAGGCCGATGCTTATCATCGATACCAATTATCGAGGACGATTATCAATGTTGATTATTGGTGTCGGTTATCGATACCGATTATGAGTATGTGACAACATAACATCATGATACATGCCCATACGCATCATCTGCATGTTTGTTATGAGATGTGGTGGACCATTGCATATGCATTGGGCAAGTTGTTATGAGACTCCCTAATAGGTGGAGATTGTCTCACATGAGTGCATGGTATGCATAAGATTGATGCATGACTGGATTGTATGACTCATGCATCTTGCATTGTGTGTTGTGATTAGTATACGGCTTAGCGACATCAGGGTCATAGCCTCCACAGGCATGTCATGGATGGCCAGATGGGACACCGAAAATCTGTTACTAGCATCAAGGTGCCATATATGTCCCTATATGAAAATTCCTAAACCTTCGTGGCCAGGAAACGCTCCAACGTCTAAACCAAGTGGATACATGAGTGCCCGAGTGTTGAATATTGTAAGTGCTATGGTTTCCTATTCCTTTGGTTGTCAAATTTTGTGGCGTCAAAAACACAATTTATGTCTTTTGTAGCATGTTGATTCATATGTTTAAGACACTGCATCTTTGCTTCAAGTCAAGAACGAAGAACTACTTCAAATCATTTCAAGAAATGCAAGTACAAGCTACAACGAAAGAAGTGATCTTGTTCAAAGACTTAAGTTAGTGTACAACTCAAGATAGAGTGTAATTCAAGCTCTAGAAGATCTTAAGTTCAATGCTACATCAAGATCTCAAGCTTCACAATCTTCAAAAGATCAACCATCATCTGAAGAAATGAAGTTTTAATGTCCTTACTTCACATTCAAGGTATGAATGACCTTAGATTGACCTTAGGGTAGGTCATTTTATATACATAATTCAAATTGAATCATTTTATAAGTGTTTGGTCTGTTCTAAGACTAGTCCTGAACTCTGTTCGACTAGTCCTAGAACTGGCTCGACCACATTAAGAAATTCCATGACCAGTCCTAAGTTGTTGCAAATTTTTAAAATTTTTTGGTTGAGCTTCGACCAGTCCTGGAGTCTGCTCGACCGGTAGTAGGAACAGTGCCGACTCATTCACGACCAGTCCTGCAGCTACGACTCAAACTCTCACAACCATTCCTGATTCCTCACGACCAGTCGTGGAGGCCTCACGACTAGTTGTGGACACCCTACGACTAGTCGTGGAATGGTTTTATCCGATCGCGCTTAAAATTTCAAAATGCAGTTCGACCTTGGACCAGTCGTGGTAGCCACACGACCATTCGTAGACGCGATTTCTGCATCTATAAATAGAACACGAATTTCAGAGTTTCTCAATCCGAATTCAAGTAAAATCAAGGCATCACTCTAAGATAAGTTTGTGTTAATTTTTAAGCTATGCTGTGCATATTTAATATTCTCTTTTGTTAGCTTTTGTCAATTTGATTTTGTTTCTATATTCTAATCTAAATTGAAAAGAGGAATTGCTGTATTCCTTCTTCTTGGAATCAAAATCAAATAAACCTATCTCCTCTAGTTTAATTTAAAATCAATTAGAACCTAGAACCATTTCAAAGTGAGTATCGGACAATTGAACTTCTATATTCGAACTTCTACTCTGATTGGTTCTTCTGGGCTGCTACAAAAGGAGAAATCCAGGTATTTTACATTTGCGTAAATTTCCATTGCTTTTAGTTTCTTTTGAGATTGAGCCAGAAAAATCTCATTGTGTTGGTTATCTGAGGAGAGCCAGAAAACTCAGAAAGTGGGATTTTTTGAATTGTGTAAGCCCATTTGAAAGACACAATTGTGAAGGTTCTAGGTGAACCTGTGAAACCTATTTTCATAGTAAACGCTGATATCCCCTGTGTGAGGATATTAGGAGTGGAGTAGCAAGCTGTGTGGCTGTTGTTTAACAGTTGGTGAACACACAGGCGAACCACTATAATTCTTTGTGTCTTATGGTTTGAACATTTATTTAATTTCTATCTTTTATCATTCAAAGCTGTGGAATGTATGTGTGGATGTGAATGTTGTAATATTTACATTTCAAGCATTGTGGGAATGTTGTAATAGTTTAGAATTTCAATTCTTGCTATTTCCTTTATTCCTCTTCAGTTTGAGATATTGATACTTATACCGTTCTAGTAAGGTTGTCCTGCCATAAACCCTTGGTTTTTATGGTGCAAGGTTGTCCTTAGAACATCATTTGTATCAGCCTCTCAATACTTGAATATTGAGGTTGCTTTACATTTCTGTATTGTGATTTATTTAAAAGTACTATCTTTCATTTATTTGTTTATAAGGCTATCTTTTTGTTTAATTTCGCTGGTATAATTTTAAATTTGGCATAGTCTTATTCACCCCCCCTCTAGGACATATAGCTAGGCCTTTTCAAATACCAATAGGCCGCGTCTTCCATTGTGTTGTGGTCAGTTGGAAAGGGGTGTGGCCTTACCCGCCCGAAGGTAGGGGTATAGTTAGGCTGAGTTTGACCAGCTCGTAAATGGGTCCACTATCGATGTGCCGGGTTGATATTGGCTGACTACTAGCCAGGCGGATAATGAGGTCTCTTCCACTTGCATGGTTGCGCGTCCAGTGGGCGGTGATTGCGTGTAGAGTGTACTAGACCCCGGTGATGATCCCAGTGATGTACAGTACCGATATGTGGACGTATTGAGCAGGAGTTGCATACTCAGCATTTTTCTCATTCATTCACTATCCACTCGGGCTGGTGGTGCGTAACTAATTGTTGTGTATCTTCGCAATGACCAAGATTTTGGTTGGGGTGCGCGACTAACTTGGGATCAGGAGTTTACCACATTGAGTCTGGCTATCCAAATTTAGGTATATGACTGGTTTGGATAGAAGTCTCTTATGATGGACCCCATAGCCTGCGATATCACGCAATATCATCCCGACTTCACACTCCAGGCAGGTCATTTCATTTGCATCGCATATTGCATTACATTCTCAGCACAAAGCATTTGGCTTACTGTGCTACTGTATTGCATAACCTGATTAAGGTTGAAGGTATTCGTGGACTCGGTATCTGATATTTAGCTTACTATGTCGCCACATTCCATAGCTGATCTACATTGCTTCCTCACTATATGGTATTGACTTATTATGTTTTTTGTATCACATAGCCTAGATAAGGCTGATGGCATTTATGGACTTACCAGCATGTTTCCGCTTACTCTGATATCTTTATGCTTGGCACTTACCTTGTGCTCACACTTACACCACCCTCTAAGCTTTCTATAAGCTTGTGCAAGATATATGCGTGTAGGTGGCATTAGGTCACAACAGCGTTGAGCTTGGAGCGTGCAGCTGTCTTCTGGAGCTTTGATTTTTGATATATGTATTTCCCTTTCAGCACTATATTCAAATATTTATATTAGTGGATATATGATGATGATGTTGCCTATGTGATTTGGGTAAACCTGTGGTTATGCTTCTTACGAGATAAATGTACATTGGAAAAATCTCCTTATAGAATCCCAGGATCGGAATCTGACGTATGGACATTGGGAGCCGAGAATGGGGTACTATGGAGGCTGTCGGCACCAGATTCAGCGATCAGAAATTTTGTGAGCCCGGTTTCCGAGTTTGGGGATTGACAACTTAGTTTTCTTGAATCTCGGGACCTTGAAATCTTCAATCTTTGTCTCCTAAGATCCATTCTTTGTCTTGGTGATCTTCGAGCATCAAATCCATGCTTTTACCACCTTTTCCAATCCAAGCTCTCAAATTCACCTTGCAACACAAACATGAGTAAACTAGGACATTAAGCAGTATCATGTTCATAAAACCAAGATATAAATGGGGTCCAATATGCAATATTTGACCCTCAACACTAGCCTAAGCTTGAAATTCGGCTAGTTTGAGAAAGTTCAAGTGAAATTCCTACATTAAAAATCTTTGAAATTCGCGGGAATTTGGCCAACCAAATTTGACCTCGAGCTAGCTGAATTTTAGATAAATCTTATCTCGCGATCCGAGGGCAGTTGGAACGAATCCGATGGAATCCGGCCAGCCGAAGCCAGTCTTAGGCTAGCCGAAGTTCCAACCTCTTTGCCTATAAATTGAGTCTTTCTCTCATTCTAAAGAATAATGAAAAATTACTATAATCCTTATGTAAGAGAGAGAGAGAGAAGCTCAAGTCCTCGGCGAGCTATCCGTTAGTATTTATAAATTTAATTTATAGCTTATTCAATTTCCTTTTTCTTAAGATCGTTTAAATCTTATTATAAGAGTGTAATCTATACTCTTCTTTGAGATCTAAGAGAATTGAATTAAGTAGCATTTGAGTTTTCCATTTATAAAATCTATAGAACCCTAGACTCTTTCTATCTGATTAAACACTGTGTAATATACGTTCAAGAAAGAAATTCTTCTGTTACAAGCTTCCGCCACGTCTTCAAATCTTTATTTAAAGATAGGTATATTTACTGTATTTCGTTTTAAGTTTTTGTCTGAGATAGCCTGTGAAAATCTCAGTGAGGTTTGTCTAAGATAGCATATGAAAATCTCAGAGGGGTTTCTATTTGTGGTAGGCCATGAAAATCACAAAAGAGTTTCTATTTGTGATAGCCCGTTAAAATCACAAAGGGGGTTTTTATTGTGATAGCCCATGAAAATTACAAAGAACTGTATCAGGTTGTTAAGGTGAACCTGTGAAACCTTATAATTGTGAAAGCAAATGGACTCTCTTATTCATCCATTTAGGTGCTTACATGACTAGACTGAGTTGACTCAGTGATGGCACATGAAATGGTCCATCCAGGGGTGTCTTTAACTGGCTTCTTGAAAGGGAAATTTACCTCATCAACAACGAAGAATAGTCCCAATCTAGGTATAAACCAAAACTATACTGTTTATATTTGAAATTCCTCTCTCAACTCAATTACGAGTTGACTCATCCAAATTCATAACTAAGTAAATACTAAAACCATCTTGAATTTGAATCAAAGATCGCCTCAGGAGAGCTTGGAAAGACAATATCAGAACTAGAGGGTCAGCAGGTTTCGGGCTGCAACGAGTAGTCCTCATAAACTCTAACTCATTTAGCCCATCGCCTGAAACTCCCAGCTGAGTCAACTCGGTAGTGACTCACTGAACCTTGTGACGACTCGTTCAGGTACAACCTGAAATCCCTTACCTTAAAAGAGTACTCTTCTTTCAAACAAATTCAAAACAATTAAGTAATTAGTAAGGTCTATGTGGTTGGTAGCCCTTTATATGAATAATAACTAGAAATCTAACCTACACTACTTGGATCTTTAGGACTCTTGAACTCACCTTCTAAGGACTCCAAGGCAAGGGAAACATCCACCCAAGGTGAGGGATATCCCACATGGCTTCCCCATTTCATTAAATTCTAAAATAGTGTTAAGTTTAAAAGCGTAGAAATATTATAATGTTGGTCTTACTTCCTTTTGAATTAATTTCACTAATCATGTGGGGATGTTCATATCTTATTACTCTAAGATATCTTATAGAAGTTTGTATCATAACTAGAACTACCTAGTTATATGTACACTTTCACTAATTATGTTAAGAAGTAGTAAATCTTGTTTCCATTTAAATGGTAAGTTTACTCCATCACTCATTATATATGTTAGAATCATTTTAATTTGAATCTATGGTGTATAAAGTCTTAGAATAGTACACTATTTCTTTCATTCCTAATTGGCTATGTTGAACGTGAGTAATATGCTAATGCCTATTTACCTAAGTCCTGTATATAATAATTAGGTGATTAAGACTTAGTCTTGCATTCTCTAAGTCATTTTAGTAATTGTAATATTGAGGCATAGTTCCACTAGTAACTACAAGTGTGATGATGCTTCAATTCATTCTCAAGTCGTATAATGAACCCTAGGTGTGGAATGTCACCTTTTGTGAGATGTAGAATAAACTTGTCTCAAATTAAAATTCTTGATATGCCACATTTATGGGCTCTCATTTAGACTTAGAGAAAGTAAAGTATTTATATTGAGCTCATGTTGAATGTTTGATATCCTATTAAAAGAACACAAGCCTTGACCATGTTTATGAGAGCAATCATGTTAATCCTATGGAATGTGCATGAGTATCATGGTGTATGACATCCTCGCATGACATATGAGCTTTTCCGAGTGCTCACTGTAAGCCATACTCTGTTCGAATTACTAAAAGTTTTATCACTTCAGTTTTACTCATAAGACATGTGCATTTGGGTCACTTTGGGCGTTGTTTCTTTACATGAGGCTTTTTTGAGATTAGACACTCCTCAGGCGTACCCCGTGTAATTTTTCAGGAGATATCCTTGGGAGCACTTACCTGAATGGTCTTTTCCAGGTGGCTAGTTCTCCTTGGGTGTACCTTTGAGTATTTTTTCGGGTGACTAGTTCTCCATGGGCGACCCTTTATTTTGACAGCTAGATGTGCATCCCCAGATCTGTGACTTGAGCATACATTCATACATCCATACATTTACAAGTTCATGTTATCCTTCTTGTGATTTGAATATGTTGGTTTAAACTATTTTGAATGAATTGATATGAATGAATCCTTGCGGGAAATTTCCATTGAGTTTTCACTCACCCAGTCGTGCGGTTGCACCAAATAGATGCATGGATAATGACAGGTGGAGACCCCTACGATGGGACTCCTGGTGTAACTGAGGAGGAGTACGGTGAGGAAGAACCATACGATGATGGTGTCGAGCCGCTGGAGCTCCATTAGAGACTTGAGATCTACTGCTTTACCTTTCAAACTTTACATTTGTTTATCTTTGCGTTCTGTAATTAAATCCCCTGCTGAGGGATCTTACTCTACTTCTTTGCCCTACTCACCTATGTTGAACTCTTTTATTAGTTTATACAGTAGTTATATTTTGATGTTATGAAATGTGTTAGTAATTAGACGCATGGTAGTTCATTATGGGATGTAACCCTCGGGTTCTCGTACTCGAGCGATCATCCTCGGGTTACGAGTATCAAGGTGTTACAAGGGGGCAATGCTAGGCTGAGTTTGACTAGCTCGTAAATGGGTCCGCTACAGACGTGCCGGGTAGATATTGGCAGACTACTAGCCAGGCGAGTAGTGAGGTCTCTTCCACTTACATGGTTGAGCATCCAGATGGAGCAGTGATCTGGTGTATAGTGTACTAGACCCCGGTGATTTTTGAGAGATGGCCTATATTGTTATGTGGAATCAGATGAGGATTGGTATGCTCGAGTTGCATCTCGCATATGACATTGGCCATGTAGGCTTTGCATCGCATAACTTGGTATGGCTGATAACATTTATGGAGTTACCAACATGTTTCCGCATTACTCTGATATTGCATACTTGACATATACCTTACGCACACACTTACACCACCCTCTAAGCTTTCTATAAGTTTATGCACGATCGTTGCGTGCAGGTGACGCTAGGACACCGCAGCAGCATTAAGATTGGAGCGTGCAGCTGTCTTCTGGAGCTTTTGATATTGATATTGTATTTCCCTTATGCATTGTCATTAAAGTATTTTATCTTAGTGGATTTTGTGATGGTGTTTGATGTTTGTGTTATTTTGGGCGTGACAATCACTACTGCACAAGACCGTACAACTAATGATTGTGATATTTAAGAAATTGGATCTAGAGAATACGAAGTGGGGCCCATGGCACAATATTCGAGGGTTAACATGTGCAAAAGCCTATAAATACCCCCTTCCCCCTTCATTTGAGGGATTGGATTCTCAGAAGACTAACGCCTCCGACAGGTATTGAAAAGCGAAGAAAGGAAGATGGCAAAGCAGAACCGTGCGACTCTCAACTAGTTGGCCGGGCCCGCGTAACTCAACAAGGAGTTGCACGGATGGCTTAAGAACAATGCATATATGTGTTATTTTTGGGAGTTTTCTTCAGGATATTTCAATACCCCTTCAAATTATTCATGAAGACATATATGTGACAGAAGACCTGCACAACTCTTCTCTTATGGAGACTTGAATGATATGAGCTGAAATGTTGCCGAAATTTACATTTGAATTCATTCAATACTTGTACTTTTAATCATAAAACTTTATCTTAGAATCAAAGGATAAAAAGGATGTAAACGAATTCAGAATGAATAAATGTGATGATTAATCTCTTCATTTCTTTTCTTTGTTATTTTTAAGTGAGATAAATTCCCAAATTAAATACTTTTCATTTTTGGTCGAAACAGTGGTGAATAAGAGATTACAACCAATTGGATATTAGAAAATTTTTGCAACGTAGTCTCCTTAAAATATGAAGTATCAAACTTTATTTCAGAATTCAGCTCCTGCATCTGTAATGGTAAAAATTTAGCATTGGTGGAGGGTCAGTTTTTAACACAATTATCTTCCTGTTTAGTTTCAGGCACAGGGATTGTTGAGTGTCAAATATTGCATATTTTACCCCATTTATATCTTAGTTTTACGAACATGATAAGGCTCGATGGTATATTTTATACTCGTTTGCGTTGCAAGGTGACTTTAAGAGCTTGGATTGAAAAGAATGCTAAAAGCATGGATTTGATGCTCAAAGAACACCAAGGCAAAGAACCGATCCTTGGAGACCAAGATTGAAGATTTTAAGACCCCAAGATCCAAGAAAAGTAACTGAAGAAGGAAGGAAGTCGAAAGAATAAAGTGCTGAAATACATTTCATTATCTGTGTCATCGACCACTGTTTGATGACATCAAAGTCAGCATTCGATGACATCAAACACAACTTGATGACATTGAAATTTTACATGAAAATCAAGTTGGTTACTGGACATATTTGATGTAATTATCGATGAATCGAAGTCATGTTTGTCACGCCCCAAACTCGGAAACCGGGCTCACAGAATTCTCGATCACCAAATCGGGCGCCGACAGCCTCCATAGTACCCCATTCTCTCCTCCCGGCACCCATATGCCAGATTTCGATCCTGAGGTCCTACAAGGAGGATTTTCAATATGAAAATTTTGTAATTGTAAAGATCATAATTACAAGTGTACCCAAATCACAAGAGCAACATCATCATCACATATCCACTAATAAAAATAGTTGATTACAATGCTGAAAGGAGATACATATATATAATAAAATCTCCACAATGCTCAACATGCTCCTGCCTCAACGCTGTTGCGATTTAACGCCATTTGCACGCAACGGTCGTCCATAAGCTTACTAAGAAGCTCAGAGGGTGGTGTGTGTGTGCGTAATGTGTGTACCAAGCAAATAAATATCAGAGTAAGTGAAAAATACTGTAAAGTCCATAATCATTCGAGTACAAGGACATAATAAACCAAATGTCATATGCTAAGGATGCAATGCAATATGCAAATCCTGATGAGCCCACGTATACCATCAGCCTTATCTAGGTCATGCAATGCAGAAACATAGTAAACTAAATGTCATATGCAAAGGATGCAACACAGTATGAAATGCAAAAAAAATGACAAAGCTGGAATGTGTAATCGGGATGATAGTACATAATATCGCAAGCTGTGGGGTTCATCACAAGGGACTTCTATCCAAACCTGTAACATCCCGGATTTTTGCCAACCTGGAATTAGACATCCTTAGGCAATGGGTCAATCCTAACACCTGATTAACTTCTCAAACACGCAATTCAAAGTCTCAAATCCATTGTCAAACCATTTTCTTCACATATCTTACCTTTGACCACCTTGTTCTTTTAATTTTTCTAAGTACTTTCACCCTAGACGCTATCTTAAACTAGCTAAGTAGTATAACTTGGATCACTTTATATATAAACTACAAAGGCCCAGGTACCACCTTAGACAGAAATTACTCAGGACTAAATCCTTTAGAAATTAGGCGAGAATTAGCCAATGTGAAACTAAAGTACCCGTGAAATTAGTACCAATCACTTTAAATACGATCTGCAAGACCTAAAACTTGTAGAATCATTGACGCTAGGTTACCCTAAAATCTAGGATCAATCTCATTACCTGGTTGCTCTCGGGAGCATCACGAAACACCGTATTAGATCTGGACCGCACGTCGGAAGTCCAATTAACACGAATTTAAGGAATTAGGACTGCCTTGCTGGGCTTGACAACCATCTCAGAAATCAAATCCAGATAGTGTCCCAGCGCTATTCGCTTGAGCTCGGAGTGAAGAGTGTGAGAAATGTGAAATTAATTCAAAATAAAATATCTCAAATAGTAATCTGGCACCTCTCGCTT
The DNA here is from genome assembly GCA_021015155.1 of Magnolia officinalis. NCBI lineage: Eukaryota > Viridiplantae > Streptophyta > Magnoliopsida > Magnoliales > Magnoliaceae > Magnolia > Magnolia officinalis. The sequence continues at coordinate 41,734,109 of JAJHSJ010000003.1, forward strand.
GCGGATCAGTTTTAAGCAACCAGACCGTCAGAATCTGACCTAAATACACCCTCGGGTCAGGAAAAATTTCATAAACATATCCATGTACTCAGAATCTCCGATCGAGGTCCACTGACCGTTGAACTGAAACTGGTCTGCCATGCGTGATCTGGAAATCCCACTAAAATGAAAACATAACTCCACCTGGATCCGGTGTCTGTGAGCTTAAGTCCGACCTTTGGCTCAAGGAGGCCCGCCAGAAGTCCTCCGTTGAGCTGAAACCAGCTCACTTTGGTTATAACCTAAGTATACCTTGACCTCAAGTCTATTTTAGTGAGTTTTGGGGCTATATAAGGACCTTAGAACCCTCTCTCTCACAGCCATACGAATTTGAGAGAAACCTTAGAGAGAGAAGAGAGAAAAGAGAGAGAAAGTGTGGGAGATGTGAGAGAATCTCCCTGTCATGCTTCCCTGCCGCTCTACAAGCTCCACCACTCCGTTCTAGTCGCTTTCCCAGCGATTCCGACGTCATTTCTAGGTAAGAAACCATAACCCTAACCTGTTTTGGAGTTTTGATAGTTGTAGGTTATGAAATAGCTAACCTATTTCGTTCTATAGGTTACCAAACTGCCGTATACGAAGGCTTAGCAAACCTATCGACTTCGATACGATTCTACGACAAAAGGTGCGGACTTTAAGTGTATAGGTTATGGTTTTCAACGCTTTCAATGTCAGATAATGATAGATTCATGATCTACATGCAATTGCACATGTACAAAGTGCTGTCTGTTTTCTGTTTCGATTAATGATGAAGAATTTAGAATTTTACATACTCTTGGTATTTGTAGAAAGTACCGTTTGGCGAAAGGACTCGCCCTAATACATGTTTTTGCTAATATACATTATGTATGATGAAATAGTGTATTCTAAGTGTTTGTGAAAATGACTGAATGAATATAGGATTCTCATTCGTGCTCGCCATGACTAATTGTCATGGATATATGATTGTTGTATTGGGGATACCCCTTTGACGAAAGGATTTGCCCTTAATCACGCCACGGCTACTATACGCTATATATGTTGAAATGGGTAGCCCAAGTGTTTTTGAAAATGTTCAAATGAATATGGAACTTGGATTCCTACTTTCCATGACTATCCGTCGTGGGTGTACACGTGTTATGATTGGGGCAACTCCCTAGTGAAAGGATTTGGCCTAATGCCTATGTGATCAACATATGTCATGTATGTTGATTATGTCTTTTAAAGTGTTTGTTGAAATGTCTGAATAAGTAGTAGTTAGCAAATTGTAATGTATAAGAGTGTTGAGATATGATTCTCAACTTTTAACTATGTGTATGTTTTCCTTGGATAGTTGTGTGATTAAGAATTGAATATGTACAAACTCATGCTTGTGTTGTGCTTCATAACATGCTCAACTGCTTTTATGATTTTATCTATGTAATGCATATGTTTAAATTCATATTTACGTTGTATGATCCGTCATGGGTGATGGGGGAGTGGAGCAACCAGTGCGTGCAACATCCCTAGCAGCCCTAAACAGATAATATCAGACTTTGGTTATATGATTTGAATTTTGATCCATTACTGCTTTAATTATCTGCAAGTGAATGTGATTGGGGCTATGATTATAGTCCAGACAATCAGTAACGAAAATGAATGCGTGGCTAAGTTTCATTTGCCATGTGAGATGTGTTCGACGAACCCGAGTCGTACTTCGGTTAGCGATAGTGGTTGGCCACACGAAGTTCTTATGCACTTCATATCGTTCAACTTGTTGTGCGCTCGAGCTAACCGAGCTCGTCAAGTAACCCGATCTGTCTAATGTATGTTCACCATGTTTGGACGCTACTGGTTGAACCTAGGGTACCAAACTTACCAGTGAAATCCCTTTTAACCATGGTACCTCGATCCGATAAGACTCATGAGCCGGGCATGGTGGTATGGGACACCGTGGTTGATCTGTCAGCCTACGCTGGGGCCACGTGCCTCCCCGTAGTGACCAGTGGGCAACCAGACTCGTGAGCCAATTATGGTGGTATGACACACTATATTCGAGCTGTCGACACCTACACGAGAGCTAAATATAGTGAGACCTATATTCGTACTGACGGGCGACGAGCCCTCCGTAGTGTCTTCGAGTATACTCTAAGGTCTGTGATTGGCGATGAGCCCTTCGCAGCAACTAGAGTATGAGTTGAGCCGAGTATGGTGAGACCTGTAGTCGAGCTGACGGCCAGCGATTGAGCCGAGTACGGCGAGACCTGTATTCGAGCTGACGACCAACAATTGAGCCGCATACGGTGAGATCTGTATCCGTGTTGACGGGTGACGAGCCCTTTGTGATGCCTTCGCTATGCCTCTCAAACCATAATATCGTATGAGATTAACTAGGACTGACGACCCTAGAATGGATCATGTTTGGGAATTATACAAGGGAGGTACCTTAGTTTCCCAATACTGCTGTTTGAAATGGACTAATAATTACTCGGTAATCATGCTCATCATCGCACTGCATGTGCCTGGTAGATGTGGAGCATTGAGGGATGAACGCATTTGCGAATGTAAGATGGTGTCGCATGAGAGTGGTTTGGCAAGGGCATACATCATGTCATTTCATAATTGCATTAAATAAGAGTAGTTAGAATTGTTTGATTGTACTGCTTTATCATTACTGCTTGACTGAATTGATAACATGTTAACCTATGCTTTATTGTTCCACTGAGTTGATCACTCACTCCCACGTTACGGGACGGTGTTCCGAACACCCACCAGACTTTGTCTGATTGCAGATGGCGACGCTATTCCTGAGGCGGAGCTGGACTTTTGTGACGACGAGGATGCTTTCTCGTATATGCGATTTTCGGGCGGCTTCATGTGAGCCGTGCCTTGATTGACCGGGTTATAGGGATGTTGACTAGATGACACTACACATTTGGTATCATTTGAATTGTACTTGTAATTCTTTAACCTGGTAACCTTATCACACTCTAGAGACTTACCATAGTTTTTATATTTTATATATCTATCACGGTCTTCCGCTTGCAATTTAACTGTCTCTGGAGTATGATATGCTTTTTTGGCTTAATCTCACTCATGTTCAATGCACTAATACAGACAACATTCAATCATCATTCATTTTGTTGCATAAGTGATGCGTTGGAACTCGGGAGTTGAGTTTATGGTCGACCCCTGATTTTTGGGACGTTACAGTTGGTATCAGAGCATGATTTGGATTAAACCGGGCCTGGATTATGGTAACACGACGCACACTGACACACTCTGAATTACGAAGGGGGCGATAAAACCTAGAAACCATGTTTGAATCCCAAGTTTCGCCAACAGGTGAGACTATACGGTAATTAAGTTCATAACGTATCTTTGGTCGCGTGAAATGACCTAAGCCGCTTCTACGCAGTCAATCAACGGGTTTGAATCGTTCCCTAGAAATGAAAGTCCTTAGGTTGTGGGTCGACCACAACACCTTACACTTAATCTCAAAGCCTAAAACCCTTTTTTATCCAATTCCTTCAAAATCTCACCTTTCGCCACCTTATTATTCAAAATATTCTTAGAAATTTCATATTAAATATTAAACCTAAAGTATAAATGATTAAGAACAATACTTAAACAAAAATTAACTATAAATAGTAAAGATATGACTAAAATGGGTTTTCGACCATTAAAAGTTTGTAATTTCACAAAATAAATAGGTTACTTGGATAGATCAGCTCATTCTATCCCAAATCCATATATTGTACGTCAAATAACTCATCCTAGTTTGCAAGATACGTCCATTTCAAGTTCACGGGGCAGAATCACCACCAAAACAGTCCAGAGGACCGCGGTGGAACCGCAGTCACCGCGGTCGACCACGGTCCCGTTGGCCCGGGATGGTCGGGTCGAGGTTGGTCAGGGTCGGCCAGACCCCAGGACATGTGTGGGGTCCGCGGAATTGTGCAGGGGCCCCTATTTCATGTCCGTTTTGCTCTCTCTCTCTCAAACACCCCTCCAAGCTCTCCCTTTCCTTCAAAATTTATATTTTCTCTCTCCAACCGTCCCTCCAATTGCCCATTCCATCATTTTCTATCACAACCTATACCCTTCCATCGTTCACAGCAACCCCTACCTCCCTACCCTCTTCATTCTCTCTCATTTGGGCTCTTACATGCCCCATTTGAAGCTCCACTTTGTGTAAGCACTCAACTCAACCCACCTCTCTTCTTTCTTTTTCAAATCCTTGTATTTGAGCCTTCACAACCTCTGTTGAGGCTCAAACTCGTGGAGAATCAGTAACCCCAACCTTTTCTCTCTCTTTCCATCACCTTTCGTCGCTTTCCATGGCTTTTTTTTTTAGTTGGTTACGGCCATTTTCTCCATTTCCACCGTCTTCTTCATGACCTCTGAATGTTGGAATATTTAGGGCCCGTTCGGCTAACTGCATTAAGTGAGATTAGGTGGATGGAATTGTAAAAGAAATAATAAATGTATGTGTAAAGTATTGTCCCTAGATTGGGTGTATCATATGTTTTCCAATGCCATGTTTGAAATGTAAGCAATGAAAAGTATATCCCAGGATTTCCTTTCAAATTACACTTAGAAATTCATCATCTTGGGGTTTGAAAATCCCATCTCACACTTTCCCACACAAGGCTCATTTTCCAAATCCTATACCATTAATTTTAATCCCCACCCACCCTCCTACTAAGCATGTTATTCCCAATCCTGAGGTAAGATTAGTAATGCAGTCCCATTTAGTACGACTTAAGACCACTGGCCAAATAGACCCATAAAATTTGGACCTAGAACGGTGCTTCGACAGACCTGACAGTATAGGAAATCCAACAAATTAAGAACGTGAACTCTAGAACCCCTTAGTTGGTTTGAGCATATATGAAGTGCTCGAGCGTAGTTACATTCATGTTTGGGCAACTCAATTCCAAACAAACAAACAATTTCCTTTATTAAAAATGGTGTAAAATCATCTAGTGTATAAGCATAGACTTTAGATTACAACTAGGGGATTACGCTACTCTTACATTGCGACTAGGCACTAAAGAATGTAAAGGATTCATTATGCTAAGATAATTGAGTGATAGACTTAGTAAGTCGGCTTGATTAGGTAGGAGCGAGACCCCATTCCTTTGTTGAAATCCTCTTGATACTCATAGGCTTCTTTAATAACTCCTAGTAAGGTTGTTTAACGTAGAAACTATTCACGCTCAGAGAAAACTTACATGTCCCTTGGATTTAATGTTAGGTCAAATCAATACATCCCTTAGAATTGCCTTCCCAGAGACTTATTACAATCGGGAACACGGAGTAGAGAACTATATATATCAGCGAGGTATTCGCGGTTTGAATTGAATTCTCAATCCTGGTATTTACTAATGAACTCTATGCTCTGATCAATCAGAGAGTCGGGATCAACTAGGATTCAGAACTGATACGATAATTTTCTGTCTTCGCGAGGCAGGAGGTCCATGTATCCGATTCTGACCCACTATACAACTTTCCTTCCGTGTTGGCTCGACCACTTACAACCAAAAGTTATAACTTCATCTTTGAGAAGTGTAAGAATATATAGCCAATAGAGATTTTTTCCTTTTAGGCCTAAGAAATTTTCCAAGTGAGCAACAAATAGTTAGGAATTAGGTCCCATGCCATGTCGGCATACATTTTGTGCATATGAACGTAGAAAGATAGCCTGCCTGTTAAGCTAGACATGATTAAATAGGATAAGTCTGGACCGTGACAAAACTCCTTGACAGAAGTAGGCATCTCGCCACAAACTCACACCTGTCCCTGAATCAACCACAATACCCATCATCTTCAGCTCCTTTCTATAATTATAGGTACCAATGCCATAATACACATCATCGATGAAAGGAAGACCAATGTAGTGGGAGACCGCATCCCATTCCATGTCAAGGATAGGTCTTAAATTACACCTTGTTCTGATATACGGAGCAGGACATAAATCTTGAGCCTTGAGGGTACTAAATTTTTAAGGGGGGTAGAACATTATGAGCCCAATCTAGTTAGGTCACCTAATACACCTCTTTGATCTGGTTGGCACAACGGAAATGTGGTGGACCCTTGCCCCACTGGCCCAGGATCGAAGGGAATGGATCCAGACTGTGCGTAAAGATAGATCACTAACTAGGATCTGAATCTTCCTTAGAAATCCATTGTAGTAAACAATCAGGATATAAACAAGGGATAAAGAAATAAGTTTTAAGGGGGGTAGACTAAAATGAACCAGGCTAGTATATACCCTACCATGCGTAGAAACTCGAAATCAATAAAACTTAGGCAAAAGAAATAATTAAATCTTTCCTTATTACCCTTAGGCAATTTCAGGGACGAAATTTTGTTTTAAGGGGGGTAGATTGTAACATCCCGAATTTTTGCCAACCTGGAATTAGACGTCCTTAGGCAATGGGTCAATCCTAACACCTGATTAACTTCTCAAACGCTCAATTCAAAGTCTCAAATCCAGTTTCAAACCATTTTCTTCACATATCTTACCTTTGATCACCTTGTTCTTTTAATTTTTCTAAGTACTTTCACCCTAGACGCTATCTTAAACTAGCTAAGTAGTATAACTTGGATCACTTTATATACAAACTACAAAGGCCCATGTACCACGTTAGACGGAAATTACTCAGGACTAAATCCTTTAGAAATTAGGCGAGAATTAGCCAGTGTGAAACTAAAGTACCCGTGAAATTAGTACCAATCACTTTAAATACGATCTGCAAGACCTAAAACTTGTAGAATCATTGACGTTAGGTTACCCTAAAATCTAGGATCAATCTCATTACCCGGTTGCTCTCGGGAGCATCACGAATCGCCGTATTAGATCTGGACCGCACGTCGGAAGTCCAATTAACACGAACTTAAGGAATTAGGACCGCCTTGCTGGGCTTGACAACCATCTCGGAAATCAAATCCAGATAGTGTCCCAGCGCTATTCGCTTGAGCTCGGAGTGAAGAGTGTGAGAAATGTGAAATTAATTCAAAATAAAATATCTCAAATAGTAATCTGGCACCTCTCGCTTGCGGATCAGTTTTAAGCAACCAGACCGTCAGAATCTGACCTAAATACACCCTCGGGTCAGGAAAAATTTCATAAACATATCCATGTACTCAGAATCTCCGATCGAGATCCACTGACCGTTGAACTGAAACTGGTCCGCCACGCGTGATCTGGAAATCCCACTGAAATGAAAACATAATTCCACCTAGATCCGGTGTCTGTGAGCTTAAGTCCGACCTTCGGCTCAAGGAGGCCCACTAGAAGTCCTCCGTTGAGCTGAAACCAGCTCACTTTGGTTATAACCTAAGTATACCTTGACCTCAAGTCTATTTTAGTGAGTTTTGGGGCTATATAAGGACCTTAGAACCCTCTCTCTCACAGCCATACGAATTTGAGAGAAACCCTAGAGAGAGAAGAGAGAAAAGAGAGAGAAAGTGTGGGAGATGTGGGAGAATCTCCCTGTCATGCTTCCCTGCCGCTCTACAAGCTCCGCCACTCCATTCTAATCGCTTTCCCAACGATTCTGGCGTCATTTCTAGGTAAGAAACACTAACCCTAACCTGTTTTGGAGTTTTGATAGTTGTAGGTTGTGAAATAGCTAACCTATTTTGTTCTATAGGTTACCAAACTGCCGTATACGAAGGCTTAACAAACCTATCGACTTCGTTACGATTCTATGACAAAAGGTGCGGACTTTAAGTATATAGTTTATGGTTTTCAATGCTTTCAATGTCAGATAATGATAGATTCATGATCTGCATGCAATTGCACATGTACAAAGTGCTGTCTGTTTTTTGTTTCGATTAATGATGAAGAATATGGAATTTTATATACTCTTGGTATTTGTAGAAAGTACCGTATACGTATAAATTTTGGAAATGTGTTTGCCATGATTATTTGCTGTATTAATATATTATAAATAGATAAAATACTTGTTTGGCGAAAGGACTCGCTCTAATACATGTTTTTGCTAATATACATTATGTATGATAAAATAGTGTATTCTAAGTGTTTGTGAAAATGACTGAATGAGTATAGGATTCTCATTCGTGCTCACCATGACTAATTGTCATAGATATATGATTGTTGTATTGGCGATACCCCTTTGACGAAAGGATTTGCCCTGAATCACGCCACGGCTACTATACGCTATATATGTTGAAATGGGTAGCCCAAGTGTTTGTTAAAATGTTCAAATGAATATGGAACTTTGATTCCTACTTTCCATGACTATCCGTCGAGGGTGTACGTGTGTTATGATTGGGGCAACTCCCTAGTGAAAGGATTTGGCCTAATGCCTATGTGATGTTGTCTTTTAAAGTGTTTGTTGAAATGTCTGAATGAGTAGTAGTTAGCAAATTGTAATGTATAAGAGTGTTGAGATATGATTCTCAACTTCTTTTAACTGTGTATGTTTTCCTTGGATAATTGTGTGATTAGGAATTGAATATGTACAAACTCATGCTTGTGTTGTGCTTCATAACATGCTCAACTGCTTTTATGATTTTATCTATTTAATGCATATGTTTAAACTCATATTTACGTTGTATGATCCGTCATAGGTGATGGGGGAGTGGAGCAACGAGTGCGTGCAACAGCCTTGACAGCCCTAAACGGATAATATCAGACTTTGGTTGTATGATTTGAATTTTGATCCATTACTACTTTAATTATCTGTAATTGAATGTGATTGGGGCTATGATTATAGTCCAGACAATCGGTAACGAAAATGAATGCGTGGCTAAGTTTCATTTGCCACGTGAGATGTGTTTGACGAACCCGAGTCGTACTTCGGTTGGCGATAGTGGTTGGCCACACGAAGTTTTTATGCACTTCATATCGTTCAACTTATTGTGCGCTCGAGCTAGCCGAGCTCGTCAAGTAACCTGATCTGTCTAATGTATGTTCACCATGTTTGGACGCTACTGTTGAACCTAGGGTACCAAACTTACCAGTGAAATCCCTTTTAACCATAGTACCTTGATCCGTTAAAACTCATGAGCCGGGCATGGTGGTATGGGACACCGTGGTCGAGCTGTCGGCCTACGCTGGGGCCACGTGCCTCCCCGTAGTGACAAGTGAGCAACTAGACTCGTGAGTCAATTATGGTGGTATGGGACACTATATTCGAGCTGTCGACACCTACGGCGAGAGCCTAATACAGTGAGACCTGTATTCGTGCTGACGGGCGACGAGCCCTCCTTAGGGTCTTCGAGTATACTCTAAGGTCTGTGATTGACGATGAGCCCTTCGCAGCAACTAGAGCATGAGTTGAGCCGAGTACGGTGAGACCTGTATTCGAGCTGACGGCCAGCGATTGAGCCGAGTACGGCGAGACCTTTATTCGAGCTGACGGCCAGCAATTGAGCCGCATACGATGAGATCTATATCTGTGCTGACGGGTGACAAGCCCTTTGTGATGCCTTCGCTATGCCTCTCAAACCATAATATCGTATGAGATTAACTAGGACTAACGACCCTAGAATGGATCATGTTTGGGAATTATACAAGGGAGGTACCTTAGTTTCCCAATACTGCTGTTTGAAATGGACTAATAATTACTCGGTAATCATGCTCATCATCACACTACATGTGCCTGGTAGATGTGGAGCACTGAGGGATGAACGCATTCACGAACGTAAGATGGTGTCGCATGAGGGTGGTTTGGCAAGGGCATACATCATGTCGTTTCATACTTGCATTAAATAAGAGTAGTTAGAATTGTTTGATTGTACTGCTTTATCATTACTGTTTGACTGAATTGATAACATGTTAACCTATGCTTTTTTGTTCCACTGAGTTAATCACTCACTCCCACGTTACGGGACGGTGTTCCGAACACCCACCAGACTTTGTCTGATTGCAGATGGCGACGTTATTCCTGAGGCGGAGCTGGACTTTTGTGACGACGAGGATGCTTTCTCGTATATGCGATTTTCGGGCGGCTTCATGTGAGCCGTGCCTTGATTGACGGGGTTACAGTGATGTTGACTAGATGACACTAAACATTTGGTATCATTTGAATTGTACTTGTAATTCTTTAACCTGGTAACTTTATCACACTCTGGAGACTTACCATAGTTTTTATATTTTATATATCTATCACAGTCTTCTGCTTGCAATTTAACTGTCTCTGGAGTATGATATACTGTTTTGGCTTAATCTCACTCATGTTCAATGCACTAATACAGACAACATTCAATCATCATTCATTTTGTTGCATAAGTGATGCATTGGAACTCGGGAGTTGAGTTTATGCTCGACCCCCGATTTTCTGGGCGTTACAAAACCAGTCCCATACTTAAATTTGGATAACTAGACTCAATGTGATAAACTCCTGATCTCAAGTTGGTCGCGTACCCAACCGAAATCGTGGCCATTGTGAAGGTACAGATAATGATTTAGTTGCGCATCACCAACTCGAGTGGATAGTGAGTGAAAGAATGAATGAGTCAAATGTTGAGTATACAACTCCTACTCAGTAAGTCCACATATTAGTACCATACATCTCTGGGATATCACCGGGGTCTATTACACTCTATACCAGATTGCTACCCCATCACGTGCAAATAGGTGAGTGGAAGAGACCTTACTACCCGCCTGTCCAGTAGTCTACCAATATTTACCCAGCACGTCGATAGCGGACACATTTATGAACTGGTCAAACTCAGCCTAACCTTGCCCCTACCCTCGAGCGGATAATGCCACACCACCTTCCAACCGACCAGGACACAGAGGGAGACGCGACCTACTGGTATTCTGCACTCGAGCTGTCATGTATCCACTCGGTCTAGACGTTGGAGCATCCCATAGCCATAGGGGTTTAGGGACTTTCACTCACGGACATCCAAAGTGCCCATATGTTAAGTCCCAAACATTTTCGGTGTCCCATCTGGTCATCTATGATATGTTTGTGAAGGCCACAGCCCTGGTGTCGCTAGGGCGTACAGTGATCATGTCACACAAAATGCGAGATGCATGAGTCATACCATCCAGTCATGCATCAAACTTGCGCGTACCACGTGATCATGTGGGGCAACTCTGTCTCACAAGGAGTCCCATAAACATCTTAGCCCAATGCTATGATCAATCACTTCTCATAACATGCATACAAATGATGCGTATGAGTATGTATCAGGATGTTATACTAAGCATGTTCTCAGTGTGTCCTACTGGACTAAGTACACTAGCATGATTATCAGATATAGCAGGCGATGATCGGCCTTAACCGATATGTCACTTACAAGAGTAAGGGCTGAACGATATGCCCCACTAGACATATAGAAGTCTATATGGAATGGCCTAAGTTAGACTATCATAACCTAGTCAAGGTACTAACATATCATATATCCTAAGGTGAGGTCCCTTGCAAGGACGATGGATTTAACCCACGAATCGAGATATGCTTCAATAGTGGATATACCAAATCTGATACCACATATTCGTCCATCTGTGGCAAGGGGTGATGATGTACTAAACAATGGATATACCAATCTGATACCACATATTCTGCCATTTACGACAAGGTGTGATGATGTACTAAACAATGGATATACTAATCTGATACCACATATTTTGCCATCTAAGACAAGGGGTGATGATGTACTAAACAACGGATGGCCTAGAGGATACACTAATGTCAAGGGTGGACCTCACACTCGTCTCAATAAGGAGATGGACGGTGTGGTGATATGTACATGATACGAGGTCCTAACAAATGGGGTACAAAGGTAGGATACATCTCTTATAGTGAGTCAAGTGGGTATTCAACGAGGTGAGTTCACAGGGTGAGCTAACAGGGTGAACAATTGGGCTTTCCCAATCTCTTATCATGAATAATCTGGGCTTCCTTATGGGGCTCGATACATACACAAAGTGGGCTTAGTGGAGTTCATACATCTAGGACTGTGTCCTTCTAAGCGGATTGGGTAGCCCGCTCAACACCTAAATGGGTCTTGGGTAGGATCACTAAACTTGGGCAAAACATGTATCTAGGTAGGCCACGTTTCTATGGAAGGCTCGGTATGAACATAATGTGGGCTCAAGGTTTGGACAATCCTACAGGGCATGGTGGGAAGCACAATTATTAATGGGGGCCCCAACGGTTTGGGTTAGCCCAATGGGTATTACTAACATAAGTGGGGGCCCAACGGTTTGGGTTAGCCCAATAAGGTAAGGGTGGAAATGGGCTTAACAATGGGCCCCAGGGACGTTTACAACGGTGGACATTTAACCACCATTGTCTTCTAATGTGAGGTCCATTTTGGATAGGAATCGAAATTACAATAGGGCCCTTGGCCCTTAAAATCTCTAGAAAATGGATGGACAATGTGTACCCGTCACTCATACATGATGGGCCTCACAAGGCAGCCCCATAAGGGGCATATAACTCATACATCATGGTGGGCCTACATAAGGCGGTCCGTATAAATGAATGGATAGTGTGCATATAAAACACACACGTCATGGCAGGCCTTATACCTCACAATGGGCATCATACAATCACAATGAGCCTCATACAATTACAATGGGCCTCATACAATTACAATGGGCCTCATATCATCACAATGGGCCTCATACAATCATAATGGGCCTCATACAATCACAATGGGCCTCACATACAGCAGGTGGCCTCACATCAGCAAGTGGGCCTGCATACAGCAGGTGGGCCCTATTAGGCTCGATGGTCAGCCCATGCTGACCGCTGTCCCTGCCTTAGTGTCCTACAAATGGACAGTGAAGATGAAATGCATATATCACTGGTGGGTCCCACCGTAACGCCCTGAACTTTTCAATACCGAGTATTAAAAGTTCTCGAGCGTTACCGTGAAAAGTAACATAATATTTATATGTGTGCGACACCAATCTAGCTATCCTAGCCTTACATCCTTGCCCTGACACAAACCTAACCATTAGGAAAGATCTCCATTCATAGATCAAGCCATCTGACCATCGATTTAGAAATAATTCCCTCCATAATGTGATTTAACATGTGTCTTCCCTTAAATGAATTGATAAATAACTCCTTATCCATAATGATTTTGACATAAGTTCTTTTATAAAAATTACTTAGAAACGTGTCTACAACCATGTAGAACCATTAGATTTCACAAAACTCATAGATCAACAATAATTACGAAAATGCCACTAACCTAGACCCCTGAATTCTAAATCAGATGGTTCCCACTATCCGTTTAATGCAAAATTTTATAACATGCCTAATTATCATAAATTAACCGTACACGTCGAATTTCAGCCCTTAGATCACAGTAAATCAGCTACTTGACCTCTGCATCTGTTCGTACGCTTATCAGATTAAGATTTTGATCTATTCATCTTGTTCACCCCATATGAATATGCTTAACCCACCATTAGAATTACAATCTGAGGAACTTAAACATGTGAAAAAGTCACTCAAATCTAACAGTATATATGTCATACCCTTAATCACTACAGAAACGTTCGTCCATTTACAAAACTGACAGTACAATCACCCAGATACATTACTAGAATGCTAACCATCAAGTTTCCTTATTTTTAGCAAGTCATCTAACCGTCCGTCATGTTTAGATCTACCAAACAGGCCACACGAATATTATGGTAAACCGATCATCACGAAATCTCAGAGGATAGGCCCAAACCACCTGGTAACTCGTCAATTAGGTGAGTACAAACGTTATTTTGAAAATTTGAAGTGTATTAACCATTAAAAGAGAATCTTACCCATCCTCAAGAGATCAGGGCTCAAATTTAGGTGACAAAAAGAGCTCGAGAAATAAAGATCACCCGTCAAATATCATCACATTTGGACAGTGGAGTCATGAGTTATGGATGGTAGAAGTGTGGAAAAAGGAAGGGTAGAATTGTAAATAAGGGGATACCAATTGCATGGCACTATTGGACGAAAATTTCAATTGAAGTTTCAATAGTGAATATTCTCAATACTCGATCGGACCCTGTGGCCCACCAAGAACTCGGATCTACTTCAAACTTGGGTCCATAGGCCCACATAGCGAGCTGAAGTCAATGAAGGGAGTGGATTTTCCAAAAGATCACCATAGTGGACCCCACCTATTGCATACAAATAAAAACCAAGAATTCACGTAACTGATTTCTCGTTCAATGGTGAACACAGTCCTCATGCAGAGTAATAGTGGGGCCCACCCAAATCTCGGATCCACCCCATATTCTGGTACTTGACTTAATAGGACCCTACCAAACCAATGAACGGAGTAGATGTCACATAATGTCATTAAAAGTGGACCCACTGGTGCCGTACAAATGAACCAATTTCCTTCTTACTCACTATGACAACGGACAGTTTAAAAGACGAAGACGTGGGAGAAATGGACACCACGACTCTCTGTTTATCATCCGTTGCACCGATCCGAACCGTCTGTCGGACTCTAACGGACTAGCTGATCAAGGCCTACGTGAAGAATTTGCAAAAGGGTAGCGAGGGTGGTTTCCAACTGTTCAAATGTAAAGTAGACGGCACCAAGAAAGACCTTGCGGGCCACCTCAAACCCGATCTCTACCACATCATTCTAGCTCAGAATCATGAGAGGAATCCAATGGAAGGAGTGGATTTCCCTGACAAGTCTGTCATTGGCCCCACCAGTTAATGCGGATCCATGCGTTCCGCAACAGGGACGAATGATGGAAAAACCGAACACAATACGAGACTTCCGCTACACTGGACGATCGGGACCCGAATCATAGCCCCGATCCTAACCATCTAAACTTTGGGAATGGGAGATCCGACCACTCCCGCGCTGTTAGAGATGATCAGAAGGAGGATGGTGGTTTGCCAACGACTCCGATTGTCCCTACACAAAAAAAAACAGGGTTGCAGTGCAGCATTCTCTCATACCGCATAAGGTTTATGCACGCCATCTTCTTGCACAAGAAGAATCTGGAAGGCCTCCCCGGGGCTATATAAGGAACGCCTCTCGTGACTGAGAGGACAAGTAGGGAAGAAAATAAAACAAAGAAGAAAGACAAGAGAGGAAAGGAGAAGGAGAAACAGAGAGGAAGACTGGCAGCGACCCGGTTTAGCGTCGAGCAAACATTGGAAGGTAAGGATTCCGGTTCTTGGGTTATTTTTAGGTCCCCTTCTTCCTTTGCCTTCCCTTTTCTTCACAATAGAGAGATGTGGAATCTTCCACCATCTTGAACCGAGTCAACTCGGTGGTGGAATGTTCTTCCAAAGTGGAAACGCACCAACAATGGAAATACCTAGGTTGGGTCTTAGAATCAAGTCCTCTTATACTCACTAAGTTAGTTAAAGCTAACAAATTCTTAATCGATTCAAGTCAGGAAAATATAGACAAGATTTAATCCTAAAGGGCGCCTTCGAACGTCTGAATACCTAAATTTTATAAGGAACAATCAAATAGCTAAAGGTGAGGGTTTTACCCTTTAAGCTTACAGTACTTTAAGTTGATTTATTTATTCTGCCCTTTACCTGTATTCCTATTATTTCATTTGACCTCTTTCATGCCTTTTACAATATGAATTATCCTGTCTTTCATGTTTACATGTTTTTTGGGAATTATCCTATCAATTGATTTAGTTTATATCATTATAACTATTGACCCTTTTGGGATTATAACATGATGTCAAATGCAAGTGATTTCTCTAAATTTATGTGAGACCATGGATACAAGCCTTGCCCTTACCTTATCTCTTTACTTGAGTTGGCCCTGCCACTCGTCTCTTTATTTGAGTTGGCTCTTCCACTCATCGCTGTATTGAGTTGGCCATTGCCACTCTCTTTATTATTAAGTTGACCATTGTCACTCTTTTCTTATTATGTTGGCCATTACCACTTTTGTTGAGTTGATCATTGTCACTCTTCTCTTTATTATGTTGACCTTGTGTCATCTATCTTTACGGCTTGGGCATGTGTCTTGCTATTCCAGAACCTCCATAATTCAGTTGATATTCTTTATGATTCAGATTTAGTTATATTCGTTATGATTCAGCTTATACTCTATAAGTACAATGATGTGTAAGATGTATCACAACTAGTGATTCATACATTATATCATTGACATAATGCGCTCTAGGTAGAGACCCTCTTGGGGCACGCAAGTCCTTGGGCCTTCGGGTAGTGGTGCACAAATCGATGCGTGTAAGTCGCAACAGCGTCACATCACCCCGGGATTGGATGTCAGAAATAGTTGCTCCATGAACAAGTCATGTCACGTAAATCACCTAGCCCATGTGTGGTGCGCTCTGAGGAGTTCTCATAAATCTACGGTAGCGTTGGCCATGCTGGCGAATATAGTGAGAGTGCGGGTCGAGTCGGTTATCTATAAATCGTATTCCACATTGTGATGACCACTACGTATGATGAGCCTCACATACTTTGCTAAGCTTGCATCTCATGTAGGTTGGTTGCGCATGCTGATACCCTCGTGTCAGTGGAGCACGAGACGTATCAGACCCCTTACTTTACTTATTATGTATCTCTTGAATTATTGTTAATCTTACAGGATAACCTTCACTATGAGTAGGGCATTGACCCTCTCCCAACCATACAGATGTCGCAAGTGACGTACAGATTGAAGACTTAGAAGACTACTTCCCTATAGAAGATTATCTTGAAAGACTAAGAAGACAGTTTTACTATTTGGTTTTATACTTCCGCTGTGAACTCTGATGTTATAATAAACCTCTCATTATGAGGATATTCGATTATTCTTTTACTCTGATGAAATATAATCAATACAGTTGATTTTATTCTTGTGAATGTTACCTTCATGAATGTATTTGGATGTGACCCAAAAGAAAAAAAAAATAAGGTGCGATTTTCTAAAGCATCCAATTTATACATCATTAACACCCGGTTTCCTCGGGCACGAGTACAAACTCTGGCCATGAAAATTCGGGTTGTTACACCCACCGTCCCACGCTGGATGGTGAGGATAAAATATATACATCAGGTGGGTCTAACCGTCCCAGTTGGACGGTGAGGATAAAACACATACATCAAGTAGGTCCCACCGTCCCACACTGGACGGAGGAGATAAAACATACATTTGATGGGTCCCACCGTCTCAATTGCTGGATGATGGAGACAAAACATACATCTGGTGGGTCCACATGTACGTGGCCCACCAGAGTTTGGATCTCGCTGATATTTGTAATTTCCCTTTTACATGGGCCTGTCCAAAACGGACAGGCCAGGTGCCGCTGAATGGTGGTAGCGATGCAGGTCCTGCTCGCTGGACAACAAGGGCGTCCCAAATGGGACGACATGGATTACAACACATACATCATGGTGGGGTCCACGCGTACGGGCCACCCCACTCCCAAACCAAGATAATATTTGTGTTTTCCCTTTGTCCAGGCTTACTCGAAAACAAGCAGCAAGGTGGACCCATATGTGGATAGTGGGTTGGCCCGCTTAAATGGACTCACCAAGGTGGGCCATCAATAGGGAAAGAGAGAGAGAGAAGAGAGAGAGAGAGAGAGAGAGAGAGAGAGAGAGAGAGAGAGAGAGAGAGAGAGAGAGAGAGAGAGAGAGAGAGACGTGTGTGTGAGGGAGGAACTCTGCCACTATGAACTCCCCTCCAAGCATTACTACACATACATCAAATGGGTCCCACCACATGTGGGCCTATAAATATGAAATCAAGGTGGGGATACCATCCCCACCATAAAGTCAAGGGTCTTGTGACCCTCTACATATTGATCATCAAATAAACATCATGGTGGGGTCCATGGAGAATGGCCCCATCATGGATTGAACATATGTATCTTGGTGGGCCATTAGCCACACCTTGGGTCCCAAATAGGATCCATACCATTAATCGGCAGGCCCCACTTGGCCCATCATCAAAATCAAGATCTAGTCTTATGAACACCCACCTATGGTCCTTCTTCTTAGCTCCTTAGACTCCTTAGCTCCTAGGCTTTCACTTTAATGGAGGATGATGAAGATTGAAGGGTTGGATGGTGAGATTTGGGGTAGGGAAGTGAGTCTTGATCTTGGGCTCTCTTTCCTTTCCTTAGTCTTTTTGTCTCTTGGTTGCTTGGGATTTGGGTAGAGAAATGAGATGGGATGGAGTGAAATGAGAGAGGAGTGGTGTTGTGTAAGAGGAATGATGGTTGTGTAGGGAGAGACGGGATGAGAGGTATGGGCTTAGTTGACTTTTGGGGGCATGAAGTGGCATGGGTTATGGGTTACTTTACATTGTTGATAAGAAAAGGGATGGGTTGCTTGTCTTGGTGAGAAGAGAGGCATGAGTTGAAATGACGGTTGTACTTGATTGATTGATTGGAAAGGCATGGGTAGAGATTCTTTGGAATCTCTAGGAATTTACAACGCGCGGCGTTTCCTCAAGATATACGTAGGTCCACAACTCCTAGCCTGGGAATCGCATTAGTGTGCAAGACGCAACATTGGAACTGTGGCGATGGTGCGGTCGCTAGGGTATAGGTTTCCAGTTGAGTCGACTCTGATCTACAGGATGCGATATAAGGTCGTGCGCAATCGCTGTCTACAAGTCATGGGTCATCGGAATTTGATGGGGAGGATTGCGGGAGTTGGTGGAATGGTATGGTACTAGGATACGGGCCTTATAGCTCTCCTCTCCTAATAAAAATCTTATCCTCAGAATTTACAGTATCATGCAATTAGACAGAACTCGTAATGAAAAAGAAATCATAGCATCATATATAATCAGAGATAATACAAAATATAATCAAACATCCAAGAGATGGGGATAACACTCCCGAACCTCAGCCGCTCACTCCCAAGACACCTCATCTACACTATGATGACCCCACTGATCCTCGGATCCCGGTCAGAAACGATCGAAACTGGGATACTATGCAGCCTCACAATCCCATCAATGACTAATCTAACAAGACGGTCCAAAGGCCTGGTCACACGAATCGCCGACGACTCCTCCTGACGACTAAGGGTCCTGCTGGGCTGCATAAAGTCTGCTCTGGGCCTGCTGGGGAGGTGTATGTCTCCTCTTTGGTCGTTGCTGTTGCGCCTGCTGTTGGGGTCTCGGCGGCAGGTATTACCGTTGCTTCTGATGTCGTGGAGGCTGCTGCTGAGGACGGGGACACTCGTGCCTGCGATACCCCATCCCACCATATCCGAAATAAACACCTGAGAACATTCTCAGTGGTGGTCCTGAAGGTGCTACTGATGCTCTAAAGGATGGATGGTTCCTATGCCTCTACGGCGGTCGACGTTGCTGCTGGGAGCTACCGGAGGGGGCCTTCTGTAATGCCCTGAAAATTGGGGGTCGGGCATAAACTCAACTCCTGAGTTCCAACGCATCACTTATGCAACATAAATAATGATGATTGAATGTTGTCTGTGTTAGTGAACTAAAGATGAATGGGATTAAGCCAGAACAACATATCATACCCCAGGGACAGTTAAATTACGCAAGCGGAAGACTGTGATAGATATATAAAATATATAAACTATTGTAAGTCTCTAGAGTATGAACATGTTAGTAAGTTAAATATAAACATATATACACCAAAAATGAACAAAAGGAATATACATGGGTGTTCCAAAAGTGCACACTAAAGTGTAATGACATCTAATCAACAACCCTGGCAGCCCTAAAGCGGACATTATCGGACCTTTGATTATATGATTTGCAATCTTGATTCATAACTGCTTTAACTATCTTCTAGGATATTTTGTTGTAATTGAATGTGATTGGGGCTATTATATAGTCCAGGCAATCGGTAACAGGCCTTGATTGGTGGCTGAGGTCATTTCGCCACAAAAGACACGTTCGATGAATCCGAGTCGTACGATGGTTGTCGACAGTGGTACCTTGTCGGTTACTTCAACGTATGCTCGTACCAGTCAAACTTGTCTAATAACCCGATTAGTCATTGTATATTCACTATGTTTGGACGCTACTGCTTGAACCTAAGGTACCAAACTTACCAGTGAAACCTCGTTAACCTTGATACCTCGACCCGCTAAGACTCATGAGTCGGACATGGTAGTATGGGACACTGTGGTCGAGCAGTTGGCCTACGCTGGGGCGACGAGCATTCCCGTAGTGACCAGTGAGCAACCCAAACTCGTGAGCCGAATACGGCGGTATGGGACACTGTATTCGAGCTGTCGGCCTACACTGTTTTAATGACATAGCCATGATGGGTGATGGGGGAGTGGTGTAACGATTCCGTGCAATAGCCCTGACATCCCTAGAAGTGCCCTTTGTAGTGACCTCGAGGGCACTCTGAGTCTACGTGGAGGCGACGACCTTTCCGTAGCAACAAGAGTATAAACTAGGCTTGTACTGATTTGGCGATGAGCCCTTTGCAGCGACCTAGAACCGCAACATCGTATGAGACTAACTAGGACTAACGACCCTAGAATGGATCAATGTTTGGAAAATGATATAAGTGAGGTACCTTAGTTTCCCAACCCTGCTGTATGAAAAGGACTAATACGAACTTGGTAATCATATGCATGCATCGCATTACGCGTGCGTTCAGGCGTAGCAGATCAAGCACTGAGGCAGTGTTGTTCATGCGCGAACGTGAGATGAAGTCGCTGAGAGAACGTAGGCGAGGGCATGAATCATACATTCAGACCATTCTTGCATTAACAAGAGTACTTAGGGATGTGTAATTTACTGCTTTATCATTACTACTTGATTGAATTGATAACATGTTAACCTTTGCTTTATTGCTCCACTGAGTTGATCAATCAGTCCCACGTTACGGGACGGTGTTGTACACACCAACCAGACACTATTTGAGTTTCAGATGATGGCGATGCTTGCGAAGTGGAGCCAAACTTTTACGATGATGAGGAGGGTTTCTCCTTTATGCAGCTATTAGGCGGGTCTATGTAGACTACCTTCTGATCGACAGGGTTACAGGGTTGCTGATTAGATGCCATTACACTTTAGTTTGCTCTTTTGGATCACCCTTATATATTCATTTTGTCCATTTTTGGAGTATACATTGATCTATTTAACCTGGTAACATGTTCACACTCTGGAGACTTACAACAGTTTATATATTTTATATATCTATCACAGTCTTCTGCTTGCGTAATTTAACTGTCTCTGGAGTATGATATGCTGTTTTAGTTTAATCTCATTCATCTTTAATGCACTAATACAAACAATATTCAATCATCATTATTTATGTTGCATAAGTGATGCATTGGAACTCAGGAGTTGCGTTTATGCTCGACCCCCGATTTTCAAGGCATTACAAGATGGTATTAGAGCATGATTTGGATTAAACCGGACCTGGGTTATGGTCACACGACGTACGCTGACGCATTTCAACTTAGGTGGGTGCAAAAAAAATGTAGAAACTGTCTCAGTTTCGCCAATTGGCGAAATTCACCGAAAACAATCGTCAAGATCGGGTCCGTACACTCCTTGATCGCATGAGTCGACCCCAAGTCACCCTTAGACCATCAAACGACGGGTTTAGATTACAAATTACCCCATCCCAACCTTCAAAACTCTCCTTGTGCAGGTATACATCAGAATCCTACCCGAAAGGACCCGAAACGAAGTAAAATAGAGGCGGGGGCCAAACGGGACACTTACAGGGGGACCCAGGGTGGGACTGTAACGCCCTGAAAATCGGGGGTCGAGCATAAACTCAACTCCTGAGTTCCAACGCATCACTTATGCAACAAAATGAATGATGATTGAATGTTGTCTGTATTAGTGCATTGAACATGAGTGAGATTAAGCCAAAACAGCATATCATACTCCAGAGAC
Source organism: Magnolia officinalis (assembly GCA_021015155.1). Lineage (NCBI taxonomy): Eukaryota > Viridiplantae > Streptophyta > Magnoliopsida > Magnoliales > Magnoliaceae > Magnolia > Magnolia officinalis. The sequence goes on from JAJHSJ010000003.1 coordinate 41,755,898, forward strand.
AAGTGAGATTGCAAGCGGAAGACTGTGATAGATATATAAAATATATAAACTGTGGTGAGTCTCCAGAGTGTGATAATGTTACCAGGTTAAATAATTACAAGTACAACTCCAAAATGTACCAAAATGTGTAAGGTCATCTAATCGACATCCCTATAACCCGTCAATCAAGACACGGCTCTCATGAAGCCGCCAGAAAACAATACATACGAGAAAGCATCCTCGTCGTCAAAGGTCCGGCTCCGCCTCAGGAGTAGCGTCGCCATCTGCAATCAGACAAAGTCTGGTGTGTGTATACAACACCGTCCCGTAATGTGGGAGTGAGTGATCAACTTAGTGGAACAATAAAGCATAGGTTAATATGTTATCAATATAGTCAAGCAGTAATGATAAAGTAGTACAATCAACAATCCTAAGTACTCTTGTTAATAGAAGTATGAAATGCTATCATGATGCATGCCCTCACCAACATACTCACTCATGCGACACCATCTTACGTTCGCGGCATGCTTGCATTCCTCAGTGCTCCACATCTTCCAGGCACATGCAGTGCGATGATGAGCATGATTATCGAGTTATTATTAGTCCATTTCAAACAGCAGGATTGGGAAACTAAGATACCTCCCTTGTATCATTCCTAAACATGATCCATTCTAGGGTCGTTAAACCTAGATAATCTCATACGATAGTGTGGTTCTAGGGCGCTGCAAAGGCTACCAGGGCTGTTACACGCAATTGTCACACCACTCCCCCATCACCTTTTTAACGGATCATCACTAAATTGATACAGGCCTAGTTCATACTCTATACATTGCGGCAAAACTCGCCGCCTCCCCGCAAATTCAGAGTATGCTCGAGGTCACTACAAATGGCTTGTCACCAATCAGTGTAGGCCGACAGCTTGAATATAGTGTCCCATACCACCATAATCGACTCACGAGTCTGGTTGCTCAATGGACACTACGGGGAGGCACGTGACCCCAACGTAGGCCGACAGCTCAACCACGGTATCCCATACCACCATGTCCGGCTCATGAGTCTTAGTGGATCGAGGTACCATGGTTAACGGGATTTCACTGGTAAGTTTGGTACCCTAGGTTCAAGCAGTAGCGTCCAAACATGGTGAACATACATTAAACACATCGGGTTGCTTGACGAGTCAAACTAGCACGAGCGTACAATCAACTGAACGACATGAAGTGCATAAGCACTTCGTGTGGCCCAACCACTGTCGCCAACCGAAGTACGACTCGGGTTCGTCAAACACATCCTACGTGGCGAAATGAATCTCAACCACGAATTCAATTCCGTTACCGATTGTCTGGACTATAATTATAGCCCCAATCACAATCAATCCTTATTCAGAAGCATGTGGAGTAAAGCATAATAATCAAAGTAATTCAAGCATGTTAACAAACATGTCATAAAGCATGTTACAATGCACAATATAAACAAGAAATACAAACACATATGTTTCATAGTAAGCGATTAAATTAAACAACCAATCATAGAGGAAATCATATACATTCCTAAGGTAGTTGAGAATCCCATCTCAACACTCACCTAAAGCACCATCATCCAAGCACTTACTCTCACAAGCATTTTCACAAACACTTAGAATACACTATTTCAACATACATAGCGTATACTAGCAAAAACATGTATTAGGGCGAACCCTTTCTCCAAGTAAGTATCATACACATATATAATATGTTCATACAGCAAATAATCATGGCAAACACATTTTCAAAATTTATACGTATACGGTACTTTCTACAAATACCTAGAATACACAAAATTCCATATTCTTCGTATTTAATCGAAACGGAAAACAGACAGTACTTTGTACATGTGCAATTGCATGCAGATCATAAATCTATCATTATCTGACATTGAAAGCGTTGAAAACCATAACCTATACACCTAAAGTCCGCACCTCTTGTCGTAGAATCGTAACGAATTCGATAGGTTTGCTAAGCTTTCGTATTCGGCAGTTTGGCCACCTATAGAACGAAATAGGTTAGCTATTTCATAACCTACAACTATCAAAACCCCAAAATAGGTTAGGGTTAGGGTTTCGAAACGATGCCGGAATCACTGGGAAAGCGATGAGAATGGAGTGGTGAAGCTTGTGTAGCAGCAGGGAAAAAGGGTAGGAAGAATCCTCCCACAACTCTCTAACTTTCTCTTTCTTTTCTCTCTTCTCTCCTAGGGTTTTTCTCAAATTCGTATGGCTAAATGAGAGAGGGTTTAAAGGTCCTTATATAGCCTAAAAAGTCACCAAAATGGACTTAAGGTCAAGGTATACTTAGGTTATAACCAAAGTGAGTCAGTTTCAGCTCAACGGAGGACTTCTGGCGGCCCCTTTTCTGTGTGCGGTCGGACTTAAGCTCACTAACACTGGATCTATGTACCATTAAGTTTTCGTTCCAGTAGGGTTCTCAGCTCACGCGTGGCGGACCAGTTTCAGTTCAACGGTCAGCGGATCTCGATCGGAGATTCTGAGTACATGGATATGTTTGGGAAAATATCCCTGATCCGAGGGTGTAATTTGGTCTGATTCTGACGGTCATGTTGCTTAATACTGACCCGCAAGCGTCACATGCCAGATTTCATAAATCCTTATTTATTTTGGAATTATCTTCGTGTTTCTCACACTCCTCGCTCCGAACTCAAGCGAATTGCACTGGGACACTATCTGGATTTGATTTCCGAGATGGTTGCCAAGCCCAGCAAGACGATCCTAATTCCTTAACTTCGTGTTAATCGGACTTCCGACGTGCGGTCCAGATCTGATACGGAGTTTCGAGATGCTCCCGAGAGCAACTGGGTAATGAGATTGATCCTAAATTTTAGGATAACCTAGCGTCAATGATTCTACAAGTTTTTGGTCTTGCAGGTCGTATTTAAAGTGATTGGTGCTAATTTCACAGGTAATCTAGTTTAACACTGGCTAATTCTCACCTAATTTCTAAAGGATTTAGTCCTGAGTAATTTCTGTCTGAGGTGGTAGCTGGGCCTTTGTAGTTAGTATATAAAGTGACCCAAGTTATAATACTTAACTAGTTTAAGATAGTGTCTAGGGTGAAAGTATTTAGAAAAATTGAAGAACAAGGTGGTGAAGGGTGGGATTTGTGAAGGAAATGGGTTCAAAAGCGGTTTTAGACTTTGGGATTGAGTCCTGACAAGTTAATAAGGTGTTAAGATCGACCCATTGCCTAAGGACGTCTAATTCCAGGTTGGCAAAAATTCGGGATGTTACAGGGACCCACGCCTTTTTGGGACCCAGGGGGCTGGAGGACCTCGCCCAAAGGGCGAGCCCTCGCCAATTTGTCCAGAGACCGGTGAGGGCCTCGCAGGTTTGGCGAGGCCTCACCGACCAACGGGCTCGGCCGGGCGGGCTGCTCGGGCCGACCATGTTTGGGGAGATGTGGGGCCCCCTGATGCGTGGGTTTTCGATTAAAACCCCTCCTAGGTTGCCCCTCCTTCACAAATTACCCCCCCCCCCCCCCCCCCCCCAAGCTCTCCTTTCTCTCCCAAACTTCTGATTTTCCACTCAAATCGCCCCTCCAATCACTTCTTCTTCCATTTTCGTGCACCACCTTCACCACACATTCGAAATCTCTCTACCATGGCTACCTACCCTCTCCATTCTCTCTCATTTGAGCTCTTAAACTCTCCATATGAGTCTTAAATTCGTGTAAACCCACTAACTTATCCTATTTTGTCATTTTCCCTCTTTCTCTCCTTTCATTTGAGCCTACGCTGGAGCCCTTGCAGTTTAAAATCCCCTGTGGAAGAGATCGGGAAGCCACAATTGACGTTGGTTTAATATCTCGGCTTATGAATGTGCCCCTTGGTGAGTTTGACTGCTGGGGTGTAGCTTGTATGCATCTGTGATCATGAGAATTAATCTCAGTCACATTTAGACCGATAGTCGACAAGTTGGAGTTGTACTTGACAATTTCGAATTCCTTCCACCCCTCCACCATTACTCCTCTAAACCCATCTCTTTCTCCTCTTGGCCTCACCATTTCACACCCATATGAGTACAAAATCCACATTTTTGTGTCCCATAATTTTCACAACCTACAAATGTTGGGACATTTGGGACCCGTTCGGCCAACTGCATTAGGTGAGTTTAAGGTGGATGGAATTGTAAAAGTAACAATAGATGCATGTGTAAGGTATTGTCCTTGGATTGGGTGTATCCCATGTTTTCCAATACCATGTTTGGAATGTATGCAGTTAAAAGTAAATCCCGAGATTTCCTTTCAAATTACACTTGGAAATTCATCATCATGGGATTTGGAAATCCCATCTCACACTTTCCAACACAAGGCTCATTTTCCAAAGCCTATAAAATTAATTTTTAATCCCAACCCACCCTCCTTCCAAATATGCCATTCCCAATCCTGAGGTGGGATTAGCAATGTTGTCCCATTTAATACAACTTAAGCCCACTGGCCAAACAGGCCCTCAGAGTTTTGGGACCTAAAGTGGGTACTCCTAGATTTGAAGAAAATTCTGACAGTATAGGAAATCTAATAAATTGATAACATGAACCAGAGGACCTCCTTAGCTGGTATGAGCATATGCGAAGTGCTCGAGCGTAGTTAAATTTAAGTTCGTGCAACCCAATTCCAATCAGACAACTTTTGACCCTAAGCAATAAAGACAATTTCTTATATTAAAAATGGTATAAAATCATCTAGCGTATGAGCATAGACTTTGAAATAGTACGAAATCATCTAGCCCATAAGCTATTGGATTACCGCTACTCCAAAAATTAAGACTTGGCTACTGGTTACACTAAGGAATGTAAGAGACCGATTATGTTAAGCTAATTGAAGAGAGACTTAGTTAGTCAGCTTGATTAGGTAGGAGTGAAAGCTTATTCTTTCATTGGATTCTCGTGATACTTATGACCTTGTTTAATAACTCTTAGGAAAGTTGTTTTAACTTAGAAACTAGTCGCGCTCAGAGGAAAACTTATATATCCCTTGGATTTAACGTTAGGTCAAATCAACATACCCCTTAGAATTGCCTTCCCTAGGACTTATTACAATCGGGAACACGGAGTAGAGCAACTATATATATGCAAAGTATTTGCGATTTGAATCGAATTCTCAATCCTGGTAGTTACCACTGAACTCTATGCTCTGATCAAGCAGAAGATTGGGATCAACTGGGATTAAGAACTGATACGACAATTTTCTATCCTAGCTAGGCAGAAGGTCTATATATCCGGCTCAGACCCACTACACAACTTGCCTTCCGTGTTGACCTTACCACTTACGACCAAAAGTTTATTATTTCGTCTTTGAGAAGTGTTAAGAACATATAGCCAATAGGGATATTTTTGTTTTGGCCCAAGAAATGTCTCAATGGGCAACAAATAGCTTTCCCATTAACCTATTTTGTCCAAATTCCTTGTGTACTAATAATCTATCGATTATCTTATAGTATTAAACCGGACCTGATTAGAAAGGGTAAGTTGGGACCGTAGTAGAAGTTCTTCTTTGGTAGACTTAGGCATCTTGCCACAAACTCACACCCGTCCCTAAAATCAACCACAACACCCATTATTTTAGCTTATTTCTATAACCATAGGTACCAATGCCATAGCACACATCATCGATGGGAGGAAGACCAATGTATTGGGAGATCGTATCCCATTTCATGTCAAGGAGAAGTCCTAAATTACATCTTGTTCCGGCATACGGGTCAAGACATAGATCCTTGAGCCTTGAGAGTGAAAATTATTTTTAAGGGGGGTAGAACATTATGAGCCCAATCTAGTTAAGTCAGCTAATACATCTGTTGGATCAAAGTGGCGCAGCGGAAGCATGGTGGACCCCTGCCCCACTGGCCCAGGATCGAAGGAAATTGATCCAGGTTATACGAAAGGTTAGGTCATTAGATGGTCACTAAATAGGGGTTGAACCTTCCTTAGACTGTTAACATTGAAATTATCGGAATAAAAGCAATTAGGGTTCAAGTATTAAATCAATTCGTACTAAAGAATAGGCCTAGCAATGGGTACGAGATGAATTACAATAGCCGAGGTCGGTGTATCCACAAATGTGCTCGTCGGATATGAACCCAATAGAAGCCGTAGCCAAATATTAGGACGATCTAGTAAGCTATGTATTAACTTCTACCTCAGACCTAAATTAAGACAATGACTCTCTTAGACCAAGACCCAAAGGGAAACTTTATAAATAAGAAACTTGAGCCTTTCAATGGTGGGCATTCCCTAAGTTTTAAAGTGATCGGACTACGGAGTTACTGAAATATAAACTGTTTAGCATACGCGGCTTGACCCAATTCTCAATCCTGGGCGACTAGACTCACTGCTTTGACCGAGCAGAAGACTATGATCTACCAGGACTAGAAAGGGATACGATGAGCCTTCTACCCTGATCAGGTAGACGATCGATGTATCGGGATCAAGCCCACTACAACCATCTCTCGGTATTGGTCGACCATTGAAACAAAATATCTTACTCTAAATAAATGAGAATTGTCGTCAAGACGTGGAATAAATTGTAGCAAACCACCATGGTATAAGCAAGAGATAAAGGATAAGTTTAAGGGGGGTAGATGAACATGAGCCAGGTTAGCATTGATAGTATACACACTATCAGGCATATAAGCTTGAAGTCAATAAAACTTAGGCAAAAGAAATAATGAAATCTTTACTCATTACCCTTGGCCAATTTCGGGGACGAAATTATTTTTAAGGGGGGTAGATTGTAACACCCCAGATTTTTGCCAACCTGGAGTTAGACGTCCTTGGGCAATGATTAGATCATAACACCTTAATTGACTTCTCAGGACTCAATCTTAAAGCCACAAATTCCCTTTTGTAGTGCCTAAGAAAAAAATCCGTACAAAGACCCGAGTACCACCTCAGGCAGAAATCACTCAGGACCAAATCCTTTAGAAATTAGACGAGTTTAACTAAGTACTAAACTAGATTAGCTGTGAAATCCGCTTGAATCACGTTAAATACGATCTGCAAGACCCAAAACTTGTAGAATCATTGACGCTAGGTTACCTTGAAATCTAGGATCAATCTCATTACCCAGTTGCTCTCGGGAGCACATTGAAACTCCGTTTCGGATCTGGACCACACGTCTAAAGTCCGATGACCACAAGACTAAACGCGTAGGACCACCTTGCTGGGCTTGACAACCATCTCGGAAATCAAATCCAGATAGTGTTCCGAAGCCATTCGCTTGAGCCCGGAGTGAAGAGTGTGAGAAAACGTGGTTTTCTTTAGAAATGAAATCTCATTTAAGTAATCTGAGACTTGTCTCTTGCGGGCTAGATATAAGGATTCAGACCGTCAGAATCTGACCCAAATACACCCTCGGATCAGGAGAAATTTCCTATCCATGTCCGTGTACTTGTAACCCTGATTGAGTTTCGATGACCGTTGAACTGAAACTGGTCCGCCACGTGTGATCTGGAAACTCGATTGGAATGACAATTTAACTCGACCTAGAGCCAAGGTCAGTGAGCTTAAGTCCAACCTTTGGCTCAAAGGGGGGGCTACAGAAGTGCTCCATTGAGATGGAACAGTCTCTCTTTGGACATAACCTAAGTATACCTTGGCCTTGGGGCCATTCCCATCAGTTTTGGGCCTATATAAGGACCTTAAGCCCTCACTCTCTCATCCCATACGAATTTGGGAAACCTTAGGAGAGAGAAGAGTGGAAAGAGAGAGAAAGAGAGGAAGAGTTAGAGTTCATCCCTGGGATTCAATCCCATCATTCCACAGGCTGAATCAGCTCCTCCATACCGCTCTACTGGCGATACCAATCCCGTTCTTTGGTAAGAAATTTAACCCCTAACCTGTTCTAGGGTTTTAGATAGTTGAAATGATGAAATAGCTAACCTAGTTCATGCTATAGGTTGCAAATTCACCGTTGACAAAGACTTAACATCTAAAACGACTCCGTTATGCGTTTATCGGCGTAAGGTGCAGACTTTAAATGTATAGGTTATTGTTTTCAAGGCTTTCAATGTCAGTTAATGATATATTACTAATGTGGATGCTATTACACATGTACAAAGTGTTGTCAGTTTCATTTTTTAGATATACGTTAACTAGGTTGAATATACTATATTCCTCGTATTTGTAGAAAATACCGTATACGTATGAAATACGGATTTGTGCTTGTCATGATTAATTGTTGTCTATGTATGTTAGAAGCATGTGTATCAACTTCTGGGTGAACGGATTAGCCTAATACCTGTTATATTAACATACGTCATGTATGTACAAGTAGCCTAAGTGTTTGTGAAAATGTCTAAGTGAGTATAAACTATGCATTAGTGTACGCCACGACTAACTATCGTGGATATGTGATTGTTGTATAGGCAACAATCCTTTGACGAAAGGACTTGCCCTAATATGTATTCTAACTACTACATATCATGTATGATGTAATGTGCAGACTAAGTGTATGTAAAAATGTTTGTATGAGTAAGTGCTTCTAAATTCTTCTCTAATTGGGCGTTGAGATAGGATTCTCAACTACCCTAACGATGTGTATGATTTCGTCCATGTACCGTATATTATGATGTCTATTTATCTATGTAATGCATATGTACAAATTCATGTTTAAGTTATATTCTATAACATGTAAAAACAAAGTCGTGAAGGGTGATGGAGGCATGGTGTAACGATTCCGTGCAACAGCCCTGACAGCCTTAAAGCGAACATTATTGGACCTTTGATTATATGATTTGCAATCTTGATTCATAACTGCTTTAACTATCTTCTAGGATATTTTATTGTAATTGAATGTGATTGGGGCTATTGTATAGTCCAGGCAATTGGTAACAGGCCTTGATTTGTAGCTGAGGTCATTTCGCCACAAAAGACACGTTCGATGAATCCGAGTCATACGATGGTTGTCGACAGTGGTACCTTATCAATTACTTCAACGTATGATCGTACCAGTCGAACTTATCTAATAACCCGGTTGTCTATTGTATATTCACCATGTTTGGACGTTACTGCTTGAACCTAAGGTACCAAACTTACCAGTGAAACCCCGTTAACCTTAGTACCTCGATCCGCTAAGACTCATGAGCTAGACATGGTGGTATGGGACATTATGGTCGAGTTGTCGGCTTACACTGAGGCGAAGAGCCTCCCCGCACTGACTAGTGAGCAAACTAGACTCGTGAACCGAATACGATGGTATGGGACACTGTATTCTAGCTGTCGACCTACATTATTTTGATGACATAGCTGTGATGGGTGATGGGGGAGTGGTGTAACAATTCCGTGCAACAGCCCTGGCAGCCCTAGACATACCCTTTGTAGTGACCTCGAGCGTACTCTGAGTCTACGTGGAGGCGACGACCCTTCTGTAGCAACAAGAGTATAAACTAGGCCTATACTGATTTGGCGATGAGCCCTTTGTAGTGACCTAGAACCGCAGCATCGTATGAGACTAACTAGGACTGATGACCCTAGAATGGATCAATGTTTGGGAAATGATATAAGTGAGGTACCTTAGTTTCTGAACCCTACTGTATGAAAAGGACTAATAAGAACTTGGTAATCATATGCATGCACCGCATTACACGTGCGTTCAGGCGTAGCAGGTCAAGCACTGAGGCAGTGTTGTTCATGCGCAAATGTGAGATGAAGTCGCTGAGGGAGCGTAGGCGAGGGCATGCATCATACATTCATACCATTCTTGCATTAACAAGAGTACTTAGGGATGTGTGATTTACTGCTTTATCATTACTGCTTGACTGAATTGATAACATGCTAACCTTTTCTTTATTATTCCACTAAGTTGATCACTCACTCCCACGTTACGGGACGGTGTTGTACACACCAACCAGACCCTATTTGAGTTTCAGATGATGGCGATGCTTACGAAGTGGAGCCAGACTTTTATGATGATGATGAGGGTTTCTCCTTTATGCAGCTATCAGGCGGGTCTATGTAGACCACCTTCTGATCGATGGGGTTATAGGGTTGCTGATTAGATGCCATTACACTTTAGTTTGCTCTTTTGGATCACCCTTGTATATTCATTTTATCCATTTTTGGAGTATACATTGATCTATCTAACCTGGTAACATGTTCACACTCTGGAGACTTATAATAATTTATATATTTTATATATCTATCACAGTCTTCCGCTTGCGTAATTTAACTGTCTCTGGAGTATGATATATTATTTTGGTTTAATCCCATTCATCTTTAATGCACTAATACGGACAACATTCAATCATCATTATTTATGTTGCATAAGTGATGTGTTGGAACTCGGGAGTTGAGTTTATGATCGACCCCCGATTTTCAGGGCGTTACACCTTCCATGCATAAGAGTCTCGAACTCAAGTACGTGCTACTGACAGATGTGTTCCGGGAAGAGCTTCCAATTAAACCGGTCCACAAAGCCTTCTCATGTCCACTCGAACTCGGCCCCTGTCACTCGAACAACTGATGTCCAATAGTGCTCGGCCTCTCCTTGAAGAAGAAATACTACTAATAAGACCCGTTGCTGGGTCGTGCACCTCATGGTATCAAAGATCTTCTCCACTTCATATCTTCATCTCTCCGTTGCTGAGGGGTTAGGTTCTCCCTGGAAACGGTGGGGATCGAGCTGCTTAAAGTCACGTAGAAGGGAGCTCGCACGCTCCTGCTCAGTCTGGGCGGGTGCATCCGTGGATTGCCTACCCTGCCCTTAAAGAATCGCGATCATCGCCTATAGCATCTGTTGTAGCTGATCCGCGCTCACCAATACGGTCGAGGCCGCACTGGTCTTGGATACAGGAGTCGCTCGGCTCACTGTCTCAGGCGCCATGTCCTATAGGAAGGGATAAGGGGCCTATTAACCTTGAGTACTCTCAAATGCACACACAGTAGGGAGTTATATCAGAAGGTTTCTAAGTTATTTGAACTCGGGGATCTAATCATTCTAAGTTCTCAACAATCATATAGTGTGTAAAGCCCTGAAAATCGGGGGTCAAGCAAAGCTCAGTTCCCGAGTTCCAACGCATCACTTTTGCAACATAGATAATGATGATTATGATGAGTGCACTGAAACATAAATGAGATTATACCAAAATAGCATATCATACTCCAGAGACAAGTGAATTTGCAAACGGAAGTCTGTGATAGATATATAACATATATAAACTATGGTAAGTCTCCAGAGTGTGATAATGTTACTAGGTTAAATAATTACATGTACCATTCCAAAAGATACAAAAGGTGTAATGTCATCTAGTCAACATCCAAAAAATCCCCGTCGATCAGGACACGGCTCACATGAACCCGCCTGAAAACTGCAAATACGAGAAAGCATCCTCATAGTCACAAAAGTCTGGCTCTGCCTCATAAGCATCGCCATCACCTGCAGCTAAGACAGAGTCTGGTTGATGAGTGCAACACCGTCCCGTAACGTGGGAGTGAGTGATCAACTCAGTGGAACAATAAAGCAAAGGTTAACATGTTATCAATTCAGTCAAGCAGTAATGATAAAGCAGTAAAATCAACCATCCCTGAATACTCTTATTCATGCAAGAATGGTATGAATGTATGATGCATGCCCTCGTCTACGCTCCCTCAGCACTTCATCTCACATTCGCGCATGAACAACACTACCTCAATGCTTGACCTGCTACGCCTGAATGCACGCGTAATGCGGTGCATGCATATGATTACCAAGTTCTTATTAGTCCTTTTCATACAACAGGATTGGAAAACTAAGATACCTCACTTATACCATTTCCCAAACATTAATCCATTCTAGGGTCGTCAGTCCTAGTTAGTCTCATACGATGTTGCGGTTCTAGGTCGCTGTAAAGGGGTCGTCGCCAAATCAGTACATGCCTAGTTCATACTCTGATTACTACAGAAAGGCTCGTTGCCTCAACGCAGGTTCAGTGTATACTCGAGGTCACTACAAAGGGCACGTCTAGGGCTGTCAGGGCTGTTGCACGGAATTGTTACACCACTCCCCCATCACCCATCACGGCTTCTTCAACAAACTAGTGTAGGTTGACAGCTCAGATACAGTGTCCCATACCACCGTATTCGGCTCACGAGTCTGGGTTGCTCATTGGTCACTACGGGGAGGCTCGTCACCCCAGCGTAGGCCGACAGCTCGACCACGGTGTCCCATACCACCATGTTCGACTCATGAGTCTTAGTAGAGCAGATTGAGGTACCGAGGTTAACAGGGATTTCACTGGTGAGTTTAGTACCCTAGGTTCAAGCAATAGCATCCAAACATGGTTAACATACATCGACCAATCGGGTTACTTGACGAGCTCGACTACTACGAGCGCACCTCGAGTGGATCGACATGAAGTGCGTAAGCACTCCGTGTGGCCTAACCACTATCGACAACTCTAGTACGGCTCGGGTTCGTCCAACACGTCCTATGTGGCGAATAAATCTCAGCCACGAACTCAAGCCTGTTACCGATTACCTGGACTATATAATAGCCACAATCACAATGACAACATGTTATCCTACAATATAGTCTCAAAGCAGTAATGGATCACATTACAATTCATACAATCACAGAGATTTTCCGCTTTAGGACTGTCAGGGCTGTTGCACGGAATCGTTACACCACTCCCCCATCACCCTTCACGACTTAGTTTCTGCATTTTATAGACTATAACTTAAACATAAATCCACACATATGCATTCCAAAGATAAAACAGACGCTATAATATACAGTACATGGGGGAAATCATAACATAGTTAAGGGAGTTGGGAATCATAGCTCAACACCCATATAATTTATAATTTATTAACCACTTACTCATTCAGACATTTTAACAAACACTTATACTACACATACATCAACATACATGACGTATGTTGATCACACAGGTAGTAGGCCAAATCCTTTCACTAGGGAGTTGCCCCGTATACCACACGCATATACCCACGATGGATAATCATGGCATGCATGAATCTGGGTTCCGTACTTATTCAATCATTTCCACAAACACGTGGGCTACACACTTAGACATATATACGTGCATTGGCCATGGCGTGATTTAGGGTAAATCCTTTCGCTAAGGGTTATCGCCTATACAACCATCATATATCCATGACAGTTGGTCGTGGCGAGCATGTATGCGAATTCTATACTCATTCAGTCATTTTCACAAACACATAGGCTACACAATATAACATACGCAACGTATGTTGATATAACATGCATTAGGATAAATCTATTCACCCAGAAGTTAATACTGGTAAGTCTAGCATACATATACAGCAGTTAATCATGGCCAACACAATTTCAAATTTTATACGTATACGGTATTTTCTATAAATACATGGAATACAGTATATTCAACATAGTTAACGTATAACTGAAAAATGAAACAGACGACACTTTATGCATGTGAAATAGCGTCCATGTCAGTAATATATCATTAACCAACATTGAAAGCTTTGAAAACCATAACCTATACGTTTAAAGTCCGCACCTTACGCTGGTAAACGAGTAACGGACTCAGTTTAAACACCAACTCTTTATCAGCAGTAGAACGACAACCTATGACATGAAATAGGTTAGCTATTTCATCACTGACACTAGTTGATTCTCTAGAACTGATTAGGGTTAGGATTTCTTACCTGAAAACGGAATTAGAATCGCCGAAAAAGCGATACGGTAGTCGTGGTTAAGCATGTGGAACGACGGGGTTAAATCCCTGCGACGATCTTAAGCATCTCTCTCACTTTCTCTCTCTTTCCTTCTCTTTTCACTCTTTTCTCTCCTAGGGTTTCCCAAATTCGTATGGGATGAAAGAGTGAGGGTTTAAGGTCCTTATATAGGCCTAAAACTGATGGAAATGGCCCCAGGGCCAAAGTATACTTAGGTTATGTCCAAAGAGAGTCTATTTCAGCTCAACAGAGCATTTCTGGAGCCCCCCTTGAGCCAAAGGTCGGACTTAAGCTCCCTGACTATGGATCTAGGTCGAGTTAAGTTTTCAGTCCAATCGGATTTCCAGATCGCATATGGCGGACCAGTTTCAGTTTAACGGTCACCGAAACTCGATTAAGGTTACAAGTACACTGCCATGTATGGGAAATTTTCCCTGATCCGAGGGTGTATTTGGGTCAGATTCTGACGGTCTGATTGCTTATATCTGGCCTGCAAGCTACAAGTCTCAGATTACTTAAATGAGATTTAATTTCTAAAGAAAATCACGTTTTCTCACACTCTTCGCTCCGGCTTAAACGAATAGTCCTGAGACACTATCTAGATTTAATTTCCGAGGTGGTGGTCAAGTCCAGCAAGGCGGTCTTAATTATATAATTTCATACTAATCGAACTTTTGACGTGCGGTCCAGATCCGATACGGAGTTTCAATGTGCTCCCGAGAGCAACTGGGTAATGAGATTGATCCTAGATTTTAGGGTAACCTAGCGTCAATGATTTTATAAGTTTTGAGTCTGCAGATCGTATTTAAAGTGGATCAAGCGGATTTCGTAGCTAATATTGGTTAACACTTAGTTAATGCCGTCTAATTTCTAAAGGATTTGAGGTTTGAGAAGTTAATAAGGGGTTAGGGTTAACCCCTTGCCTAAGGACGTCTAACTCCAGATTGGCAAAAATCTAGGGCGTTACATAGTGAAGGGTAGTTATCAGCAGATATGTGATGTTATTCTCAGGTATACCTAAGTTATGCTCTTATATTAACTTCTGTCACGCCCCAAACTAGGAAACCAGGCTCATAGAAGTCCCGATCGCCAAATTTGGTGCCGACAGCCTCCGTAGTACCCCATTCTCGGCTCCCGACATGCATATGCCAAATTCTGATCCTGGGATCCTACAAGGAGGATTTTCAATATGAAATTTTTGTAATTGTAAAGAGCATAACCACAAGTGTACCCAAATCACAAGAGCAACATCATCATCACATATCCACTAATATAAACAATTGATTGCAATACTGAAAGGAGATACATATATATAATAACATCTCCATAAAGCTCGGCTACGCGCTCCTGCCTCAATGCTGCTGGGATCTAACGTCATCTGCACGCAACGGTCGCGCATAAGCTTACTAAAAAGCTCAGAGGGTGTGCGTGTGTGCACAATGCATGTGTCAAGCAAATAAATATTAGAGTAAGCGAAAAATACTGTCAAGTCCATAATCGTTTGAGTACAAGGACATAATAAACCAAATATCATATGTTGAGGATGCAATGCAATATGCAAACCCTGACGGGTCCACAAATACCATCTGCCTTATCTAGGCCATATAATGCAGAAACATAGTAAACCAAATGTTATATGCAGAGGATGCAATGATGTATGCAATGCAAAAGAAATGACAAAGCTGGAGTGTGTAGTCGGGATGATAGTACGTGGTATTGCAAGATGTGGGGTTCATCACAAGGGACTTTTATCCAAACTAGTCTCATACCTAAATTTGGATAGCTAGACTCAATGTGGTAAACTCCTGATCTCAGGTTGGTCGCGTACTGTAAATGCTATCTTGTAAATCTAGCACCCGGGCTTGTCAAATTTTGTTGTGCCAAACTACTTAGAATCTGTATCTTGTTTTGATGAGATGGATAGATCAACTTCATGCATTGTGAGTCATCTTCATCATCGCCAAACTTTTCTACATATTCAAATTGAAGAACGTTGTTGAAGTTCAGGGATTACAAGTTCAAGTGTAAGAACAAATGTTCAAGGCTCAAGTTCAAGTTGAAAGCTCATTGTTACTACTTTAAAGAATCAAGAACTCATGCCCTAGCTCAAGCTCAAGTTCAAGATTTGGAACACAAGCTTCATGTATTTCAAGTGAATGAGTTACCGAAGCGATCGATGTTTCAATGGTTCAAACTCACAAACAAGGTATGGATGACCCTAGATTGACCATAGGTTAGGTCATATTCATTGCATATTTTATTTGGGTCATTACATAAGTTTATTGGTCATTTCCTCGACTAGTCCAAGCACTGGGTCGACCAGTCCAAGAAGTTTCTCGACCAGTCCAAGATTTGTTATGAATTTTCAGAATTTTTTGTTGGACTCTTGACCAGTTGTGGAGACTGCTCGACCATTCGAGCGAATGGTCTCGATCAGTCATGCAGTGCTCGACTCAAAGTCTAGTAAGGTTTTTTGGTCCCACTCAACCAGTCGAGCAGGCCACTCGACCAGTCGAGTAACGATCATATCTTATCGTGCTAGAAATTTTGAAATGTGGTTGGTCCTTCAACCATTCGAACCGACCCTTAGACCAGTCGAGTGAACAGTATTTTCACCTATAAATAGAGGATGAATCTCAGAGTTTTTCATTCATTCAAAGCATAATCAAGTCATAACTCTGAGAGATAAGTTCCTACATTTCTTAAGCTATATTGTATTCATTTTAGATTTTCTTAAATAGCTTTTTGTATTTAATTTTGTGATCTCCATTCAACTCTATTTCATTAAAGAAGGGAATTATGATTTTACCCTCTTTGAAATCAAAATCAAAATAAGCTAGCCCAGGTTGATTTAATCTAAAAATCATTTAGACATAGAACCCTTTCATTTGTGAGACTGGACATTGAACATCTTCGTCTACATCGAATTGGTTCTACTGGGCTTCATCAGAAGGAG
Organism: Magnolia officinalis; assembly: GCA_021015155.1. NCBI lineage: Eukaryota > Viridiplantae > Streptophyta > Magnoliopsida > Magnoliales > Magnoliaceae > Magnolia > Magnolia officinalis. The sequence goes on from JAJHSJ010000003.1 coordinate 41,772,529, forward strand.
AATCTTTAGATAAGTACAATTTAATTTTGTGTATCTTTTGTGGTTTGTGAGATTTAGCCAGGAAAGTCTCATTTTTTGTTTTGTCTGAGGTAAGCCAGAAAATCTCAGAGTGTGGGGTTTTTGTAATTGTGTAAGCCCATCTAAAAAAACACAATTGTGAAGGTTTTAAGGTGAACCTTGAAAAACCTTATTTGATAGTGAAAGCCAATATCCTGTGGGAGAGGATATTGGGAGTGAAGTAGTTGTGTGGCTGTTTTTCAAACAGTTGGTGTACACACACGAACCACTATAATTCTCAGTGTTTAGTGGATGCTTATGGTGATATATGTGTGGTGCTGAATGTTGTAATTTCCTTTTATGCACTTGTGGTGAATGTTGTAATAATTTAGATTATTTCCTTTGCCTCCTTCTAAGTTTGAGTTTTTAATACTTACGAATGTTCTAAAAATCAGGTTGTCCTACCATAAACCTTGGTTTTTGGTGTAAGGTTGTCCTTAGAACTCAATTAGTATTAACCTCTCAATACTTGTGCATTTGAGGTTGCTTATAATTGTGCTGTCTATCTTTTTTATCTTTGTAATTCCATATATATTTTTTTAATTTGGCATAGTCCTATTCACCCCCCTCTAGGACTTTAAGCTCGGCCTTTTTAAGTGGTATCAGAGCCTAATAGCTCCTTTTTGTTATTTGGATTCATTTCCTGAGCTAACCGTTCCGAGCTTATAAGATGTCAAATTTTGAGAGCCTCTAGATTACTAGGCCTCCACCTTTTAATGGCTCCAATTATGCCTATTGGAAAGCCAGAATGAGGATTTTGAGGTCCATAGATGAGAGCGTGTGGCAAGCCACAATGATAAAATGGAACCTACCTACATCTGAAGTTCTAGGCACTAATGGAACTAAGTCTGTTGTAATTACACCTTATTATTCACGGACCACTCTTTAGAAAAATGAGAGTAGTGTTAATGCAAAGGCTTTAAATGCAATCACTTGTGCACTATCATTAGATGAATTCAAAAGAATTATATCTTATGATACTGTAAAGCAAGCTTGGGATATTCTAGAAATGACACACGAGGGTACGACTATAGTCAAGAAATCTAAACTTCAAATCCTTACCACTAAGTTTGAGGAAATACGTATGGAAGAAAGTGAAACTTTCATGGACTTCTATACTAAGTCAAATGACATAGTCAACTCAATGTGAGGTCTTGGAGATAGCATCCTAGAAAGTAAAGTTTGTGCAAAGATACTGTGCTCATTGCCTGATAGGTTCAATTCTAAGGTGACTACCATTCAGAACTTCGTGATACGGATAACATGCAGGTCGAAGAACTTGTTGGTTCTTTAAAAAATACGACTTAAATTTTAAAGCTCCTAAAGGTAAGTCCATAGCCCTTAAGTCTTCTAAAAATATTTCTCAAGATAATGTCAGAAATTCTGATTGTGAAAATTCTGAAGATGATATGGCACTATTAGCCAAGAAGTTTTACAAAAATATCAAAAGCAAAAAGAGAGTAGATTTTCAAAGACCTTCTGAAAATAAAAAGAGTAGATCTAAAAATTGGAAATCTATTAAAGACAGCCAATGCTTCAACTGCCATGAATACGAGCATTTGGCAAACAAATGTCCAAAGAGGGACAAACCTAAAAAGAAAGGTATGTTGGCTACATGGGATGAATCATCTTTCTCTGAAGCTTCTTTTGAGTCAGATGATTCTGAACTTGAGTCTACTAATGCAGTCAAGGCCTTAATGACTCTAGCCAGAGTCACTTCCTTATACAGTTGTAATTCAACTTATGATGAAAATCTGAGAAGCGACCCTAAAAACGATGATGATTTACAAGATGCCTATAATTCTCTATACAGGGAGAGTTATAAGATAGTTGTAAAACTAAAACTTCAAAAAGAAAAGTTTTTAAAACTAAAAGAAGATTTTGATAATCTAGTTTCAAAAAATCGCATCTTTCTGATTGTTTTGAAAAAGCTAAGTGTGATTTAGATTTCAAAACATATCAAATTGAAAATCTAAAATCTGAAAATGAAAAACTAAAACTAGAAGTCTCTTCTCTCTTGAGTTCGAAGGATACTTGGAGGTATGCCCAGGGTGATCCTAAACTAGAAAAATTGCTAACCGGATCAAGGAAATGTGGCAATAAACTGGTCTGGGGTACGATAAGAATGCGCCTCTTAAATGTAAGACTCCTCTCCTAAGTTTGTTAAAGGGGAGTCCTCTAACTCAAAAGGGAAAAGTCTGAATCAAAATAGTTTTAAAAATCCTAAAACTTTTCAGGCTATTAAACCTAAAAGCAACCATATCAATTATAGAAATTAGAATCATAACCCCTTAGCTGAGAAAATTGTAGATTTACTCAAGGAGCTTCTAAAATCTAACTTGAATGGTAGAATTTATAACAACTACAAGCGTATAAAAACCAACAATGCTCTAAAACCCAAAACAGTAATGAAATGGGTGGTTACTTGTTTGGTTGCCCACACCGCTTTCAAGGCTTTGAGTCAATCAAAGTGGTACCTAGACAGTGGTTGCTCTAGACACATGACAGGTGACAAAGATTTGTTCACCAATCTCAAAGATATGACTGACGGTTCAGTCACTTTGAATGATGGTAACAGTTGTAGAATTATTGGCCAAGGTACGGTTCAACTCTTTAATCTTCCTCCATTAGAGAATGTTTTGTTTGTAGAGGGCCTTAAGCATAATCTCTTAAGCATTTCTCAATTTTGTGATAATAAACATAGTGTCAAATTCACCAATCAAGGGTGTGAGATATCTAATGAGAACGGTTCTGTAATATTGACTAGTCGTAGAACATCTAAGAACTGCTATATGGTTAGTAATTCAAGCTCGTCTAAGTTATCGTGTTACATGGTCCAAACCAATGAGACCGATCTATGGCATAAACACCTAGGACATGTACACTGTCATAATCTTTATAGACTGAGCAAAGGTGAAGTAGTAAGAGGTCTACCCAAGTTAAAGAAAATGGATAAAATTTGTGGCGAATGACAAATTGGAAAACAAACTAGGAGTGCTCATAAGAAAGTGAACTCTAGTGCCACATCGAAACCCTTGAACTCCTCCACATGGATCTCATTGGACCTACTAGAACGGAGAGTCGAGGTGGTAAGAAATATATTCTGGTAATAATGGATGACTTTACCAGGTTTACATGGGTAGTTTTGATGAGAGAGAAATCTGAAACTCTCGATGAAGTGAAAAGGATACTTAAGCATATCTAAACTGAGAAGGAATCACATGTTACTAAAATACAAAGTGATCAATCCGAATTTGATAATAATAGTTTTGAGAAGTTCTGTAGTGATCACGGGATATCGCATGAATTTTCTGCACCTAAGACACCTCAACAAAATGGGGTTGTTGAAAGGAAAAACCATGTGCTTCGAGAGATGGCTAATGTTATGTTAAATAGCATGAAACTTTCTAAAAATCTTTGGGCTGAAGCTGTGAACACTGCTTGTTATATTATTAACCATGTATATACTAGAAATTTTAATAATAAGACTGCATATATTCTACGTGACCGGAAAAATTTAAGAAAATTCGACACTAAAAGTGACGAGGGTATTTTCCTAGGATATGTGCTAAACAGTCAAGCGTATCATGTTCTCAATAAGAGGACCGATGTAATTCAGGAATCTATTAATGTGATTATAGATGATCACCTGAATACACCTGTCTCTAGTTTAGATGATGATAAAGTCTCATTATTTGATGAACTAGACTCTTCATCTAGTCAAAATGACACTGAACTGCGGTCGGTTAAAGGCCATCCAACTGATCAAATACTTGGGAACCCTCTCACTGGTGTGCACACTCCTGGACAACTAGAAAACATATGTAACTATGTATGCTTCACTTCCCAAATTGAGCTGACCAATGTAAAAGAAGCACTTACTGATGAAAAACTAGATTGTAGCTATGCAAGATGAACTTAATCAATTTGTAAGAAATGATGTATGACATTTGGTTCCTAGACCTGATGATAAACATATAATTGGAACTAAGTGGATCTTTAAAAATAAGTCTGATGAATTAGGTAACGTTATAAGAAACAAGGCTAGACTAGTTGTACAAGTGTACACTCAGATAGAGGCATCGATTATGATGAAACCTTTGCCCCAGTAGCTCGTCTTGAATCTATCAGCCTATTCATATACATTGTTTGTTACAAAAATTTCAAAATTTATCAAATGGATGTCAAGAGTGCTCTCTTGAACAGTGATCTGCATGAGGAAGTATATATAGAATAACCTAAGGGTTTTGAAGACCCTAAACATATTGATCATGTTTATCACCTGAAAAAGGTACTCTATGGATTAAAACAAGCTCCCAGGGCATGGTACGAAAATATGACTAAGTTTCTACTGAGTCATAATTTTGTAATGGAGAGTGTTGATAAGACATTGTTTGTAAAGAAACACAATGATCACATTCTAATAGTACAGATATATGTTGATGACATTATCTATGGATCTACTAGTTCTAACATGTCTGTTGAGCTTGCAGAATTGATGAAGTCCAAGTTCGAAATGAGCATGGTAGGAGAATTGAACTACTTTTTAGGTATACAAGTGAAACAACTTGCTGATGGGATTTTTATTTCTCAAACTAAGTATGCTCTAAACTTGGTGAAAAACTTTGGATTTGTGAGCGGGAAAAACTTCGATACTCCTATGAATACGACACTTAAGCTCTCTACGGATTCAACAGGTAAAAGTGTAGATCCTAAGTTATATTGCAGTATGATAGGTAGTTTATTATATTTAACTGTGAGCCAACTTAATATAGCATTCAGCGTAGGTATCTGTGCTAGGATTCAATCTGATCCTAAAGAATCCCACCTGATTACTATCAAGCGTATTTTGAGATATGTCACAAGTTTGACCAATCTTGGCCTTTGGTATCCACTTTATACTAATGTTCAATTAGCCGTTTATACGGATGTTGATTAGGCTGGTAATTGTTGAGGGTCAAATATTACATATCAGACCCCAGTTATTACCTGAATTTATGAGGATGATATTGTTTGTTTGCCCGTTTAATCGTGTTTGTGTTGCAAGGTGTATCTATGAGCTTGGATCGAAAAGGATGCTAAAGGCATGGATTTAACGCTCTGAATTCACCAAGGCAGTGGACAGGATTCCAGATGACTGAGATTAGTGGATTTACACGCCAGGGATCCGAGGAAATCAGGCCGTTCACGTTAAGTGGGGCCCGAAAAACATCCATAATGCAAGATCACAGTGTTCCAACTATCCATTTGACTCGAAACTTCATACATGAGATGAGGGCAATAAATTAATCGTACATATCAAATTTCGGCACTTGGATCATTGTGGAAGCAGCCCCAATGACAGATCAGTCCTCATATCCCTGATTTGCGGCCCGCTTGAAATCTGGATATACTTCAGTTTTAGTCCCAATGCCTTCAATGAGGTGATAAAATGAATGGACGGGGCGGATTTCGGATACAAATATCAGTGGTACCCACAAGTACAGTGAATGTGCATGGTGCACAAGTGCACCGGGCATGCACCTAATGTCCAAAAGTCGGTCAGCAGAGCTGACCGACTCTCTTTCTCTAAAAAAATTCGAAAACGGCAAGTGTCGTTCGCTGTTCGCAATAGAGATCGTCGGTTTCTGTTGTGGGCCCCATTCATTGTCCAAACAGACAATCCAGACCGTTCATTCGTTCCTTGGGGCAACCATAACCTATGCCTAGCTGACAAAATTTGAAGAAGTGAAATTCTTGGGGATCTCAGCTGTTCAAACGCAAACGGACGGTGCAACGCAAAGTTCTGAGGGCCACGCAGAAATCAGGTCGGTTTCGACCCTCTTGAATGGTTTTTCGTAGGGAATATTATGGACGGAGTGGATTTTCCACTCGACATTGATATGGGGCCCACCATCATCACAGCGATCATTGCGAAAGCTCTATTACACAATAGAGCTTGCGAAGGAAGGTTGTGGGCCACCATCATGCATCCTCGGCTTGATCTGGACCGTCCATCAGAAGCCTACGCCTCCTATCATCTAAGCCTAAATGACTGAATTGCAGGAAGAACTGAAGATCGGTTTTCAACCGTCTAAAAGGAAGATGAACGGTGTAAGAAGAACTCTGTGGATCACACTGAAATCAATCAAGAACCGTCACTTCCTGACCAGTTTTTCGACACGTTTCCAATGAATGGAGTGGAATTCTCCGTTGGCTTCAAGAATAGGCCCCACCAACCAATGAACGCAAACAGATGTTACGCAATCTCAATTTGCGTACGTAAACCTATTGCGTAGCTTTGAAGCACCGCCCCTCCTTACGCACACAGACCTTGCTGGCGCTTATAAAAGAAAGAAGTAAGAGAGAGAACAAGGTATCGGGGGGGTGGGAGGACGATCGACGGCTAGGAATTCTGTGGAGCACAAGGAGAGAGCGAAAGAGTTTGAATGTTATTTCTTTTCTTTTTTTTTCTGTTTTTCTATGAATTATTTGGAGTTTAGTTTATCTATGTTAGGCTAAACCCCTTAGCTAGGGCTAAGGGGTGAAGCTTGTAGTAGGATGAGAGATGTTTGTTTTACGCCATTGATTTAATTTCAATTTATGACTCATGTTGTCTAGTTATTATGGAATACCTTTAGTTTTTAAGGGTTTGTTGTGACTTAAATTACAATGGATTTGCGACATCTTCTGGTATTTTTCATACATGTATGAAGGTTATGAACATAGGAACCCTGTTGTTCACCATTGTCTCATGAGCATGGACGGATGACGGAATCCTCCCCTGTGTTCATATTCCCTCAGATTGGATGTGGATTGGTAAAATTCTATTGTTTACCTTGTCTCCTGGGCATGGTCTTGTGATGGAATCAAGTCTAATCCTCATACCTCTCATCTCTATAAAACTGGATCAAAGGAAGTTCATAGTTGATGTTATATCTTCCATCTGGATAAAGATAGGATTCTGAGTCCAGATGTATTCTCGAATAAAGCATAGATCTCCCTGATCTCTACAAGTGGATCCTCTGAATCCCTAGTTTCCCTTCTCTGAATTCTCTTAAGTTTTAGTTAATTGTTTCACCGTTATTCACTCAAAATCACATTTAGTTTCAATTTCATCTTAGCCTAGTTCTAGATCTAATTAATTTCAGATAACGTACATGTATCAGTCCCTTGGGATTCAACCTCGGTCTTACCGAGTTTATTACTACATCACAACCCTATACTTGGGGAGTGAACAGTAATATTGATGATTGCAAGTCTACTAGCGGTGGATGTTTTTATGTTGGAACTGTTTAGTTTCATGGCATAGTAACAAACAGAGTCCCGTATCACTATCCGCAGCTAAGGCTGAATATATTGCAGCTGGTAATGCATGCACTCAACTTGTGTGGATGGAGAGGATGTTAAATGATTACGGATTTATGCAAGATTCTATGGTTTTGTATTGCGATAACTCTAGCGCAATTAACATCTCTAAAAATCCAATTAGCATTCACGAACTAAGCATATTAACATTAGATATCATCATATTTGTAAATTAGTGGAAGATAAGATTATTTCATTGGATTATATTCAAACTGAAAATCAGCTTGTAGACATTTTCACAAAACCACTTGAGAAAAACAGGTTCGCTAAATTGAAACTGGATATTGGTATGTCTAATGTGATATGAGTTAATTGTGTTTGCTTGTACTATATTGCATGTTTTTATTTTTTGTAGACTTAAAAAAAAAAACAAAAGGAAATCAAAAGTTGCTAAAAATTGAAAATTTTTGAGGTTGCACGACCAATCGAGTACACACTCGACCAGTCGTGAGACGACTGGTCAAGTATGTACTCAACCAATTGAGTAGCTCAGGTTTGGGGTTTTCAAAAGTGGAAAAAACATTTTTTTCTTCTTTCTTCTCATCTTCTCTAGATCTTCGGCGGGTCCCCGTAGACCGCCTTAGGATTAGTGATGGGCCCAAGGCGGGGTTTTGTATTTTTTGGATTATGTGTATATTTTGTGGGACGCAGTCCCTCACGTTCACTTACATTATCTTTTTGCCGGATCTGCTTACTCCATACTAGTTGCACATGAGTTTACTATTTTGGTCTTGATTTATGCTGCATGGTCCACTTAAATTCTCCATTGCTTATGAAACAAACAAATTATGCATAGTTTGAAACCCAGTAGGGTATAAGTGGCACCCGAGAATTTGGGAGCCAAGTACCTACTTGGCCCCTCGAAATCCGGGGTGTTACAGGTGGTATTAGATCATGGTTTGGAATTAAATTAGGCTATGGGCTGTGGACTATGGACTCGTCATAATGCACTCATTGATGTAGGAGGGAACGCTGGAACTTAGTAATGATTAAACTTAGCAATGATAAAACTTTAGGACCAAACCCTTAGCTACTTCGAATGATCAGGTCTTAGCTTAAGATTTGGACTTAGAAGGGGTACTTTCGACTCACACTTAGCCGAGAAATTCAAATTCAACAACGCAACCTGACGCAACTGTATTGTGTGACCAAAGTAGCTCGCCCTACCCCAAATTCATGTATAGAACGTCCGATAAGCCATTTCAGTTTATGAGATACATCAATTTTAAGTTATGACAGTCCAAATCATCTTCGCCTCCAATCGGGTCTTTTTTGGCCCACCCCGATCATGAAACGTGCAAAATGGTGTCAGATTGGGAAAGAAGGGGGAGTATGGAGTCAGAAAAACTTGGGTTTGCCACGAACCGGTACCCTTAAGCCCAAATGGGCCACCGCTGACTTCGATCGACTAATTCAGTCAATCCTAGACGTGGGATGATCAAAATCCTTTATTCCCTAAACCCATCTTCCTCAAGGCCACCAACTTCTCACATTCCACCACTTTATTCTTCTAATTTTTCTAAGTACTTATCATATTAGAAGTAACTCCTAAAGCTCAAAGGGTGAAGAGCTATAATTAAACTAAAACTTACTATAAATTGTAAAATTTAAATAAAATGGATTTTAGACCATTGACCTGATGGAATCTTACAAAATAACCTAGTTTTTTTTTTTTTTTTTTTTTTTTTTTTTTTTTTTTTTTTTTTTTTTTAATGCTAAAGTGGTTCCTCCTACCCGAAAATCATACATGGCACGTCGAATAGCTCATTCTAGTTTACGAGATACGCCACTTTCCAACAAGGGGTGGCGGGTCCACCGCCAGATCGGTGAGCCACCGCCGGATTTTTTCGAAAAAATCCAAAATTTGTGTGAAATTTAAAACTTCATATCTCCTTCAATATAACTCCGATTTAGGTGATTTAAAATCCAGATTGAATCTTGATAAGTTTAGTTTCATATAAAAAAAAATAAAATAAAAAATAAAAAATATAATATAGTTAAATTTAGGATGATTTGAAAGCTATCCAAAAATCATTAGTTTCATATAATTGTTACTTCTAGAATTTTAATAATTTATCTACAACTCCAAATAGATGAAATTTTTTAAGATGGATTTAAACTTAATGATAAGACATCATAAAAGTTTTTAAAATATTCCAGTTACTAAAAGAATAATAAACGTTACAAGAAGTAGAGACATTTTAAAATCATACAAAAATCGTTACTTTTAAAATACTGTCACTTCTAGAATTTTAATAATTTTTATACAACTCAAAATGAGATACAATTTTTGAATATGAGAGTAAACTTAATAATAACTTACTATAAAAATTTAGAAAATAATTTAGTTACTGTAAGTATGAAAAACGTTACAAGCAGTAGAGGTATTTTAGAAACAAATAGAAAATCGTTGGTTTTGGACAACTAGTACTTCCTGAATTTTTATAATTTTTATGAACTTTTAATGAAACGAAATTTTGGAAATAAAATTAAGCTTAATAATGGATTACTAGAAAACTTATAAAAATAATTTGTAACTAAAAGTGACAAAAATGTTATAAATAATAGAAGGGTTGAAACCTAAAATTTCTGCAACTTTGAGTTGCCAATAGACTAGTCATATCTTTTCATATTAAAGTTTAGTATTTGGTGTCTATTTATGAATTATTTATAATCGTACTAGGAATCATCTCGTGATTAAATTCAAATTATTATTTTTTAGTTTAAGTTGTTTTTGGTGCAATTAAATTAGGACCTTTGAGTAGGATTGAGTTTTATAGGTTAATACTCTGTAAGCTCATATTAGAGGCGAACTACAGTAAAATATTTTAAGTTTTCTTATTCTCTTATGGACTCAAGGTTCAAACAACATTGAGAAGACGATATTCTTCATCTTTCCTTTTCTGCGTCCTTATTAGCGTTATTAGCACTCCAAACCTCCAAAATACCTTAGAACTTTCGATTATTCCTTCCCTCTTGAAATTAATGAAACTGAAGTGTAGTTTGCTCATAACCCACTAGCCATAAGATTAAAATGGAAATATACATATAAAATTTTATTCCATCATAAACCTTTTTAAGATGATCTTTGACCATAGGCATATTAAGAGATTTATTAATCTCTAATTTGGACATAAATTAAAATGAGAACTCTCTTTGACCAAGACCCAAAGGACAACCTTATAAATAGGATATTGAACTTTTTAATAATGGGTGATATTCCCTAAACATTTAGGTTGATCGGACTACGAAATTACGGGACCATACACTTGCGAAATATTCATGGCTTAACCCAATTCTCAATCCTAGGTGACTACCAACGGACTCACTACTTTGACCGAGCAGAAGACCATGATCCACCATGACTAGGAATGGATACAACCAGTCTTCTACCATGGTCAGGTAGATGATCGACGTCTCAGGTTCAAGAGCCCACTACAACCGTCTTTCCATGTTGGCTGAACATTGAAAACATATATTTTTTACTCTAGATGAGGGGAACCGTTGTCATTAATCCAAATCTTTTGAAAAATTATAGTAAACCGTCACGCCCCAAATCTGGAAATCGGATTCACAGGAATCCCGATGGCCGAACCTGGTGCCGACAGCCTCCGTAGTACCCCATTCTCTGCTCCCAGCGTCCATATGCCAGGTTCCGATCCTGGAATCCTATAAGGAGGATTTTCCAACGTATATTTGTCTCATAAGAAGCATAATCACAAGTATACCCAAATCATAAAGGCAACATCATCATCACATATCCACTAATATAAATATTTGAATACAATGCTGAAAGGGAAATACATATGTTAAAATTAAAGTTCTAGAAGTTACTTACATGCTCCAAGCTCCACGCTGCTGCAACCTAACATCACCTGTACGCATCTATCGTGCATAAGCTTATAGAAAGCTTAGAGGGTGGTGTAAGTGTGTGTAAGGTAAGTGCCAAGTATACAATATAATGTTATAAATCATACAATGGAATAAACGGAAATACTGATAAGATATGATATCAGAGTAAGCAGAATTATACCGGTAAGTCCACGAGTCATACAATATCAGAGTACGCAATACAAATCAGCTATACAAATGAGGAGTCAAAGAGAGCTAAATATCAGATGCTAAGGGTAAAATGCAATATGTAAATCCTGCTAAGTCTGTCTAGGCCATATAAGTACTGCAGATGCAATGTAATATGCAGTGCGAATGAAATGAACATGCTGGAGTGTGAAGTCGGGATGATAGTATGTAGTATCGCAGCTATGGGGTCCACCACAAGGGACTTCTATCCAAACAAGTCCTATACCTAAATTTGGATAGTCAGACTCAATGTGGTATACTCCTGATCTCAGGTTAGTCGCGCGCCCAACCGAAATCCTGGCCATGCGAAGGTACACGTAAAAATAGTTATGCATCACCAGCCCGAGTGGATAGTGAATGAATGAATGAATATGCAATTCCTGCTCAATAAGTCCACATATCAGTACGGTTACTCTCTGGGATCATCACCGGGGTCTAGTACACTCCATGCCACCTGCCGCCCCATCAACCGCACAACTGGGTAAGTGGAAGAGACCTCACTATCCGCCTGGCCAGTAGTCTGCCAATACCTACCCGGCTCATCGATAGCGGACCCATTCCTCGAGCTGGTCAAACTCAGCCTAGCTATGCCTACTCCCTCGGGTGGGTAAGGCCACACCCCCTCCCAACCGACCACGACATAGTGGGAGACGCGGCCTCCTGTTATTCGGAACTTGGGCGTTCATGTATATCCACTCGGTCTCGACGTTGGGGCGTCCTCTGGTACGAAGAAGGTTTTAGGGATTTTCACCCAGGGCCATCTATGGCAGCCCGATGCTCGAACTAATCATTTTTGGTGTCCCATCTGGCCATCCACGATATGTCTGTGGAGGCTACGGCCCTGATGTCGCTAGGGTGTATAATAATCACAACACATAATGCAAGATGCATGCATCATACAATCCAATCATGCATCAATCCTGCATATACCATGCGCTCATGTGAGATAACCTCCGCCCATCAGGGAGTCTCATAACAACTTGTCCAATGACATATGCAATGGTCAACCACATCTCATAACAAACATGCAGATGATGCGTATGGGCATGTATCATGATGTTATGCTGTCACATACTCATAATCGGTATCAATAACCCACATCGACAATCAACCTCAACAATGTGGACATTTAACTAACATTGCCCCCAAGGAATGACCCATATAGAGCCTAACATACAGTGGACTCATCACCTCCCACAAGGGCCAAATATACAACACCATGGGCCTCACTCAAGAGCTTAATACACATCACGATGAGCCTCACTCATGGGCCACATATACATCAAGTGGGTTGCATCTCATGGGTCTAATATACATCGTAATGGGCCGCTCACATGGGCCTAATATACATCAAGTCAGGCCTCATCATATAGGCCAGAAATATATCATAATGGGTCACGTCCCATGGGCCTCGAATATATCACAATAGGCCTCGGCAATCAGAATCGGCCTGAACAATCAGCCTCGACAATTGACACCGATAATCAGCATCGATAATCAGCACCGACAATCAGCATATAAACAAAGCGGGGTCCATAGATGGACAACTGATCAACCATAATATAAAGATCGGCCCATAGCCATGGTTATATCAATTTGATGGCACGGAGCCATTCGTCTATGGTGAATGCGGCCCACTTATTTGGGTTAACACACTTAGAGAATGGTGCAAATGGGCTAACAAAGCCTACGGGAAGGTCACAATGAGGACATCTAACCATCATTGCACATCAATGTGGACATCTAACCAACATTGCTCCCAAGGAGTGGCCTATATAAGGGATTCATACACAACGTAACGGCCACACATACATCACATTGGGCCTCATTCATTGGCCTCTCATATATCGTGTTGGGCTCCCTACAAGGGCCTCAAACGTATCACAATGGGCCACGCCCATGGGCCTCAGATACATCTCGATGGGCCGCGTCCATGGGCCTCGGATATATCACAATGGGCCTCGTCCATGGGCCTCGAAGACATCGCAAGTGGGCCTCAAATATACTTTACAGGTGGGCCACATACCTGGGCCTAATACACATCACTATGGGCTACATCACATGGGCCTAATATACATCACTATGGGCTATAACCCATGGGCTTTAAATACACAAGAGGTGGGCCCTCCATGGGCCTCAAATATATACAACAGGTGGGCTTCAATGGACGGCCACAAATACATCAAGATGGGCCTAATCACATGGGCCTCATATATATATATATATATATTGAATAGGCCGCACCAATTGGGCCTTACATACATTTCAATGGGCCATAACTTATGGGCCTTGCATACATCACAATGGGCCTCATATATATTAAGGTGGGTCTTAACAACGGCCTCATACACATCAAGGTGGGCCTCAACTATGGGCCTCATATACATCAAGGTGGGCCTCAACTACAGGCCTCATACACATCAAGGTGGGCCTCAACAATGGGCTATCCATAGTTCACTATTTAAATGGTGGGGTCCACCTGAACTTTAAATCTGACCCATCCCTTTTGCTCTTGCCATGAAATGATATCTCAATATAGTTGGACGGTTTAGATACAACGTATGCATCATGGTGGGCCCCACCGTCCTAACAGTGTACGGTGTAGCTAAAATACACACATCAATATGGGGCCTGCGGGCTTGCTGTCATCCAAAGGAGCAGCTAATGGCTACTCTACATACAGCTTGCTGTACAAAAGGGTAGAGGTGGGTCCCACGTAGGGCCCACCCTCATGTATATATATGATATATATATATATATATATATATATATATATATTTATTTATTTATTATATACCACGTCCAGACCCTGGAGACCTGGACATACACATACACTATGGTAGCACCACACGTGGGGTGGGTCCCATCGTCCAGGGGCGGTGAACAGTGCGGATAGAAACACATACATCATTGGGTCCCACGTGGGGCCCACCCAATCTGTTGGTAAGGTCACGCAGACCGGGATGCAGAGGAAAAATAAATTTCATAATGATCCAAAACTTCTGGACCCAAAAGAGGGGTTTCAATGGTAGACGTTCAACATGACTATTTCCTGTCATGTGGGCCATCCCATGTGAATAATATAATTCGTTCACTGTCTTGGCCACCTCGAATGAGGTCAAATAGACTTTGACTAGGATTGGTTTGGATGATGAGGGACTCCGAAGAGGGCCCTAGAGTGTTTCAACAGATGGGCATTAATTCCCTTAGTACGGCCCACTTGAGACTCATATTTGCCTCAAAATTTGGCACATGGCCTAACACTATAAGGAGAAGATGGTGGATGGTGTGGATTAAAAAAATTCATCATGGTGGGATCCACGTGTGGTGGCAGCCCACCCAGGCTTCCACCCTCACCATCATTAGACAATAACGTCCAGGGACTTCACTTTTTTTTTCTTGTTCTCTTTCTTTCTTTATTTTTATTTTATTCTACTATGTGGGGCCCACTAGTGGATAATCCATTCCGTCTATTATATCGACCAGCTCTCTATGAACCAAAGGAGTCTAATGATGGATAAGTCCACCACTTATACACACAACAGTAGGTATTAGAAGGTTCCAACAATGGGACTTTGTTTCCCTCGGTGCGGTCCACTAAGAACTAAGATTTGTCTCATTTTTTGACTCATAGCCTAAGACTACATGGGGAAGGTGGTGGACGGCATGGATTAAACAAATACATCGAGGAGAGGTCCATGGTTGGGACGCCCCCACCCCACGTCCACATGGTTGACGTGAGGGGGTGCTCCCACTACCACCATCGGTTGTGGTGTGGTCCACCTGATGGTTGGATCGAGTAGACTTTTTGGCTCCACAGCTAAAATGTGCCAGAAAATGGACGTATGGTGTGGATCTAAGAAATACATCACTATGGGTCCCATGAGTAAAAACTCACTCCAAACCTCCGGTGCAAAAAGTAAAAAATGACGTGGGTAGCCCAACCCTTAGCATTTGTGGTATGGCCCACCTGGGATTCGGATTAGCTTCATTTTTTGGCTCAAGGCCTAAACTGAGCTGGGAAATTGGATGGACAGCGTGGATTTGATCAATACATTAAGGTGGGACCTGCATGAGTGGCCCACCCAAAAAGGCTAAAGTAATGACATTTTTTTGTTGCAGTGAGTACAACCCACTGCCTGTTCATGCTTCAGGCCACGTCCAACGTCTAGGGACGCTGGACTATACATTTCATCAAGATGTGTCCCATGTGTGGGGACCATGGCTGGTGGGTCCCACGTGGACGTGGCCCACTTGACTTAGATCAATTTAATATTTGTGTTTTCTCATCACCAAAGGGTATGGTCCACATGACTTGGACGGTTTAGATATGGCATACATCAAGGTGGGGTCCATTCGAGTGGGCCACACATCACACAAAAATGTAAGAGAGAGAGAGAAGCACCCACCTCTAGATCTTGAACTCCACCTTCCTCCAATAAGTCTTAGAGCTCCAAGGAGGTTGATTTAACGGTCGAGATGGGGTTTGGAGGGCCATATTGAGAGAGATTTAACTAGAAGGTGGTTGGAAATGGGAGGGTTATCATGGACATTTTTAGCTCCTCACTTGCTAGGGGAGAAAAATAAAGAAGAAGAGAGATAGTAGAGAGATGAGAGAGAGTGAAGGGATGGGTTGTAAGAGGGTAATAATGGGTTGTAAGAGCATAGGGAAGAGAACCTCATAATGACTTGTAAGAGAGAGTTGAGTAAAACTCTCATGAGAAATGGTGCTCCTAGGGTGGGTCCACCTAGGGAAACATGTGCACCCCCTCAAAGTGGACCCCACATCAATCAATGGCTCAAATATTGTAAACGGTACATCTTTTGATCTACCCGTCAGATCGGCGCACGAGACATGTCGTTAGAATCACAGCGACGATGCCGTCGCAATGTCATAGGTCTTAGGTCAAGCCGACTCAGAATTATAGAATGACACTTAAGGTCGCACGCATATGCTATCTATGCGTCACAAGTCGCTAGAATTTGACTGGGAGGACCGCGAGAGCCTAAGGAACGATATGGTCTAGGATACGGGCCTGACATATAGGTTGATCGGACTATGAAATTACGGGACCATACACTTGCAAAATATTCACGGCTTGACCCAATTCTCAATCCTATGTGACTACCAACGGACTCACTACTTTGACCGAGCAGAAGACCATGATCCGCCATGACTAAGAATGGATACAACGAGTCTTCTACCATGGTCAGGTAGATGATCGACGTCTCAGGTTCAAGAGCCCACTACAACCGTCTCTCCGTGTTGGCTGAACATTGAAAACATATATTTTTACTCTAGATGAGGGGAACCGTTGTCATCAATCCAAATCTTTTGAAAAATTATAGTAAACCGTCAAGGTGAATTTTTTTAAGGGCGGTAGACTACAATAAGCCAGACTAACATATTTAGTTGTACCCTATATGCATATAAATGTGAAATCAACAAAACTTAGGCGTACAAAATTAAAATATCTTTACCTATTTACATTAGGCCATTTCGGGGATGAAATTATTTTTAAGGGGGGTAGATTGTAACATCCTGAATTTTCCCTATTTTGGATTGCCAAAACTTCTTTTAAAAAATTTATAACTAGCCCACGTCGTCACTTACTGACCCGTGATGCTCGAGGTGAGCCTATACATAGATGATACCAGTAAAGAACAACACAAATTTGATTAACCAACCGTATGAAGCCAACGAGTCTGCCTGATCACTTAAAACTCAAGTCTAGCCTCATGAATTGTTCATCTAAGGCCTAAATCTAACTGACCTATCACTGACTAATTAAGACAATCATAACTAAATTAAAGATCTACCCAAAGCCGAGCCAGCTATGAACTGGATCTTAACTAACGAACCAGGTCAACCTAATTATCTGCTTAGCCTAAAAACCGATGGTTTAGAGTGACTATGACTGAATCACCATTTTTGCTAATTGTGAATAGCTACACTATGGACTTAGCTAATCCAAACCCTAACTATTGCGCACAAAAAATCTCCCTATCCAATTCATTCTAGAAATGCCACAATTATCCGAACAAGCTCTAGACCGCTCATTAGTGGGTCATTAGTTCCAAAATTATAGAATAATGTACGCCTCACTAGGCTTGACGTCCATTGCGGACGGTGGGCCTAAACGATGCCCCGAACCGCACAACTTGGACCGTAAAGGTAGAGCTTGAAAGGCGCGGCTCTCCGGGACTTGAAACCTGAAACTTAAGTGAGTTGACCCCGCCACTAAAACGGCGAAGTTGTGGCTTTCTGACCGTTTGATCGCAACCAAATTTGAGGCATGAGTTAAGGATATTTCCTTGCTTATATCGTATAATTGTGGCCCCGATCGATTACCGACGACTGTCAATCGCAAATAGGGCCCCTGTAGTAAATTGAGTCATCTGTTTGTCGCCAAATTCGGACTAATCGCACATCCGACAATGTGGCACTTTTCCTATGGCACGGATGGGCCACGGGGCCATTGGAATGGCCCTACTGATCAAAATTCAGCCCACTAGGGGCATGCATGTTAGAAAAAGGGCCCCCAGCGCCATTTTGACACAATTTCTAGACTATTCAAGCCTAAAAATCACACTCCCTCACTCCCATATGAATTTTTCTGTTGTAAGGGAGAGAGGGAATGGGGAGAATGGAGGAAGGAGCTCTTTGGGGGAGCTGATTTGGGGAAAATCTCCCTTGTCGTTGCCCACAACGGACCCCGCAACCCCATGCCACCATAGAGAGTCACCCACCGGCGATAGAAAGGTAATCATCCAACCCTTTTCCCAAATTTCAACATCTTAGGCCACTTGCATGCACTCTAACATGCAAATTCTATCGGCGCAGGGCTCTAATACACCAACCCACGGACAAAAACCTTAGGAGAGGCTCCACAAACTGTCAAACTATTCCTAAGTGCAGACCATTCTCCTTAGGTGGCCGTTTATCAAACTTAGGCTGAAATTAGTGATTGTGATTGCAAGTTTTGTTTTGCATGTCATTTTTAAGGAGTATAATAATTAGAACTAAGTATTATCTTAATTGAATTCGTTTAGGGAAGAAGTGCTTAACTCCCAATCATCTTAATATTTACATTACCTGATTTCCTTTTCCCTATGAGAAATTTAAGCATGACTCATCCCCAATTTTGAGGTAAATTAGGAAAATTGTGTTGCATGTTTCCTATGCATATAATTTGAGAAGATTAATTGCTAAATTCCTACATGCATGTTCAAATTATGAATTGTATATGATTCTCCCATGTTTTAAGTAATTTAAGACTTATCTACATGCTCATTTAGATTCTCTTGGCAATCAAAAAAATCCATGATCTTTTATGAAGTCAAATGATTATATCTTATACTATGCATGTCAAAATTTCTCATAACTAGGAGTAGATCGTGATCTCCTTTAACATGATATGAAAATTTATTTCCCCTTTTGTCGGGTTGGCCAGCAAATTTTAGAACCCGTATGGGTGGTCCCATTGGTAGGGCCGTCCAAGGACCAATCTAACCCATTTAGTACGAATATGGATAGCCAGCAGTAGTTGGACTACGTAGGATGCTTGCTCCTAATGTTGTGCATTCTGTAATTCGTCTAGAGGGTACAAATTGGCCAATTAGTTGGCCGACCATGTCTGTTAACCATTTATACTCAGTCCTGTTTGAACTTGAGACACCCTACGCCCATGTAGCGCCCATTGGTAACAACTATGAGCGATCCACAAGTCTAGGGAGCCGGGCATGGTGGAATGAGACACTATGCTCAAGCTGTCGGCCTATGCTGGGGTGACGAGCCTCCCCATAGTGACCGCGAGCAATCCAGGGTACAAAATCGCCTTGTGAGCTGGGCATGGTGGAATAGGATACTATGCTCGAGCTGTCAGCCTACGCTGGGGTGACGAGCCTCTCCGTAGTGACTGCGAGTGATTCAGCTTACAATCCTCCTTCATATGTGTTATCTGGGAGTGACGAACCCAAAAGAATCAAGGATCGCGGGCGCAAGGCCGCTGCGGCTGCCTAGGTCCCGCGATCGGGATAGGGCATTGACTCTGTTAGGGTGTCCCAGTTTCTCCAAACTACTGGATGAATGAATGTAACTAATCAACATGGCTAACATACTCACCATTACATCGCATTAGTTAGGATGGAGACTCAGCAGTCGAGGTCGCATTGAAGGAGTGTTTGGCATTGCGAACATTAGATGGTGTCGCTCGAGGGAGTGTTGAATGTGAGGGCATGCATCATATCATGGAACCATGCATACACATTAATAAGAATAATTAAGATCTTGTGATTGGTTGCTTTTCACTAACTTCGTCTATGGAATTGATAATATGCGAACTTATTTCTAATGGAACCCACTGAGTTGATCACTCACTCCAACTCTGGGACAATGTTTTAAAACACCAACCAGAACCTGTCTTAGATGCAGGGATTACGGAGTTCGATGTGCTTGTTGAAGCAAGCGTGGACAAGGAGGAGGAGTGGTCATACTTTCAGATCTTCGACAGGTCCCCGTAGACCTCCTTAGGATTAGTGATGGGGCCCAGGGTTGGGTTTTGTATTTTTTGGATTATGTGTATATTTTGTGGGACACGGTCCCTCATGTTCACTTACAATATCTTTTTGCCGGATCTACTTACTCCATGCTAGTTGCACATGAGTTTACTATTTTGGTCTTGATTTATGCTACATGGTCCACTTCAATTTTCCATTGCTTATGAAACAAATAAGTTATGCATAGTTTGAAACCTAGTAGGGCATAAGTGGCACCTGGGAATTTGGGAGTTGAGTATCTACTCGGCCCTCGAAATCCAACGCGTTACATTTTCAATCAGGGTATGTTATAGCCTTCATACAAGGGCTTGAGACAAAAAATGCGATTGGGGAAAAAGGAAGCCTTCCAGTTCAACCCCTTCCCAATCCAAAACAACAATATGAAGTCAGCGACTCGAGTTCTTCAAATCAAATGGAGCAAGCTAAGTCTATCACCACTCTCGGGAGTGGAAAAATAAGTAACAAAGCTATTCTGGTAAGGGCTGAAAAGTCCAAGGACATGGAAAAGGACAACGATGATAGATCTAGCACTACTCCACAAGATATAGAACCGGAACCTCAAGGCAAGCCAATTGCTCCATTTCCCCAACGGTTAATTGCACCAAAACCTCTCTCTGACTCTCAAGATATTCTAGAAGTGCTAAAACAAGTGAAGGTCAACATTCCTCTACTAGATGTCGTTAAACAAAATTTTGAAAGACTTATGTACAACCAAAAGGTGGTAAAAATTTCAAAAGAAAATCCTATTAATAGAAAAAGTGAGTGCCATCTTAAAGCAAGATGTGCCACAAAAGTACAAAGATCCTGGTAGCCCAACCATCACTTTTATAATTGGGAACTACTTGATTGGGCACACCCTACTTGACTTAGGAGCGATTGTAAATCTGATTCCTTACTCGGTCTACGAACAACTGGGTCTAGGTGAATTAAAACTCATCCGGACCACATTACAACTTGTCGATCCCTCAGTCCATATACCGAGAGGGATAATTGAGGATGTGTTGGTCCAGGTTGACAAATTCTACTGCCCAGTAGATTTTATCATCTTGGATATACAACCCATCGTGGACATGAGCACTCAAATTCCAGTCATTCTTGGTCTCCCATTCCTTGCCACATTAAATGTAATAATAAATTTTAGGAATTGAGTCATGAATTTGTCTTTTAAAAATATGACATTGGAGCTCAATATCTTTTTCAGTATGAGCAAACAGGTAGAGGATGATAACGATGTCCATGACATTAACATGATTGACTCTTTCGTAGAAGATAAAACTCTTCTGACATTATCCTCTGACCCTCTAGAGACGTGCTTGACACACTCCCCCAATTTAGAGGATGATACGATTAAGGAGATGAATGTCATGCTTGATACTGCGCTGGTACTTGAAGTTAACCGGTGGAGGCAACAATTTGAAGAATTACCCCAAACTAATGTAGTGCCTCTACCTTCTAGCTTCAAAGAGCCGAAGCTTGACCTAAAACCTTTACCCTCTGATTTGAAATATGTCTATTTAGGTCAAGATGAGACATACCCGGTGGTCAATTTCGGACCTCAAAGGAATTGACCCTTTGATTTGCACTCACCGCATTTATCTAGAGGTCTTCATGGACAACTTCTTTGTCTCTGATCCATCCTTCGGTGATTGTTTGAAGAATCTTAAATGTGTGCTGAAGCGATTTGAGGAAAAGAATTTGGTACTAAATTGGGAGAAGTGTCATTTCATGGTTCGTAAAGGAATTGTTCTTGGGCATATCATCTCGTCCAAGGGAATTGAGGTAGACAAGGCTAAAATTGACCTCATCTCTAACCTATCTCCACCCAAGAACATACGTGACACGTGATCCTTTATAAGATATAGGATTTTACAAGAGATTCATAAAGAGCTTTAGTTACCTCTCTCATCCTTTATGCAAACTACTTCAAAAGAATGTACCATACGAGTGTACTGAGCAATGCCAGGAAGCTTTTGTTAAACTCAAAGGTATGTTTACCACCGCACCTATCCTGCAACCACCCGATTGGAACATTCCTTTTGAGATTATGTGCGATGCGTCAGATTATGCTATTGAGGTGGTGTTAGGCCAGAGAAAAGAGAAGAAGCCCTGCGTTATACATTATGTAAGTAGAACTCTAAATCCTGCCCAAGTGAATTACTCTATTATGGAGAAGGAACTCTTAGTCCGTAGTATTCACTCTGGACAAATCTACATCCTACTTAATTAGATCCAAGATAATCATCTACACTGATCATGTGACGTTAAAGTACCTTCTTTCTAAGAATGATGCTAAGCCCTGCTTGAGATAATGGATCCTCTTACTCCAAGAATTTGACTTGGTAATAAAAGATAAAAAGGGAGTATAAAATGTAATGGCCGATCATCTTTCACGACTTGATTTGCTTGATTCCCTTAAGAGGACACCCATAAACGACATGTTCCCTGACAAACAATTGTTTAAAGTCTCCCACTCACCTTGGTTTGCTAATAATGCTAATTATCTTGCCATAGGTTTCACGCCAACACATTAGACTGCACAAGATAAGAAAAAATTCTTTGTCGAGGTACGTCAATTTTTCTGGGATGATCCGTATTTGTTCAAATATTGCCTAGACTAAATTCTAAGGAGATGTGTGCTAGACAATGAACACTAAAGTGTCATCTCCTTCTGTCATTCTTAGGCATGTGGTGGTCACTTTTCTGCTAAAAAGACCACGGCTAAAATTCTGCAGTGCGGCTTTTATTGGCCCACTATGTTCAAGGACACTCATGAGTTTTACAAAGCGTGTGAGCGTTGTTAAAAGTTGAGAGCATTGTCCAGGCCAAATATGATGCTTCTAAACCCCATTCTTATCATTGAAGCATTCAATTACTGGGGCATCGATTTCATGGGACCATTTCTCTAATCTTTTAGGAATTTATATATTTTACTAACAGTAGACTATGTCACTAAATGGGTCAAAGTAATTTCGTGCCAAAACAATGACCATCAAACGGTCATTAAATTCTTAAAAGAAATATCATTTACCGGTTCAGAACACCTCGGACCATCATTAGTGATGAAGGCTCACATTTTTGTAATAGGCCATTTGTAAATTTAATGAAGAAATATGGCATCTCTCATAAGGTGAGCACTCCATACCACCCACAAATAAGTGGGTAAGCTGAGATTTCCAATAGGGAAATTAAACACATTCTAGAGAAAATGGTCAACTCTAACCATGAGGATTGGTCAGTTCGATTAAACGATGCTTTATGGGCCTACTGTACAACCTTTAAGACTCCCATTGAAATGTCTCCCTTTAGACTTATCTATGGGAAAGCTTGCCACTTGCCGGTGGAATTGGAACATAGAGCCTATTGGGCTATTAAAAATATGAACTTTGACCTAACAACGTTGGCTCGTTGTGCAAACTTCAATTAAATGAGCTTGAGGAGATTCAGAATGACGCATACGAGAACTTGAGAATTTACAAGGACAGGATGAAGGTGTTCCATGACAGGAACATCCTTCAAAAATCATTCTTGACTGGTCAAAAAGTCTTTTTGTACAATTCTCGGTTACATCTTTTTCCAGGTAAACTCCGATCTCGTTGGACCGACCCTTTCACTGTTACTAATATTTATCGACATGGGGTTGTCGAGATAAAGAATCCGACAAATGGTAATGCTTTCAAAGCAAACGGACATCGATTAAAGCCATTTGTTGAGAAATTTGATTAAGAGGATATGTCCATGCCTCTGACTGATCCTGTTTACCAGGATTGACCTCCTAGTCTAATGGAGGTGTAGTTAGGTTTATTATTTTCATAGGATTTAGGACTATGGTAGTTTGATTCCAGTCTATTTTTTTTTTTTTGTGATAACCCATTTCATGCTGAGATCCTTGGAAAAAGCCTCAGAATTCCTTCTTTAGGTACTATCTTTCCATCACTACTTTCTTTTCGTTACCTCTTTTGCATTGCCTGGTTGTATCTTGTACATTGAGGACAATGTAGATTTTAGGTTGGGGGTATAGATTAGGTAAACTATCAGTATTTTCTTCATTTTGAGCAAAATTGTGGAAATTTTTGAATTTTTCAAACTAAAAACCTGTTTAGAAAGCAATAGTTTTGCGCTTAAGGATGCTTTGAGTATGATGATGGGACAGAGATTGAATTTTTGAATTGTTGGAGTTTGATCAACTAAGTAATCTGTCACCTAAAGTTCTTGCATTTCATTGACTATGAGGAAGTTTGATATCATGTTAAT
This sequence comes from Magnolia officinalis, assembly GCA_021015155.1. Taxonomy (NCBI): domain Eukaryota; kingdom Viridiplantae; phylum Streptophyta; class Magnoliopsida; order Magnoliales; family Magnoliaceae; genus Magnolia; species Magnolia officinalis. Next base: position 41,796,823 of record JAJHSJ010000003.1, read on the forward strand.
CTAAATCCCAAGACACATTCAATTTAGCTTCTGAAAGTCATGCTAGAATTTCTGATTGTTAGTATTTGAATCATTAATAGATGGTGAGGAATTAAGTCTGGAGAATCTTATCCACCTTAAAAGCTTAAAAGAACCAGTTAAAAAATAGTGAGATCGACAAAGAGGTCATGAAAAAATAGAAAAAGAATGAAAGGAATGAAAAATCTTAAAGGAATGGAAATGAAAAGAACGAATACAAATGACTGTCGATATAAAGTCAAAAGTGGAAAAAGAAGGAAAAGGGGATAAGTTCGGAATTAGTACTTGAGTTTTTAACCAATCTTAAAGTGATGAGCATGACTAACATTATGAAAGGATAGTATTATTATGGGAAGTAAGTTGATTTGCACTAAGCACATTGAGAAACTTGATATATGAACTTAAGCTCTGATTTAATCGATAAAGAACCTATTTGATTGATTGACTATATGATTCGGCTCCAGGGTTTCAAAATCCTACTTTCTCACCTTATTTCTACTCATTCAAACTTGATTGCACAAAGGATTGATTTTTAAAAGGGGTTTTGAACTTTGAAAATGGAAGATTATTTCACGCATGTTTTGCTTGGGACTAGAAAAATAGTAGTTGGGGAGTGTGTTGAGTGTCAAATATTACATATTTTACCCCATTTATATCTTGGTTTTATGAACATGATAAGGCTTAATGGTATATTTTATACATGTTTGCGTTGCAAGGTGAGTTTAAGAGCTTGGATTGAAAAGAATGCTAAAACCATGGATTTGATGCTCAAAGAACACCAAGGCAAAGAATGGATGCTTAAAGACCAAGATTGAAGATTTCAAGACCCCAAGATCCAAGAAAACTAAGTGGAGAAGGAAGTCGAAAAAACAAAGTTCTGAAATTCATTTCATTATCTGTGTCATCGACCACTGTTCGATGACATCGAAGCCAGCGTTCGATGACACAGCTCGATGACATCGAATTTTTACATGAAAATCAATTTGGTTGTTAGACATATTGGATGCAATTATCGATGAATCGAAGTCATGTTCGATGACTCGAAGAAGATGCTCGATGACATCGAAGTCTATTCGATGACATCGAATTTATTGAAAAATTTTGAAGCAACTCGCTGAACTATTTTGGACATAATCTTGATGGATCGAAGACCCTTCGATGGCATCGAAAGACTTCTCGATGACATTGAAGGAAGGTTCGATGACACAAGAACTTACGTAGTGCGGAAAAGTTACATAGTACGTAAAGGCACGACTTACGAAATTTAAAGTACGTTCGATGACATCAAAGGCTGTTTGATGTCATCGAACGCATTACGCAGACTGCGTAAATTGTAAGCCCCGTATCTTAGACCGTACCATTCCATAGGCTTCCGCAGTTCCCGGTCGAATTCCGGGAACCCGCGATCTGTTACCGGCGTTTGCGCACGATCCCAAGCCGAGTCCTGCATATCTGAGTCGACTCGACCCGAGACGTATACCAGTGCGACTGCGATATCGCCCGGTTCCGATGTCGCGACTCGCGTGCCGACCCGATACCCAGGCCAGGAGATGTGGGCCAGCGTTCAGTTCGAGGAAAACACCGCGCGTTGCAAATCCCAAGAGAATCTATCAAATCCATCACATCAATCACTTCACTTGTCAAAAGTACACTCCCATTACTCACCATTACTCACACCCATCCCCAAGTACAACCACCATCCCCAAAAGTCAACCTTTTCTTACAACAAAGTACCTACTCACATCACTCACCATTACTCCTCTCTCATCATCTCATTCTCTCTCATTCTCTCTCATTTTCCTCTCCAAGCAACCCACGTCCATAGCTCTCCATGGGAGGAGCTTTGTGTGGCCACTCTCTACCATCCAATCCAATCCCTCAAAGCCGATCTTAGCCGTTGAATCTCAACCATTGGAGCCTTAAAATGCGTTGGTGGAAGAAGAAATCCAAGAAGATCAAAGGTGGGTGCTTCTCTCTCTCTCTCTCTCTCTTCCATGTTTTGCTGGCCCACTTGATGAATATGCATGATGGATCTGGACCATCCAACAGCAAGGATGCCCTTGCTGTCCAAGTTGCTGGACGTCCAGTGATCACACAGGAATTGATGTTGGGGAAAGATCCAAATACTAGCTGGATCCCAGCCTTGTAGCCACATGTGTGGACCCCACATGCTGACCATACCGTGATGTATACATCCTATATCCTCGCCATCCATCAGTCTGCTCACCCAGAGCATGGCCAGCAGGGCCGTCCGTCAGTGGGATGCTGCTGGACCGCTGTCCAGCATCCAAGGGACCCACCGTAATGTGTTTTATCCATGCTGCCCAGCAGTTGTGGAACCTGCTTGATGTATGTCTTCTATCCTTACCGTCCACACCGTCCAGCTGTGTGGACGATGGGACCCACCTGTTGAGTGTATGATCAGTACCGTCCATCATCTGGACGGTGGTGACCCACATGACATTTGTATTGTATCCACGTTGTCCAGTCCTATACGCTGGACAACAGAATAACACAAATATCTGCTTGATCTTTTGAAGCTGGTGGGCCACACGTGTGGACCCACCTGATGGATCCCAGCCGTCCAGTTGCCTGGGCGTAGCCCACCTTGATGTATAATCCACACCGTCCAGTAAGTTTGGACGGTGAGACTTACCTTGATGCGTGTGTTATATTCACACCGTCCTTCCATTCTGCTTTACACGTAGGGCCACCTTGGTGCATCTGTGCATCCACGCCATCTGCCCATTTGATGGACGGTGGGCCACACCCTGATGTACTTATTGTACCCATCCCGTTCAGCCGTTTGGAGAGTGGCACCCACTGTAGTGTATGAGTTTCATCCACGCCGTCCAAAGGCCGGACGTGGGGCCCGCTGATGTTTCTGTTTCACTCGGGCCATCTATGGGCTGGACGTTCAGCAGGCCCACCATGTTGTGTTTCATTTCAGCAGGCCCACCATGATGGGTATTTTCAGCAGGCCCACCATGTTGTATTTCATTTCAGCAGGCCTACCATGTTGTGTTTCATTCCAGCAAGCTCACCAGGTTGTGTTTGTATGGGTATTTTCAGCAGGCCCACCATGTTGTATTTCATTTCAGCAGGCCCACCATGTTGTGTTTCATTCCAGCAAGCTCACCAGGTTGTGTTTGTATCCAAACCATCCGTCCATTGAGGACATGGGCCTGACCATGATATAGGACGTCAGCAAGTGGGCCTCCACCATGAGGGACGTGTTATATCCCAACCGTATAGCTAGCAGCTCTAGCTGCTGTATCCACGTGAGCAAGTTCAATGGACCCATCTGATTCATGTGTTGTACCCACCATCCATCTGTACGGACCCATCTATTCATGTGTTGTACCCACCATCCATCTGTATGGACCCATCTGATTCATGTGTGTTAAATCCAGCCGTCCATCAGGTGGACCACACTGCAGAAATCAGTGGGGATTGATCATCCACCAATGAAACTCTTTGGGAGTGCAGAAGTTTTGGATCAATGATATTTGTTTTTCCTCTTTAACCAGGTCTTTGTGACCATACAGACAGATTGGATGGAAAATAAACGTTATGGTGGGACCCACCTTGGAGCATGTGTTTTATCCAACCATCCATTTGATGGTACCCCATTATGATGTATCTGTTAAATCCCAGTCGTCCATCTTTTGGACGGTAGGCCAGCAGCCACCATATAAGTAGTTGATGCATTGACGTCACAAGTTCTGTGGGTCTGTGTGATGTATGTGTTGCATCCAATCTGTCCATTTGAGGACGTCAGTAAGCCGGGACTGATCATGAGGCATGTTTCGTATCCAAAACGTTCATCTGTTGAACTATGTGGGCCAGCACACCAACCCATAGCTGCTATATTTACTCAGCACCTCTTGGGTCTGATCTGGGGCATGTGATAAATCTGGACCGTCCATCTCTATTTGCCCCACCAGTTAAATAGTTGTTGTAGTGATGTCAACAAATTTGGTGGGGCCTGCCTTAATTTATGTGGTTTATATCCACACCGTCCAGAAGATGTGGACCTCGCATGATGTATGTTGTACCCATGCCATCCACCCACTTTGTATCCAAACCATCCATTTGGTAAGGCCCATTGTGATGTATTCATGGCCCAGGGGTAAGGCTCATTATGATGTATTCGTGGCCTATGGGCAAAGCCCATTGTGATATGTATTAGGCCCATGATGCATGGCCCATTTGATGTATTCGAGGCCCAGATATGTAACCCATTTGATGCATATGAGACCCATGTGCAGGGCCGCCTGTTGTGTATTGGAGGCCTATTGGTGCGGTCCATTAATGTGGCCCACTTGGTGTATTCAAGGCCCATGGGCGAGGCCCGATGTGATGTATATGTGGCCATTACATTGCGATGAATCCCTTATGTGGGCCACTCCTTGGGAGCAATGTTGGTTAGATGTCCACATTGATGGGCAATGATGGTTAGATGTCCTCGTTGTGACCTTCCCTTAGGCCTTGTTCAGCCCATTATTACTGATTTTGATTGTCGTGATCGATTTGTTAATTATGATTGCCTTGACCGATTACCGATTTCGATTAACGTGACCGATTTACCGATTTCGACTATCGATCGGTGCGATTGCCGTGACCGATTTGTTAATTCTGATTACCTTGACCGATTGCCAATTTCGATTGACGTGACCGATTTACCGATTTCGACTATCGATTGGTGCGATTGTCGTGACCCATTTGCTGATTCTATTATCTTGACCGATTGCCGATTCCGATTGACGTGACCGAGTTACCGATTCTGACTATCGATCGGTGCGATTGTCGTGACCGATTGCCGATTCTGATTGACGTGATCGATTTACCGATTCAGATTATCGATCGATTTCGTGTATCAAGGCCAATTCCGATGATTTCGATTTGTCGAGGCCGATTGTATATGCCGATTCTGATTGTTGAGGCTAAGTATCGAGGCCAATTCTGATCTGTCGAAAATCGAGTATCAAGGTCGATTCCGATTACCGAGGCCAATTATCGATGTCGATGTCGATCGTCGATTCTGATTCCGATTATCGAGGCCGCGTATCGAGGCCAATTCCGAGTGTCAATTCGATTGATTGAGGCCGAGGCCGATTGTCGAGACCTATATGATGTATATGCAACCCATAGTTGGGGCCCACTGTGATGTATTCGTGGCCTATGGGCAAGGCCCATTGTGATATGTATTAGGCCCATGATGCATGGCCCATTTGATGTATTCGAGACCCATGTGTAGGGCCCACATGTCATGTATTTAAAGCCCATGAACAGGGCCCACCCGTTGTGTATATATGACCCTTAAGTAAGGCCCAATGTGTTATATATTAGGCCCTTGTGTGAGGTCATGGGCCCATTGTATGTTTGGCTTTGTGTGAGCCATTTCTTGGGGGCAATGTTGGTTAAATGTCCACATTGTCGAGGCCGATTGTTGATACCGGTTATTGATACCGATTATGAGTATGTGACTGCATAGCATCATGATACATGCCCATACGCATCATATGCATGTTTGTTATGAGATGTGGTTGACCATTGCATATGACATTGGGCAGATTGTTATGAGATTTCCTAATAGGCAGAGGTTATCTCACTTGAGCGCACGGTATGCGCATGAATGATGCATGATTGGATTGTATGGCTCATGCATCTTGCATTGTGTGCCCTAGCGACATCAGGGCCATAGCCTCCACAGGCATATCGTGGATGGCCAGACGGGACACCGGAAATCTGTTCTACATGGGGTGCTATAGATATCCCTGGGTGAAAGTCCCTAAACCCTCTTGGTTCCAGAGGTTACTCCAACGTCTAGACCGAGTGGATGCATGAGCGCATGAGGGCCATGTACTGTTAGGCCGCGTCTCCCACTGTGTCGTGGTCGGTTGGAAGGGGGTACGGCCTTACCGGCCCGAGAGGAGGGGGCAATGCTAGGCTGAGTCTGACCAGCTCGAGGAATGGGTCCGCTATCGACGAGTCGGGCCCGATATTGGCAGGCGGATAGTGAGGTCTCTTCCACTCACCTTGTTGTGCGCGATGGGGCGGCAATCTGGTTTAGAGTGTAATAGACCCCGGTGATTTCCCAGAGAGGAACCGTACTGATATGTGGACTTATTGAGTAGGAGTTGCATACTCACGCATTCATTTCATTCACTATCCACTCGGGTTGGTGGTGCGCAACTAATTATTGTGTACCTTCGCATGGCCAGGATTTCGGTTGGGGCGCGCGACTAACCTGATATCAGGAGTTTACCACGTTGAGTCTGACTATCCAAATTTAGGTATGGGACTGGTTTGGATAGAAGTCCTTTGTGGTGGACCCCGTAGCCAGCGATACTACGTACTATCATCCCGACTTCACTCCAGCTTGGTCATTTCATTCGCACCGCATATTACATTGCATGTGCAGTACTTATCACTTTTGGGTTGTCATGTTTCTGCATTGATATGGTCATTAGTACTCATACCTTACATCGCATAGCCTTGGTACGGCTGATCGCACTCATAGACTTATCAGTATATTTTCGTTTATTTCAATATTGTATGATTTAGAACATCGTATCTTTGGTATCTAATCTTGACTCATTTTGACTCCTCATTTGCATAACTGATTTGCATTGTGTACCCTGATATTGTATGAGTTATGGGCTTATCAGTATTTCCGCTTACTCTGATTACTCTGATTACTCTGATTACTCTGATATTGCTTACATGGCACTTACCTTGTGCACACACTTTCACCACCCACTAAGCTTTCTATAAGATTATGCACGATAGATGCGTGCAGGTGACGATAGGTTGCAGCAGCGTTGAGCTTGGAGTGTGCAGCGGACTTCTGGAGTTTCTGTTACTTTCATTATACTGTATTTCCCTTTCATACGCATTGTACAAAGTTTTTTAGATATAGTGGATATGTGGTGATGTTGTTTTGTGACTTGGTTGTGCTCTTGGGTATGCTCCAGTACAAAAATAAAATAAAAAAAATCACACTGCAAATCCTCCTTGTAGGATCCCAGGATCAGAAATCTGGCGTATGGGCGCTGGGATCTGAGAATGGGGTACTACGGAGGCTATCGACTCCGGATTCGGCGATCGGAAATTTTGTGAGCCCGTTTTCCGAGTTTGGGGCGTGACATAAATTAAGGCAGTTTTACGATATTACGCAAATTAGGTTATAAATATGGGTTTTCTTACAGACTTTTTGAGATATTTAGGGTTTCGAGGAGCAAAGAAAATGGGTGGAGCCGTCATCCAAGAGTTTCTTATTCCCTTCTTCCTAGTTTTTTAATGCTTTCTTCTAGGGTTTTGATTCCAATCATGTCTATGGTTGGCTAAACCTCTTCGCTAGGGCTAAGTGTAAGTGCTATGTTATATATCTAGCACCCTGTGTTGTAAAGTTTCGTAGTGACAAACCATTTTGGAAAGATGGACTTGTTCAAAGATGGAAAGTTCACCTTCAAGTGATGAAAGATGGAAAGTTCACCTTCATATGAAGATGTGCTACAAGTCATGAAGATTGTTCTATCTACATCAACTTCAAGTACAACATCAACTTCAAATGCTACATTAACTTCACATGTTACTACTAGTTCAAGTACAAGTTCTATGTCAAGTCAAAGTGCATGTTCAACTACAGGTACTAGTTCAAGTTCAAGTGCTACTTCAAAGTTGTAAGTGCTATGGTTATTTGCTCCTTTGATTGTCAATTTTTGTTATGCCAAAACCACAGTATGTGACTTGTATAGCACATTGATATATATGTTCAAGGTAATGCATCACATGTACAAGGATAATGCTTCAAGTCAAGAACAAAGATCTACTTCAAAAAATGCAAGATCAAGTACATTGTTCACTCCTTTAAGCTTCAAAGTTCAAAGTTGTAAAACGACATTGAAAGACAAGTCAACTGTTCATACTCAAGACTCAAGGTGAAGTTCAAGTTCTACTACAAATTCAAGCTTCAAAAGATCGCAAGTTCAAGCTCCATTATGTGTCGAGATCTCAAGCTTCATGAACTTCAAAAACCATCTATCATTTGAAGAAAAGAAGGTTCAATGTTCGTACTTCTTGTCCAAGGTATGGAAGACCTTAGATTGACCTTAGGGTAGGTCATTTTGAATACATAATTCAAATTAAATCACTTTATAAGTGTTTGGTCTGTTCTTAGACTAGTCCTGGACTCTGTTCGACTAGTCCTAGCACTGGCATGACTAGTCCAAGAAATTTCACAACCAGTCCTAAGTTGTCGCAAATTTTTAGAATTTATTGGTTAAGCTACGACCAGTCGTGAAGACTGCTCGACTGGTCGTGTGAACAGTGCACGACTCGTTCACGACCAGTCCTGCAGCTACGACTCAAAGTCCAACAACCATTCCAGGTTCCACACGACTAGTGGTGGACAGGTCATGACCAGTCAAGGTCGTGGAAGTCCCTTGACCGGTCGTGTAAGGCCTACGACCACTCGTGAAATGGTTTTATCCGATTGCGCTTAAAATTTCAAAATGTTGTTGGTCCTACGACCAGTCGTAGTGTCCTCACAACCAGTTGTGGACGCGATTTCTTCATCTATAAATAGAGCACGAATTTCAGAGTTTGATATCCAATTCAAGTATAATCAAGTCATCACTCTGAGAGATAAGTTAGTATTCTTTTTAAACTATATTGTGCTCATTTAATATTATCTTTTAATAGGTTTTTATATTTGATTTCGTATTCTGCATTCCAATCTGATTTGAAAGAGGGATTGAAGAATTTCCACTTCTTGGAATCAAAATCAAATAGAGCTAGCCTAACTTGATTTAATTTAAAGTCAATTTAGAATTTAGAACCATTTCATAAGTGAGTATTGGACATTGAACTTCTATTCGAACTACTACTCCGATTTGGTTCTTCCGGGCTGCAACAAAAGGAGAAATCCAAGTATTTTACATTTATGTAAATCTTCTATTTTTGGTTTCTTTTGAGATTAAGCCAGAAAAATCTCATCGTTTTGGTTTATTTGAGGTGATCCAGAAAACTTAGAGTGTGGGGTTTTTAAATTGTGTAAGGCCACCCGAAAGACGCAATTGTGAGGGTTTTAGGTAAACCTGGAAAAACCAATTTTCATGGTGAACGCTAATATCCACTGTGTGAGGATATTATGAGTGGAGTAGCTATGTGGCTGTTGTTTAACAGTTGGTGTACACACAGGAAAACCACTATAATTCTTTGTGTTTTGTGGATGTGTGGTTTATTTTCTATATCTTTTATCATTGAAGTTTGTAGGATGTATGTGTGTATAACATCTCGAAAAAATTCGTACAAAGACCCGAGTACTACCTCAAGTAGAAATCACTCAGGACCAAATCCTTTAGAAATTAGATGAAATTAATTAAGTGCTAACTAGATTAACTGTGAAATTAGCTTGAACCACTTTAAATATGAACTGCAAGACCTAAAACTTGTAGAATCATTAACGGTACATTACCCTGAAATCTAGGATCAATCTCTAAACCCAGTTGCTCTCAAGAGCACATTGAAACTTCGTATCGGACCTGGACCGCGTGTTGAAAGTCTGATTACTGCGAAACTATATGCGTATGATTGCTTTACAAGGCTTGACAACCATATCGGGAATCAAACCCAGATAGTATCCAGAAGTACATAACTTGAGCCCGAAGCGAAGTGTGTGAGAAACGCGAATATCTTTGGAAATTGAACTCAGATTTAAGTGATTTGGGCCATTCACTTGTGGGCCAAATTTAAGGATTCAGACAATCAGAATCTGACCCAATTACATCCTCGGATCAGAGAAAATTTTTAACACATGTCAGTGTGCTTGTGGCCCTGATCGAGCATCGATGACCGTTGAACTAAAACTGATCCGCCACAGTCGATCCACAAATCCGATTGGACCGAAACCTTAACCTAACCCAGATCCAATGTCAGGAAGCTTAAGTCCGACCGCATGTAGAAAAGGGGCCTCCAGATTAGTTCCGTTGGACCGAAATGGCCAGTCTTTGGCTATAACCTAAGTATACCATGGCCCTGGGGCCACTCCCATCAGTTCTGGGCCTATATAAGGCCCTTAAACTCTCTCTCTCTCTCTCTCTCATTCCATACAAATTTGGAAAACCCTAAGAGAGAGAAGAGAGAAAAGAGAAGGAAAGAGAGTAAGTGAGAGAGAGAGAGTTGCCGTTTGTTCCTGGGATTCAATCCCTCCACTCAACGTGCTTAACCATCATTCCTGTATCGCTATACGGGCGATTCTGATCACATTCTTAGGTAAGAAAAACTAACCCTAATCTGTTTTAGGGTTTTAAATAGTGAAGTGATGAAATAGCTAGCCTATTTTAAGCTATAGGTGGTCGTCGTGCTGTAGACAAAGACATGGTGTACAAATTGAGTTCAATACTTGTTTATCAGCGAATGGTGCAGACTATAAATGTTTAGGTTATGGTTTTCAAGGCTTTCAATGTCAGCAATGATTTATGACTAACTTGATTGCTATCACATATGCTTAGATACAATGTTTCCCATATATTACACATATATATGAACTATGTTAAAATATATGTATTTCATGTGTTTGTTGAAATGTTTGTATGGGTATGGAATTATGATTTGTGCTTGCCATGATTTATGTTTGAGGATACATGATGGTTGTACGTGTGACAACTCCTATGTAAAAGGATTTGCTACGATATGCGTTTTAACTAATTTATCACATGTATGTAATATGTGTAGTCCAAGTGTTTGGTAAATTGCCTGAATGGGAAAATGCTTGATGTGATGTACCTAATGAGGGTGTTGAGATAGGATTCTCAATCCCCTTATACATAGTTAGAGGTTCCTTTATGTAACCTATCTTACTACTATGTGATTTACTGTTGAAATGCCTATGTATGCTAACATATACACTATGTGTTCGTTGAAATGCTCAAATGAGATTTATATTTGATTTTAGTTGTCACATGCTATCTTTGGCTACTACATGCGTATACAATTGCTTGGAGTGTGTTTGGGGCTACGACGTAGTCTAGGCGATCGGTAATGATTTTCGAGTTAGTGGTCGAGGTCGTTTCGCCATACCAGATAGGTACGAGGAATCCGAGTCGTACACTACTAGTCGATAGTGGTTAGGACACGTGGAATGCTTACGCTCTCCATGTCGATTAGCTCGACTTACGCTAGTACCAGTCGAGCTTGTCAAACAACCCGATTGACCTAATGTATGTTCACCATGTATGGACGCTACTGCTTGAATCTAAGGTACCAAACTCACTAGTGAAAAGTCCGTTTAAGCTTGGTACCTTGATCTGCTAAAACTCATGAGCCGGACATGGTGGTATGGGACACCGTGGTCGAGTTGTCGGCCTACGTTGGGGTGACGACCCTCCCCGTAGTGACTAGTGAGCAACCCAAACTCGTGAGCCGAATACGGTGGTATGAGACGTTGTATTCGACCTGTCAGCCTACGATCAGGTGACAAGCCCGTAGTGACCTCGAGTATACACTAGGACTACGCTAAGGCGACAAGCCTTTCTGTAGTTATTTTGAGTATAAGCTAAGCCTGTGGTGATGGTGATGAGCCTCCCCGTAGTGACCTAGAATTTGCCTATCGTATGTGATTAACTAGGATTGACGACCCTAGATGGATCAATGTTTGGGTATACGATACAAAGGGAGGTACCTTAGCTTTCTAACCTGTTGTATGAATAAGTCTAATTAAGAACTTGGCTAATCACATACATGCACGGCATTTGCATGTGCCTTTAGCGTTGGTGTTGAGCACAGAGGAAGGGGTGCATGCCGCGATTGTAAGATGTTGTTGCAAGGAGTGCAGGCGAGGGCATGCATCATTACAACATACCATTCTTACATTAACTAGAGTACTTAAGATATGATTGTTGTATTTCTTTATCATTACTACTTGACTAAATTGATAACATGTTAACCTTTGCTTTATAGTTCCACTGAGTTGATCACTCACTCCCACGTTCTGGGATGGTGCTTTAAACACCAACCAGACACTGTTGTAATTGCAGATGATGGCGATGGTTACGAAGCAAAGCTGAACTTTTATGATGATGAGGAGGAGTTCTCCTACATGTAGCTATCATGCGGGTCTATGTAGACCATGTTCTGATCGATGGGGCTTACAGGGTTGCTGATTAGATGACATTACACATTTTGTATATTTTGAAAATTTACATGTAACTAATTGACCTGGTATCATGATCATACTCAGGAGACCTACAATCACTTATATGTTTTATATATACTTATCACAGTCTTCCGCTTGTGAAATTCAACTGTCTCTGGAGTATAATATGTTGTTTTGGTATAATCCCATTCATGTTTAATGCACTAACACGGACAACATTCAATCATCATTATCTATGTTACATATGTGATGTTTTGGAACTCGGGAGTTTGAGCTTATGCTCGACCCCCGATTTTTTGGGCGTTACAAGTTGGTATCAGAGCATGATTTAGATTAAACTGGACCTGGGTTATGGTCAAACGATGCACACTGACGTACGTTGATCTAGGAGGGTGCGATAAAATGTAGGAACAAGCATAGGATTCCCAGTTTGGCCAATCAGCGAAATTAACCGAAATCAACGGTCGAGATTGGGCGCGTACACACCCGTGATCACTTGAGGCGATCTCGTATCACTCCTAGACCGTCAATCGATGGGTGTAGACAACAATTTAACCCATTCCAACCTCAAACGACCCGAAAAATATGAATGTACATGAGATGGGACCTGAAATGACCCGAACGGGCTTCGGGGCCAAAATCGTACAAATCGGGGGGACCCAAAGTGGACCCCGCATGTTTTCAGCACCTAGGGGGTGAGCCATCACCGGGGAGTCCAGGGATCGGCAATGGCATCGTCGGATTGGCGAGGCCTCACCGATTGGGCGGACCGGGCCTGTCGCGCCGGCACGGGCCGACTCCTATGGGAAGCTGTGGGGCCCACGAAATCACGTGGGACCCCTTCTATTCCTTCCATTTGCTCCCCACTCCCCTCTTACATCCCTTTTCTCTAAAACCCCTTTTTCCCCTCTTAAATCTTCCCTCCATCCTCATATTTCCTCTTTTTCTTTCATTTCATACACCCCTCCACCGTTTTTATCAAAACCCCTCTCCTCTCCCTCTTTTCCTTTTCATTAGAGTGCACAAACCATCATTTGTCTCAAAAATCTCAAAGTTCAACAACCCATTCTATTTCTCCACCTTATTTCACTTTCATGGCTCTTTTCGAACTTGTGACGGCCATTTTCTCTATTTCCACGCTTCTTTCGCTCATGGGGAAGAAGAGGGATCCTACGGATAAGGCCAGGTCTAGTCTCCCTACTCGTTCAAGAAGACAGAGAGGTGCCACCGCAAGTACAAGCATCGATCGAGAGATAAGGACAAAGCGGGACCTCGATCCCCAGGCTCCCCTTGAGAGAGCTCTACTGGCGGATCTGTCCCATGGAAGATTTGAGGGCCGTAGGGTCCTTTTTGAACCACACGTGGATGAGAGGATCTTTGGGGAATATCCGGTGATGGACCGACTGGTGGAGGTCGGGTGGGGTCCCATATTTGAGGGCAAGACTCATGCGAATGTGAACACTGTCTGAGCCTTCTACACGCATATACAGGAGCCAACATTGGAGCCTTTGCAGTTTAAATTTCCCGTGGAAAGGCGTGAACTCACAGTCAATGCTGGCTTGATAGTCCTATTCATGGGGGGGTGAATAGGACTGTGCCAAATTAAAATTTAACACGGAATAAAAATATGATCTGAAATGGCCAAGCTATATGTCCTAAAAGGGGGGTGAATAGGACTATGCCAAATTAAATAAAAGATACAGCAGAATAAAGAATAAGAATATAAATCACTAAACTTGAATTGCAGTATAGAAATGGAAAGCAATCAAAAATTGTTCTAAGGACAACCTTACACCAAAAACCAAAGTTTATGGTAGGACAACCTTATTTCTAGAACAAATATAGAAACAGAAGCTCAAACCAATAAAGTAATAGTAAGCGATAAATTGCAGAAATATAAATCCAACTATTATAACATTCGCCACTGAGCTTGAAATGAAATGATTACAACATTCACATCCACATATACATCCCACACTGAATAATTAAAGATATGAAATGAAAATCAAACAACCATAAAACACAAGGGATTATAGTGGTTCGCCTGTGTGTACACCAACTATTCAACAACAGCCACACAGCTACTCCACTCCTAATATCCTCACACAGGGGATATTAGCGTTCACTAGCAAAAATAGGTTTTCCTAGGTTCACCTAAAAACCTTCACAATTGTGTCTTTATCTGTGGGCTTACACAATTAAAAAAAAAACCCCACTTCTGAGTTTTCTGGCTCTCCTCAGATAACCAATACAATGAGATTTTTCTGGTAAATCTCAAAAGAAAACCAAACAGAATTTACAACAAATGTAAAATACCTAATTATCTCCTTCGTTGTAGCAGCACGAAAGAACCAAATTGGAGTAGAGATTTGAATGTCTAAGATCAATGTCCAATACTCACTTTATAATGGTTCTACGTTCTAATAGATTTTAAATTAAAAACAACAGGCTAACTTTAATTGATTTTGATTCCAAAAGAAGGAAAACAACAATTCCTCTTTTCATATAAGATTGGAATGCTAGAAACAAAATCAATCAAATAAAGCTAAAGAAAGAGAATATTAAATAAGCACACTTAGCTTTGATGGAGCACAGAACTATCTCTCAGAAGGTCGAATTAGATTAGCTTGAATTAATTAATTTCTTCCGAGATTCGTGCTCTATTTATAGGTGATCAAATCACGTCTTCAACTGGTCTAAGGAGTTCTTCGACTGGTCGTAGAACTAACAGATATTTGAAAATTCGGGCGCGATAAGATTTGACCGTTTCACGACTGGTCGAAGGTATCATTCGACTGGTCGTAGGTCTCTTTCTACTGGTCGTAGGATACGAATTTCAGCGCTGGACTTTGAGTCGTAGGTTTACGACTGGTCTTAGATGCAGTCGACACTGTTCCTTCGACTAGTCGAACAGACTCCAGGACTAGCCGAATCCTAACAGAAAATATCCAAATTTTGTAACAAACTTACGACTGATCCAGGAATTTCTTAGACAGGTCAAAGCAATGCTAGGACTAGTCGAACAAAGTCTAGGACTAGTCTTAGAACTGACCAAACTCACGTAAATCAAACATATGACTTATGTATCCAAAATGGCCTACTCTAAAGGTCAACCTAAGGTCAGTCAAACCTCAATCGTGAAGTAAGGACATTGAAACTTAAGGACAAGTGACCTTTGAAAGTAGTAAACCTTGAAGTCTTGTTGTAGCTAATCCTTGAAAGTATCTTGAGTTCTTTACGATCGAACTTGTAAGCTTGCAATGTCTTGACTTGAGAACAATACTTGTCAATCATAGTTGAACTTGAGTAGAACTTTCTTCTTTACACTTGTGAGAATTGCTTGCTCATCAAGGTTAATCTTGAGTGGATCTTTGTACTTTACACTTGTGAGCATTGCTTGTTCATCAAGGTTGATCTTGAGTGGATCTTTGTTTGATCTTGAGTAGAGCTTCACATGGCAAGTTACATGCCAGTGTCTTTGGCACCACAAATTTGACAACAGAAAGGGATATAAACTACAACACTTACATGATAGCCTTATAAAAATAAAGAACAATACTTTAAATAAATCAAAGAACTGAAATGTAAAGCAATCTTAAATAAAGAGCTTGATACTAATGTTGTTCTAAGGACAACCTTTGCACCATAAAAACCAAGGGTTTATGGCAGAATAAACCTTACTAGAACAAATTGAATATCAAAACTCAAACAGAAAGTAAATAAAGGAAATAACAAGAAATAAATTCTAAACTATTATAACATTCCCCACTTTGCTTGAAATGTAAATATTACAACATTCACATCCACATATACATTCCGCAAATCTGAATGATTAAAGATATAGAAATTGAAAGAACCTTCAAATCATAAAACACACCGTAGTGGTTCGCTTGTGTGTTCACCAACTGTTAAACAACAGCCACACAACTTGCTACTCCACTCCTAATATTGTCACACAGGGGATATTAGCGTTCACTATCAAACAGGTTTTTACAGGTTCACCTAAAACCTTCACAATTGTGTCTTTTTAACTTGGGCTTACACAATCCAAAAACCCACACTTTTTGAGTTTTCTGGCTCTCCTTAGATAACCAACACAATGAGATTTTTCTGGCGAATCTCAAATAAAACCAAAATAATGAATTTACAATAAATGTAAAATACCTGGATTTCTTCTTTTGTAGCAGCAGGATAGAACCAATTAGAGTAGAAGTTCAAATCAACGTTCAATGTCCAATACTCACTTAAGCAATGGTTCTAGGTTCTAATTGATTTTAAATTAAACCAAATTGGACGTAGCTCTATTTGATTTTGATTCCAATGAAGAAGGAATACAACAATTCCTCTTTTCAAAATAATATTGGAATATAGGAATAAAATCAAATACAAAAAGCTAACAAAAGAATATTAAATATGCACAACGTAGCTTAAAAATGAACACAACTTATCTCAGAGTGGAGGCTTGAATTTTCTCAAAATTAATCGATGTAAAACTCTGAAATTCATGTTCAATTTATTAAAGCAAAGATCGTGTCTACGACTGGTCTCAGGAACCCTTTCACTGGTCGTAGCTCCAACGACATTTTGAAAATTTAAGCGCGATCTGAAAAATCAATTCTACAATTGGTCTTAGGATTCTACGACTGGTCGTAGACCACCTACGACTGGTCGAAGTTGACCCAGGACTGGTTGTAGAAACCAGATTTGGTTGATGGAGTTTGAGTCGTAGTTCTAGGACTGGTCGAAGGACGAGTCGTGACATCCCATGACCGGTCGAACAGTCTCCAGGACTGGTTAAAGAATAACAAAAAAATTTCAAAAATCTTCAACAACTTAGGACTGGTCGTGGAATTTCTTGGATTGGTCGAACAAGGTCCAGGACTAGCCTTAGAACAAACCAACTTCATGTAAAAAGATTTATCTTAAATTATGTATGTAAAATGATCTACCATAAGGTCAAACTAAGGTGTATCATACCTGGAACATGAAGTATGAACATTGAACTTCATTCTTTCAGATAATAGTTTAACCTTTGAAGCTTGAGATCTCTACTTGATGTAGCTTGACCTTGAGATCTTCTACAGCTTGAATTTAAACTTAAACCTGAGTTGTACTTGAGTCTTGAAATGTACTTGAGTCTTGAACAAACACTCTTCTTATCAATGTAGCTCTAAACATTGATGCATATGGAAGAGGACAAATTACATAACCTTGCATATCTTAAAGTAGAGCACCGTACATGTCTTGAACCATTGTGATGTCATCTTGAATCATATATATATCAACATACAAGCACAAGACACATAGATAGAGGTTTTGGCACACAAGAGATTTTGGCACCACAAAATTTGAAAATCAAAAGAGCATGAGACCATAACACTTACAATCTCCCCCTTTATCAAATTTGTGACAAAATATACTTCAATAAGAGAAGCACAACATGCATATTAACGAATCATGCATCAGTTGTCATTAAGTAGCACAAACTCATTGGTTATATACTATACTTCCCCTGAGTAACAACACACATCTAAAATATAACTACTCATATCCATAAGCAATCAAACCTTCTCCCCCTTTTTGTCACAATATGACAAAGGAAGCAACAAAGTTAAGGATAATTATTGGAGGAATAGATGAAGTAACTCGACAATGTATAAGAAAGTAAACGTTCACAATCCAGTTACTTGTAGAACTAAAAAGTCAGCAAACCAAATAGAATGCACAATCCAACATAAGTATGAACGTTATTACATACCAAGAATGAAAACACTCAATCGGATCCTGAAAGAGCAGGAATGGTAGGATCAAGATTATGTATTCCTTTGTTTAAGCGCCTAAGATATTTGCGCATATATTTAAACTGAAGATCATGAGCAATATTTATATTATTTACCTTCTCTTCTAAAGCATGAAGACGAGCATCAAAATCAGAAGGCTCAAAATCAGGATCATTTCTAGAATTAGATTCAAGTTTATCAAAAATATCGTCCATATCCACATCGTCATGAGGAAGATCACCAGCTTCTTCATCTCCAGCCTCAGCTCTACCAACATCCACTTGGCCATGAGCCAATTCTAATTTCATTTTGTTAATATTCGAATTGTTAAAAATAAGATGATGGATGTGAGCTTCACCAATAGCCATAGCCACGAGCATGTGAGTAGATAAAACAGTCAAGAGATAGGCAAAAGGATATCACTATGACCTGGATGGAGACGAGAATGAATAATGGAATAACATATCAAGGAATGAAGACAAATTTTAGAACCAGAAATGACAGAGTGCAAAACACGAACCATAAAGGCGGTTAATTCAGTCTTATTACCAGAACGAGGATACAGGTTCGATGTAAAAATCCTGTGAAGTACCCTGTATTTGGGTAACAAGTACTTTGTGGGGAGCGCATTCCCTTTATGAGTCCATTGTACATTCATATTAAACAAATCTCTGGTTAGCATACGCTTTTCAGATTCAGAGGGTTTTTCAGATAAATTATGTAACGCCTTGAAATTCGGGGGTCGAGTATGAACTCAACTCCCGAGTTCCAACGCATCACTTATGCAACATACACAATGCCGGTTAAATGTTGTCTGAGTTAGCGCAATAAACATGAATGAGATTAAACCAAAACAGTAATTCATACTCCAGTTCAATTGCATTTAAAAGCAGTGGAAGACTGAAATTTTTATATTCAAGTATGTAAAGTAACAAAATTTTCTGAACTCCAGAGTATGAGTACTAGCTGAGCACCAATATACATGTACTGTTTGTAAGTCAAAAACCCAAAATACATCCTCAAAAGAGGTCCCGAGAATCCCGCGATGCAGCCGGCTTAAGCGTAGCCGTCAGAGTACTGCATGAAGGAGAACTCCTCCTGGTCCTCATCAACGTCGGGCTCTGGCTCCTGAACTAAGGCGCCCTCTAAACCTGTGACAGAGTCTGGTTGGTGTGTACAACACCGTCCCGTAACGTGGGAGTGAGTAGCTAACTCAGTGGAACAATAATGCATAAGTTAACATGTTATCAAATCAACCAAGCAGTAATGATAAAGCAGCACAAATCAAGCATTTCTAACTACTCTTGTTAAATGCAAAAATGATATGACATGATGCTGTATGCCCTTGCCAAACCACCCTCAAGCGACATCATCTTACGTTCGCGAATACTTACTCCCTCAGTGCGCCACATCTACAAAGCACTTGCGGTGCGATGATGCTCATGTTTTCCAAGTTTTTATTAGTCCATTTCAATCAGCAGTATTGGGAAACTAAGGTACCTTCCTTGTATCATTCCCAACATGATCCATTCTAGGGTCGTCAATCCTAGTTATTCTCATACGATATTATGGTTTGAGAAACTTAGTGATGGCATCGCAAAGGGCTCATCACCCGTCAGCGCGGATACAGATCTCACCGTATGCGGCTCAATTGCTGGCCGTCAGCTCGAGTACAGGTCTCACCGTACTCGGCTCAATCACTAGCCGTCAGCTCAAGTACAGGTCTCACCATACTCGGCTCAACTCACACTCTAGTTGCTGTAAAAGACTCGCGGCCAATCACAGACCCTTGGAGTGTACTCGATGATACCACGGAAGACTCGTCGCCCGTCAGCACGAGTACAGATCTCACCGTACTCGGCTCTCGCCGAAGTATCGACAGCTCGAATACAGTGTCCCATACCACCGTATTCGGCTCACGAGATAGTTGCGCAATGGTCACTACGGGGAGGCACATGGCCCCAGCGTAGGCCGACAGCTCGACCACGGTGTCCCATACCACCATGCCCGGCTCATGCGACTTAGCGGATCTAGGAACCATGGTTAAACGGGAATCGCCACTAGTAAGTTTTTTTGGTACCCTAGGTTCAGGCAGTGGCGACCAAACAGGGTGAACATACAACAACACTTCGGTTGAATTGGCGAGCCTGACTAGCTCGAGCGCACCACAAGTTGAGCGATATGGAGCGCAAAAGCACTCCGCGTGGCCAACCACTATCGCCAACCGAAGTACGACTCGGGTTCGCCGGACCCGTCCTTTGTGGCGACATGAATCTCAGCCACAATCACCAGTCTGGTACCGAGTGTTTGGACCATAAACATAGTCCCAAACTCAACAGTTTTCATCGTTAGCATGTGAAGTAAAGCATGGCAAGCAAGCAATACAAGCATGTTAGTAGGCATGTTATAAAGCATGAAGTAAGACATGAAGTAAAGCATGTTACAAAGAATGTTGTGAGGCATGTTGTGAAGCATGTAGTCAGGCACTATCCACATAGGGATACCCTTACATACACATTACGGGTGAGTGGTTCTAGCGAACCACCGCACGGAGGGAAGCCTACTTGTCTCTAAGGGAGTCGGAAACCCCACATCAGCACCTCTCTAAGGCACTAATACATGAGTATTTGCGCATACGAGTGTTTACACAATTACTTAGAATACACTATTTCAACATACGCGACATATGTTAACGAAACTTGTGTTAGGGCTGTCCCTTCACCCCGGGAGTATTTTTCCCGTGTATATCGTATTCATACAGCAAACAATCATTACAATTACATTTCCAAAATCCGCACGTATGCGGAATTTCTGGAATACACAATTTCAACATACATGACATTTACACACGAACATGTATTTTTGCGAACCCTTTCGCCAAACTAGCATTTTATCCACACATGATATAATCAAACATTAAATAAACATGTCAAACATTTTCTCAACAAAAATACGTATACGGTATTTCTACGTACATCAAGAGTATGTAAAATTCCATATTCTTTATCGCTAATCGAAACAGGAACGGAAAGCACTTTGTACATGTGCATTTGCATGCAGATCATGAATCTATCATTATCTGACATTGAAAGCGTTGAAAACCGTAACTTATACACTTAAAGTCCTCACCTCAGCCCTTGGAATTGCAACGAATCAGCAAGGGTGTTGGAGCTTCCGTATACGGGAGTTTCCTAGCCTAAAGAGCGCATTCGATTAGTCTTTCCATAACCTATCACTAATCAAGCTCAAATCAGACCTAGGGTTAGGGTTTCTTACCTTTAAATGGGGTGGAAACTGCCGGGAAATCCCCTGGAATAGGGCGGTGTAGGCCGTGGGAGGAGTGGAAGCAGCAGGAGGAAGATCGGCCTCGATCTCCACAACTTTCTCTCTCTTTTCTCTCTTTCTCTCTAAGGGTTTGGACCCAAATTCGTATGGCTGTGAGAGGGGCTGTTCTAAGCCCCTTTTATAGCCTAGAACATGTCTAAAATAGACTCAGGTTCAAGGGTGGCTGCATATATAGGCAGTTCACCACTTTCCAAGCTCAAAAGAGGTGTTCTGGTAGCCCTCTTTGAGCCAAACGTCAGACTTAAGCTTACCGTCTATGGATCCACGTGGGATTACGTTTTCGACTCGATCGGATTCCCAGATCGCACGTGGCGGACCACTTTCAGTTCAACGGTCAGTGGGCCACGATCAGAAATTCTGAGTACATGTAAATGTTCCTGAAATTTTTCTTAATCCGAGGGTGTAATTTGGTCTGATTCCGACGGTCAGGTTGCTTAATACTGACGCGCAACCGAAAGGTGCCAGATCACTATTCCAGATATTTTTATTTGGGTGGGAATAGTGTTTTTCACACTCCCTCGCTCCGGAGTGAAAACAATGGCCGTGGGACATCGGAATCATCTGATTTTTGAGACGATTGTCAAGCCCAGTGGGGCGGTCCTGGTTCCTTAGCTTCATGTTAATCGGACTCCCGATGTGCGATCTAGACCTCATACGAAGTTTCGTTTCAGTCCCGAGAGCAGACGGGTAATGAGTTTGGCTCTAGACTTTAGGGTAACCTAGCGTCACCAATTCTGCAAGTTTTGGGTCTTGCAGATCGTATTTAAAGCGATCCCAACGGATTTCATGATTTACCGAGTTTAGTACTTAGTTAACTTTGTTAAATTTCTAAAGGATTTAATCCTATGTGATTTCTGGTCGAGGTGGTACTCGGCCCAATGTACGGAAATTTTCAGGTCGTTACAAATTATGAATAGGAATACCCTCCTCATTAACAGGTATATCCATTAATCCTGTAATCAGATGACGGTCAACTTCAAATAGACCTTCTCTAGTATCAATTTTAAAAGTTAAATTCTCAAAAGAGAACACTGAGATACATGCAAACATGGCCTGTGCAATAGATTGGTATGCAGGCCCATCCCAGTGTAAAATGTTATCCCATCCTACAGCTTGGATTATAGGTAGAATCCAAAAGGAGCAATATGTTCAATACAGACAAACCGTTCAACAATGACATTGCGCATACACAAATCCCGTACATCGGAGGGATCATCCTCAGGTGAACGAAGATAGCGCCTAGCAAGAGGAGCTGATCTAGAAGAAGATGGACCACGGGAAGTTTTCTTTTTCCTTCTAGCATCCATTATCAGAATGAAAATGAAAAGATCTAGTAGATACAAAAGATGTGAAAAATGGGTTTTGCTAGATTAGATTTTTTAAGAAAAAGCCTCAAAATTGCAATGAAACTCAAAATAGATTACTCCAAGAGTGAAAATGAAGTAATAGGAACTAGAATCTACAAGAGAAACACAAAAAGTGCACTAACCTTGAAGATCTAGTAAGGTGGGTACGACTAGTCGTGCCTCGGCTAGTTGGAGAAGAAAAAAGGAAATGAAGAAGATGAGATTTCCCCCAAATTTAAAAGATTCCAACGCGCTACACGACTGGTCGAGGATCGTTCTCGACCGGTCATACCACGACTGGTCGAGCATGTCCTCGACTGGTCGTGAAAACAAAGAAACATGCATTTTCCATAAAAATTTGAAATTTAAATAAATTATCAAATATATATACACTATGATACAAATATGCATGAATAATTAATTTAGGATGCACATTCCGAGATCAAATTTCAATTAATTAAACCTGCTTTTGTCGAACGGTTTAGTGAAAATGTCGTCAAGTTGAGTCTCGGTCGGTATATATTCCAAGGATATTATTTTATCTTCCACTAATTCACGAATATAGTGATACCTAATGTCAATGGGCATGTTACGTGAATGCTGGATTGGATTTTTTGATATATTTATAGCACTGGAATTATCACAATATAATATCATTGATTCCTGTGCAATTCCATAATAGCTTAACATACATTTCATCCAAATAAGCTGAGTACATGCATTTCCTACTGCAATGTATTCAGCCTCAGCAGTTGAGAGCGATATAAACTTTGCTTCTTGCTAAACCAAGAAACCAAACAGTTTCCAAAATAGAAACAACCACCACTGGTTGATTTCCTGTCATCAATATTTCCAGCCCAATTAGCATCTGAGTACCCAGCCAATTGAACACTAGTATCAAATGGATACCAAAGACCCATTTTATCAAAACTTGCGACATATCGCATAATCCGCTTAACAGCAGATAGATGTGACTCTTTAGGATCAGACTGATATCTAGTGCAAATCCCAACACTTAAAGTAATATCAAGTCTACTAGCAGTTAAGTAAAGTAGACAACCAATCATACTACGACATAATTTAGGATATATATTTTTACCTATAGAGTCCTTTGAGAGTCTTAAAGTTGTACTCATAGGAGTATCAAAATTCTTACCATTCTCAAATCTAAACTTTTTGATTAAGTTCAGAGCATATTTTGTTTTAGAAATGAAAATGCCATCTGGTTGTTGTTTTACTTGTAACCCAAGGAAATAATTTAATTCCCCAACCATGCTCATTTTGAACTTAGATTTCATCAAATCTGCAAACTCAACAGTCATGTTAGTATAAGTTGATCATTAAATAATATCATCAATATAGATCTGAACCATTAAGATATCATCGTTATGTTTCTTAACAAAAAGCGTCTTATCGACACTACCCATTTCAAAATTATGACTTAGTAAAAACTTAGTCAATTTTTTGTACCATGCTCTAGGAGCTTGTTTTAAACCATATAGAGCTTTTTTAAGACGGTATACATGATCGGTAAACTTAGGGTCTTCAAACCCTGTATGTTGTTCAACATATACTTCTTCATGTAGATCACCATTCAAAAAACCACTCTTTACATCTATTTGATAAATTTTAAATTTTCTAAAACATGCAATAGATATAAAAAGTCTGATTGATTCAAGGCGAGCAACTGAGGCAAAGGTTTCATCGTAATCAATGCCTTCTATTTGAGTGTACCCTTGTACAACCAGTCTTAGGTTACTGTTAGGTTTAGGTTTAGGTTTAGGTTTAGGGATTTGAGAATGCATTTAGGTTTTAGGTTTAGGTTTAGGTTTTAGGTTATAGGTTAAGGTTTAGGTTACTGTTAGGTTATAGGTTATAAGTTTAGGTTATAGGTAACAGGTTTTGGTTTAGGTTAAGGTTAACGTTTAGGTTTAGGTTAACGTTTAGGTTTAGGTTATAAGCTATAGGTTTAGGGAATTGAGAATTGGTTAAGGTTTAGGTTTAGGGAATCGGGTTCGGGTTCGGAATCTGGTTTAGGCTTGGGTTTTCATGTTTACGTTTAGGTTTAGGTTAGGGAGTTGAGATTGGGATTAGGTGTAGGTTTAGGTTTAGGGATTTGAGAATAGGTTAATGTTTAGGTATAGATTTAGGTTTAGGTTATAGGTTTTGGTTTTGGTTTTAGGTTTAGGTTAAGGTTATAAGTTTAGGTTATAGGTTATAGGTTAAGGTTTAGGTTATAGGTTTTTGTTTAGGTTGAGGTTATAGGTTTTGGTTTAGGTTATAGGTTTAGGTTTAGGTTTTAGTTTATAGGTTTTTGTTTAAGTTTAGTTTAGGTTAGGTTATAGGTTTGGTTTAGGTTATAGGTTTAGGTTTAGGTTTTAGTTTATAGGTTTAGGTTATAAGTTTAGGTTATAAGTTCTGGTTTTATAGGTTTAGGTTTAGGTTTTAGGTTTAGGTTTAGGTTAAGTTATAGGTTAAGGTTTTAGGTTTAGGTTTAGGTTAGGTTATAGGGTTTAGGTTAAGGTTGGTTTAGGTTAAGGTTTAGGGTTAAGGTTTAGGTTTTGGGTTTAGGTTAAGTTTATAGGTTAAGGTTATAGGTTAGGTTAAGTTTAGGTTTAGGTTATAGGTTATAGGTTATAGCTTTGGGAATTGAGAATACGTTAAGGTTTAGGTTTAGGAAACTGGGTTTGGGTTCGGGATCGGGTTTAGGTTTGGGTTTTCCAGATTAGGTTTAGGTTTAGGTTAGGGAGTTGTGATTAGGATTTGGTGTAGGTTTAGGTTTAGGGATTTGAGAATACATTTAGGTTTTAGGTTTTAACTTATAGGTTTAGGTTATAGGTTTTGGTTTTGGTTTTAGGTTTAGGTTATAGGTTATAGCTTTGAGAATGGAGAATAGGTTAAGGTTTAGGTTTAGGAAACTAGGTTCGGGTTCGGGATTGGGTTTAGGTTTGGGTTTTCAAGTTCAGGTTTAGGTTTAGGTTAGGGAGTTGAGATTAGGATTTGGTGTAGGTTTAGGTTTAGGGATTTGAAAATAGATAAAGGTTTAGGTTTAGGAAATCGGGTTCGGGTTCTGGATCGGGTTTAGGCTTGGGTTTTCATGTTTAGGTTTAGGTTTAGGTTAGGAAGTTGAGATTGGGATTTGGTGTAGGTTTAGGTTTAGGGATTTGAGAATAGGTTAAGGTTAAGGTTTAGGTTTAGGAAATCGGGTTCGTGTTCGGGATTGGGTTTAGGCTTGGGTTTTCATGTTTAGGTATAGGTTTAGGTTAGGGAATTGAGATTGGGATTTGGTGTAGGTGTAGGTTTAGGTTTAGGTTTAGGTTTTGGTTTTAGGTGTAGGTTTAGGAAATCAGGTTCGGGTTCGGGATCGGGTTTTGAAGTTTAGGTTTAGGTTTAGGTTGGGGAGTTGAGATTGGGATTGGGATTAGGTTTAGGTTTAGGGATTTGAGAATACATTTAGGTTTTAGGTTTAGGTTTAGGTTTTAGCTTATAGGTTTAGGTTATAGGTTTTGGTCAAGGTTATAAGTTTAGGTTATAGGTTATAGGTTAAGGTTTAGGTTATAGGTTTTTGTTTAGGTTAAGGTTATAGGTTTTGGTTTAGGTTATAGGTTTAGGTTATAGTTTATAGGTTTAGGTTATAGGTTTAGGTTTTGGTTTTGGGTTTAGGTTAAGGTTATAAGTTAAGGTTTTTGTTTAGGTTAAGGTTATAAGTTTTGGTTAAGGTTTAGTTTTTGGGTTTATGTTAAGGTTATAGGTTAAGGTTATAGGTTTAGGTTATAGGTTATAGGTTACAAGTTATAGGTTAAGGTTTAGGTATAGGTTTTAGCTTATAAGTTTAGGTTATAGCTTATAGGTTTAGGTTTTGGTTTTAGGTTTAGGTTAAGGTTATAAGTTTAGGTGTCAGGTTATAGGTTTTTGTTTAGGTTAAGGTTATAGCTTTTGGTTTAGGTTATAGGTATAGGATTAGGTTTAGGTCTAGGTTTTAGTTTATAGGTTTAGGTTATAGGTTTAAGTTTTGGTTTTAGGTTTAGGTTAAGGTTATAAGTTTAGGTTAAGGTTTAGGTTAAAGGTTTTGGTTAAGGTTAAGGTTATAGGTTTTGGTGTAGGTTAAGGTTTGGGTTTTTGGTTTATGTTAAGGTTATAGGTTAAGGTTATAGGTTTAGGTTTAGGTTATAGGTTATAGGTTATAGCTTCGGGAATTGAGAACAGGTTAAGGTTTAGCTTTAGGAAATCGAGTTCGGGTTCGAGATCGGGTTTAGGCTTGGGTTTTCAAGTTTAGGTTTAGGTTTAGGTTAGGGAGTTGAGTTTGGGATTAGGTGTAGGTTTAGGTTTAGGGATTTGAGAATACATTTAGGTTTTAGGTTTAGCTTTAGGTTTAGGTTTAGGTTTATGTTATGGATTATAGGTTAAGTTTAGGTTAAGGTTTTAGGTTTAGGTTTAGGTTATAAGTGTTGGTGATAGGTTTAGGTTTAAGTTAGGTTATAGGTTATAGCTTTAGTGAATTGAGAATAGGTTAAGGTCTAGGTTTAGGAAATCGGGTTCGGGTTCAAGATCGGGTTTAGGTTTGGGTTTTCAAGTTTAGGTTTAGGTTTAGGTTAGGGAGTTGAGATTAGGATTAGGTGTAGGTTTAGGTTTAGGTTAGGGAGTTGAGATTAGGATTAGGTGTAGGTTTAGGTTTGGGGATTTGAGAATACATTTAGGTTTTAGGTTTAGGAAATCGGTTTCAGAATCGGGATCGGGTTTAGGCTTGGGTTTTCATGTTTAGGTTTAGGTTTAGGTTAAGGAGTTGAGATTGGGATTAGGTGTAGGTTTAGGTTTAGGGTTTTGAGAATACATTTAGGGCCCATTTGGCCGGACTGATTAGAAGGGATTGGATGGTATTGGAAGGGATTGGAAGTTAAATCCCGAGATTGGCCGGGCGTGTCAAACAGACTGGGTGATCTTATCTCGGGATATAGCAATCTCATGGATCTTAAGACAATCCACTGACAACACCATCACTACCTTTAAATCCCATCCAGCTCCACCCTAATCCATTCAAATTTGCCTGGGACATGTTTGGGTCGAGGGATTGGAAGGGATGGGAAGGTTTAATCCCAAGATTGGTCGGGCGTGCCAAACAGACTCCATATAGCAATCCTGGGATATAGCAATCCCATGGATCTTAAGACAATGCACTGACAACACCATCATTGCCTTGAAATCCATGCCATCCACCTTAATACCATTCAATCCCTTCCAATCCACCCGTCCAAACAGGCCCTTAGGTTTTAGGTTTAGGTTATAGTTTATAGGTTTAGGTTATAGGTTTTGGTTTTGGTTTTAGGTTTAGGTTAAGGTTATAAGTTTAGGTTATAGGTTTAGGTTTGAATTAAAGTTATAGGTTTAGGTTTGAGTTAAAGTTTAGGGATTCGGGTTCGGGTTCTGGTTTGGGTTCGGGTTTAGGTTATAGGTTATGGTTATAAGTTTAGAATAACGTTTAGGTTTAGGTTATGGGTTTTGGGATTAGAGAATAGGTTTAGGTTATAAGTATAGGTTTAGGTTGGGTTATAAGTTAAGGTTTAGGGATTTGAGTTTAAGTTAAGGTTTAGGTTTAGGTTATAGGTATAGGTTTTGGGATTTGAGAAAAGGTTTAGGTTATAAGTATAGGTTTAGGTTAAAGTTGTAAGTTTAGGTTTAGGTTATACGTATAGGTTATAGGTTAAGGTTTTTGTTTAGGTATAGGTTATAAGTATAAGTTTAGAGATTTGAGAATAGGTTTAGGTTAAGGTTATAAGTTTGGGTTAAGGTTATAAGTATAGGTTTAGGTTATAGGTATAGGTTTAGGTTTAGGTTATAGGTATAGGTTTAGGTTTAGATTTAGGTTTAGGTTAAGGTTTAGGTTAAGGTTTAGGTTAAAGGTTTTGGTTTAGGGTTAGGGGTGTGGTACCTGCAAATACAAATATAAACACGGCCTGTCCAAATGGCCAGGCCCCTCCAATGCTGTCCATAGGAAATGGACAGCTTCATCATGGTCATAACAACGGTTCCCACCTTCTAGGAACCCCCGCTCATCCGGATAGTTCCGACGCACATCCGGGTCTGCTCCATTAATCTCGAGCAAATACATAAATACGGCCTGTCCAAACGGCCAGGCCCTTCCAATGTTGTCCATAGGAAATGGACAGCTTCATCATGGTCATAACAGCGGTTCTCACCTTCCAGGGACCCCCGCTATTCCAGATAGCTCCGACGCACATCCGGGTCTGCTCCATTAATCTCGAACAAATACATAAATACGGTCTGTCCAAATGGCCAGGCCCTTCCAATGTTGTCCATAGGAAATGGACAGCTTCATCATGGTCATAACAGCGGTTCCCACCTTCCAGGGACCCCCGCTCATCCGATAGCTCCGACGCACATCCGGGTCTGCTCCATTAATCTCGAGCAAATACAGACATAATCACGGCCTGTCCAAATGGCCAGGCCCTTCCAATGTTGTCCATAGGAAATGGACAGCTTCATAATGGTCATAACAGCGGTTCCCACCTTCCAGGGACCCCCGCTCAACCGGATAGCTCCGACGCACATCCAGGTCTGCTCCATTAATCTCGAGCAAATACATATCCAAATGGCCGTATAAACATGTTTATAAAAAAATACACACATGCTAAGACATACGTATGTGAGATTGGCGAAGCTAAATTGAAATGGATCACATTAACTCTACACTAATTTGATAGATCATAAACTAAAATCTACACTAATTTGATCTTCTAACTTCAGATCATTGGAAGTATAATAGATGGTTGAAATGCAGTACAATGATCAAAATTCAGCAAAAAAAAAATGTCCATTAATCAAACTCTACAATAACCAAAACAATCTGGATTTGAGATTTCAATCTATCCATGGTGTTCCTACGATATCGACGGTTCAATTCAAGTTCATCCATGCCAAAATGTACACTTCAGATTCAAGCCCATAGCTCAATGGGAGACAAGACATGTTGCAAGACTGAGGCCTTAGGTTTGAGCCAATCATCATTGTTTGCTAGGGTACAAAACAACTCCAATTTGCAGGTATTTAGTCTATGAAAATGAAAACTACATCTAAGAACCACAATAGAAGCCTCTACTAATTCTTTAAACTTCAGCATTCCAACTACCAGAGCAAACAGCAAACAACAAACATGCAACAATGAGGATACCATCCAAATACACATATAAACCTAAAATTTGTGTATATGTGAATGGGATCTAGAGATTCACAATTTGATGGTAAGTAAAGCCTCATACACATCATTTATATGTAGTCATGTTTTGTCTGTACCTGCCGTTTATATATTTTTTCTTCCATAGTTCCATGTGCCATCAAACGATATGGATAAACTGGCTTTGTTTGCCCATACCTGCAAGAATGCACCATATTAAGCCCATTCTTCAAAACAGAGAAACTTGGGAATTAAATAGAAAGAAGAAGAAAAAGAAGAAGCATCATTATGTAGAATTAAATCTGATTGGTAATGTACCTTGTTATAAGGTATTATTAAAAAGTATAAGGTTACATTAGTGCACTTTATTTCTTACAAGACAATGTTACAAACACAGAACAAGTTAATAATAGCGATTTTTTTTTTCAAAGAGCAACATTGCAAGTAATTGTGAACTTGGGTCCTGTTTGGGATGGTGGTGAATCCTGACTCCTTTGGATTCTTTTATCCAAAGAGATTTCAATCTAAAAGATCAGGCATTTGGTTTATCCATAAAGTTTCATGTGGAAGCAGGAACACATTAAGATGGGCGCCTTTTCCAATTATTTTTGCACTGTCTTCCACTCAAAAGGATGGGTTCTTCCGATCTGATTCAAGCAGAGCCGGCTGCGTACAAACATATCCTAAACATAATGTTATCACCAATATAATTGGTAATGCAACAAAAAAGAGGAAAAAAAAAGAGAGAGAGAGAGAATTTATTTTCTCTTATAGCCAAAAGTATGCACATGTATTAAACCCAGGTGGATTAGGCCTAGGCACAAGTTTTGCAAAAATTTATATTAAGGTCCAGCCCAATCAATGAAACAGGCCCATTTTTTACTTTAATGGGCATGCTTGGGCATTCAATTGAAGCCTTTACTACTAAATGGGCTAGTTGTGGGCTGATTTCAGGAAATAACTGAGCCCATGGGTGCAGCATCAGTTACAGGCTCGCTGTTTTGCAGGAGTCAGCAAAATCATTTATAAGGAGAAGAGATTAAATTATGATCAATTTAAGGTCCACCTTCTTTTGGTCCAACCATGGCAGGAATATATCTGTGCCATGTTGTAGATCAGTTTGCTAGTTTCTGTTATAATAGTGTAAGCATGCAAAGTACAAACAAACAACTAACCAAAAAGTAAAAAGCTTTTGGCTAATGGAAAAAGTAAAAAGTTTATACTATGGCTGTCTTCTTACAAGGAAGATGGAGAAATTGAAAAATAACATTTGCCTTTTAGGGCTTGTTGTACATATTTATAATAGAAAAGAAGAAGAGGGAAAAAAAAATCTATATTTACTAATTCCTACAAAATCCCTAATCATAATGAAGCTTGATGATTCTATTCATCCATTTTATAGATCTATAATAGGCATATAGAGATTATTGTATGTCAAATAATATCCAAAGTGTTGGTTTCGGAAGATGGAATGTCTAATGTTCCCCGACCTTGCCAGTTCCTTTAATCATCCATCTTTTTTTCTACATGAGACCCACTAGAGACCTCATCAACCTGATTTTTCTACATGGACCACCTGAGATTTATATCCCTCATCGAATAAACCTCAATTGGTAGGTAGTGACTCTTCGATCATCTATGTCACATAAACGTTCATAAATCCAGACCTTTCAGTTCTTGCACTGGCCATACAATCTTAACCATCTGATATGAGCCGTGAATTTTGAAAGCTAGCGAGTTCTCTTTAATTGCAAGATTAGGATCATACGATCTATTCAATTTTTGGAAAATGCTTCATCCACAATTAGGCCCCCGATTTAGATGATATAGATTGACACCCATTCATGCCGCCTTCATAGTGGATAATTCATGCCATTTAAGAAAGGGTTAACTGACAGTGTAACAAGTAAGATGATCCATACACATGCGCACAGCCAATGTGAATGGGGAATTCATGCACCTTGATTTAAACCGTCCCGATCATGACCATAACCATGAAAGTCATGACAGACAGTTGATTCTAATGGTCTGTGGTCACTAGCAAATGGAGGTTAAAATGCCGAGAGGCCAACAGTCCAAATTCAATGAAAAAATATTCATTATTCAGAGCCTCGTTAATCTATCCAACTTTTGCAGATACACCCCATGAAAAAGAAGGGCCCAGTGTTTGGATGCTTTGATTCGAGGAACACGCAGACCACGTGGACAGTGGCAGCATAAACACACATGGATAGCCATACTCAATGAAAACTTCTATCATTACATAAGATTGGAGGTAATCCACTGCCCCTGGAGGCAGTTCATTTTGGTACCTTCATATGGTGCACCATGAACACACGCATGCATTTGTATGACGATATCCACCATTAATGAGCCACCTAATAAACAATTGCTTTGATTGGACCATCATAAATATCTCATAAATTGGGATCTCAGACCCTCACTGGAAAGGCAGCCATTGCAGACTTTTGTAAGCCACTGATTGAAGAAGCAATGTGGCATAACTCCCTTAGGTCCCTAGCACCATATGGGTGGAACTCTCGTGAGATCCACCCCGTCCATCAGGTATGCCCCTCCATTGTCACCCTAGAGCCTGAAAATCATGATGATCCAAAAACTCAGATAGGTCACACCAAAGGAAAGAGTTGGGATGGAGTGTCCACCATTAGTACTGGTGACCCACCATGGTGTTTATATACCATCCAATCCTTTATACATGCATCTGAATTGCCTCATCAGGATATCTAAAGGATAACCCAAAAAATCCCAGACCTCAAAAAACTCAGGTGGAGCATACAATAAGAACTTGTGTAAATTTTAATCTGGGTGTCCCACCTGAGTGTCGAATCGGCCTAACTTCCGTTATCAAGGCCAAAAGGGGTTGGTGTACCTGATGGACAGGGTTGATTGCAATCACGTTAAATCATTTCACCACGCCCTCAGTAAGCAAGCGTTCTCCTTGATTGAATGGGTTGGGATTGTACAGACACTAAGGAATTTTGGGAAGAAAAGAGGAGATGGAAAGGAGGAATACCATCAGGAGAGTCGGTCTTTCCATGGAGTGGGATGATGAGAAGACCTGAGACCAAATTCATCATTTTTGACAATAGCATGCCGCCCAATCAAACTCCCATTTAATCCATATCCTTTTTTAAAGCATGTTTGACAATTGTTAAAACTTCGACATTAAATTGGATTTGGATATGAATTATATGGTGATAGGGACATCCAAGCCGTCCATTTGTGAGGACTACTAAACTGGGTCTTAAAAGAGGGGGAAAAAATCTTTTTCTTACTTATGGAAAACCCGGAACAAACAAAAAGGCCATCTAAACATTTCAAACCTAAGTAGCAAATAAGTAACAAAACCCCAACTGAAAGTACAAAATTTTCCGGGAGTTTCAGGCCCCAACAACTGCAAAACCTAAAATTAAACTGTGATCTCGAATGTTCTCAATCGTACTGCTTTAGCACCAGCCCCCTCATAAAAGGAGCTTCAATTTTTTCTTCCAAAAATCTAATGAATCAACAAAAACTGACCAAAGAAAGCCATATCCAAAAGCATTACTTCTTACCAAAAATAAGGGAAAAATATCTACAAAATCCATCACCACATACAAATCCAAGAAGCAAACCAGACCCAAAAGCCTAGAACTTTCAATCTTTCTAATTCCACATTCCAGCATAAAAATGGAAAAAAAAAACATTGGAAACAATAAACGTGCACGGTGTTCCTACGATATGGACGGTTCAATAACCAAAACAATCTGGATTTGAGATTCCAATCTATCCACGGTGTTCCTACGATATGGACGGTTCAATTCAAGTTCATCCATGCCAAAATGTACACTTCAGGATTGCCAGTATCAGGTCCATTGTTCATGTTGTCCATTTCATTTTCTACCTTGAATGGCAGAGATGCTAAGTAGCACCATTCCTAGCAACTACCCTTCCTATTACATTTGCTTTATTTTATTTCATATTACCTTGAATGGCAGAGATGTTGAATAATTCTTGTTGACAAGTACATGCAAAAATGCAGCAAGTTAGATTCTACCTTGCATTTGTTTGTCGAGAAAAGGCCAAGGAACTAGGATTGATGAAATGCTATGTCAATGGATTCTGCCTTGTTTGGAAGTGGGACGAGAGTTCCAATGATCTGGGAAGTTTTGATGCATCTGCAATCCACAATGGGGCCCATAAGATCAATACTATGGTTTGTCTGGATCACTGAACTGTGGACCCTACAAGTATGGAATCTTGTGCATCACTAATTTATGCATTTGCTAACTCTCACTAGCTTATATTTCCTCCCACCCTAGCTTTTTGCCTCCAGTTGACTGAATATCTTCAACTTTAATATCTTGTAACTCTGTATTTCTAGATTTGTCATGGCCTCATAAATCCCCATTCTTCTGTTTCACAATGATATCCAACAATGTTGCGGTTTCTTTTCTTTTTCTTTTTTCTTTTTCTCATGCAGAGTGTTCAAGAAGATCACTTCACAAGCATGCTATCAGTTCAGAAACGAGGTGCTGTATAACATGTCTTGGTAGTATGAAGGTCATTTTAAATCCACTCCAACCATATCCAAGAATACTTGTCTTGTAAATTAACTTAAAAACCAAGGTTTGAAATCACTATGTTATGTACTATATCATTCACCACTGATGCCACTGCATATCGCCCCATATCATGTTGTTTTGGGCCGATACACCCATATCATTCATGGGCGATGCTGGTATGTATACAACTATATGTACCACTTTCAGATGATACTTTATTGCCCAAAACACAAGCTTGTTTAAACCCTTTACTAAATCAACAAATTAAATGCGCTTAGTAGTGGAGTTATTATAGGAAACAACAGTTGCTCCAAATTCTCTCTAAATTTGAACTTGTTATAGATGAATTAACTACTGATGTACAAAAGAAATGTCACGCCCCAAATCTAAAGGCTGACAGCTTCCATACTACCCTTTGTGCCATTTGTTTTTCACTGCATGTTTGGTAGGGTGAGCCCGAATATATATAACTGTGCCATCTCTTTTTCACTGCATGTTTGGTAGGGTGACATAACAATCAGGATCATTCATCTTGCTTCCAATATATTGTGGATGATCAAGCAGTTCAAAGTAGGCATTCACAGTGACCTTTGTCCATTGATCAGTGGTCTTCTAAATCTTAGTGCGGGGATGTGAAAAAAAATGATGGATGGGATTGTCTATTGCTTGTGAATTTTTGAAGCATATCCTATACGCAATTGATTTCAGTAAATGGATGGCTCGGATTAATTCATCAATCTGACACATATGATGTGTAAAGATGGTGTACCATATTACTGTTCTTCCAGCTGAGTTCCTAAGGAGTTTCAAAAATGAAATTTTAGTTTTACAATTCTAAAAATGTTATTGGATTTAAAAAAAAGAAAACCTATTCCAATGACATTTTTTGAAAAGAAATTCACAACTTCGGTTGACCATTGCTTCCCTTTTCTACCCCTTTGCCAATGTATTTCTAACTTCCATCAAAAAAGAATTTAAGAACATGGCTTAAATAGAAAAATGATTGCCAAAACATGATTCATAAAGCTGACCCCAAATATCTTGGTAAAGGCTATGCTGATGTATGTTGCAAATCTTTCTTCTTCTAATGAATACCTTATTTTGCATGAGAAGAAAGACTTATTGGTTTATGAGTCACTGTAGTTTTTCACAGCTCATATATTTAGATGTGCCTTGGCCTCATCCAAGATGGTGCAACCCTTACCTTGAGGCCCACTTTGATGAATGTATTCATGATGCCCATCTATTTTGTTAGGTCATTTTAGCTCATGAGCTCATAAATGAAGTAGATTAAAATCTAAGGTGGACCACATTATAAGAAATAGTTGTGATTTAATATTGGACCATTAAAAACTTCCCAGGCACACTGTAATGTTTATTTCTCTACCATTAAAAACTTCATAAGGCTTATCATAATGTTTATTTTCTATCCAATTCGTTAATCTGGTCACAAAAATCCAGATGGAGGAAAAAAACTAATATCAACTTCATCCAAAACTTTTGTGGCCTCCTTAGAAGTTTTTAATGGTCAATCACACCACTGTTTCCTATTATATGGTCCACCTGATATTTAAATTTATTTCATTTTCTGGGCTCATGCATTAAACTAATATGAAACAATGGATGGACAAAATAGAGCATGGGATTGCCTGGT
Source organism: Magnolia officinalis (assembly GCA_021015155.1). Lineage (NCBI taxonomy): Eukaryota > Viridiplantae > Streptophyta > Magnoliopsida > Magnoliales > Magnoliaceae > Magnolia > Magnolia officinalis. Next base: position 41,832,883 of record JAJHSJ010000003.1, read on the forward strand.
GATCAAGTCACCAAGGATAACTTTGGGCTTGTCAAAGGAATGTTTTCTAAAATTGTTATTTATTTCTTGTTATGGGAAAATTGGGTTGGTGTAACCCAGTTATAAGATTTTCAAGCTGTATCCCATCACTACATGTGTGGTTTGTTGGCATTTGGACCTTGAAGATGGAGATGAATCTTTCATAATTCTCAATTGCCTGAAATCAACCAAATTTGTAGCAAATAGAAACAACTTGAGATGATTGCATGCTTTTTGATTGAGAATGATTGGGAATGCAGGATGTTGCCGCTAAGGTTCTCATAGATCAGGACTTTCATGAGGATCAACTGAAGGACTTTCTAAGGAAGGTATGCATTTGAAACATTGCTAATGATGTTCTTTGAAACTGTACCCATTTATGTATCCGGATGTGTGTCGGAGCTATCCGGACGTTGAGCGGGGGTCCCTGGAAAGTGGGAACCACTGTTATGACCATGATGAAGCTGTCCATTTCCTATGGACAACATTGGAGTGGCCTGACCATTTGGACAGGCCATGTTTATATCTGTATTTGCTCGAAATTAATGGAGCAGACTCGGATGTGCGTCGGAGCTATCCGGATGAACGGGGGTCCCTGGAAGGTGGGAACCGCTGTTATGACCATGATGAAGCTGTCCATTTCCTATGGACAACATTGGAGGGGCCTGGCCATTTGGACAGGCCGTGTTTATATCTGTATTTGCAGGGACCACACCCTTACCCTATAACCTAAACATGTTCTCAAATCCCAAAACCTATAACCTAAACCTTAACCTATAACCTTAACTTATAACCTAAACCTAAAACCTAAACTCAATTTCCTAAACCTTAACCTATAACCTAACCTAAACCTAAACCTATAACCCGAACCTAATTTCCTAAACCTAAACCTTAACGTATTCTCAAATCCCTAAACCTAAACCTACACCTAATCCTAATCTCAACTCCCTAACCTAAACCTAAACCTAAACTTGAAAACCCAAACCCAAACCCAAACCCGATCTCGAACCCGAACCCGATTTCCTAAACCCAAACCCAAACCCGATCTCGAACCCGAACCCGATTTTCTAAACCCAAACCTAAACCCGATCTCGAACCCGAACCCGATTTCCTAAATTTATAACCTTAACCTAAACCTATTCTCAAATCCCAAAACCTATAACCTAAACCTAAACCTATATAACCTTAACCTAAACCTAAAACTTAACTTATAACCTAAACCTTAACCTATAACCATAACTTATAACCTATAACCTAAACCTTAACCTATAACCTTAACTTATAACCTAAACCTAAACCTATAACCTAAACTCAATTTCCTAAACCTTAACCTATAACCTAACCTAAACCTAAACCTATAACCCGAACCCGTTTTCCTAAACCTAAACCTTAACGTATTTTCAAATCCCTAAACCAAAACTTACACCCAATCCTAATCTCAACTCCCTAACCTAAACCTAAACCTAAACTTGAAAACCCAAACCTAAACCCGATCCCGAACCCGAACCCGATTTCCTAAACCTAAACTTATAACCTTAACCTAAACTTATTCTCAAATCTCAAAACCTATAACCTAAACCTAAACCTATTACCTTAACCTAAACCTAAAACTTAACCTTTAACTTAAACCTTAACCTGTAACCTTAACTTATAACCTAAACTTAATTTCCTAAACCTTAACCTATAACCTAACCTAAACCTAAACCAATAACCCGAACCCGATTTCCTAAACCTAAATCTTAATGTATTCTCAAATCCCTAAACCTAAACCTACACCTAATTCTAATCTCAACTCCCTAACCTAAACCTAAACCTAAACCTAAACTTGAAAACCCAAACCTAAACCCAATCCCGAACCCGAACCCGATTTCCTAAAGTTAAACTTATAATCTTAACCTAAACCTATTCTCAAATCTCATAACCCATAACCTAAACCTAAAACTAACCTTAACCTAAACCTAAAACTTACCTACAACCTAAACTCAATTACCTAAACCTATAATCTAACCTAAACCTAAACCTTAACGTATTCTCAAATCCCTAAACCTACACCTAATCCTAATCTCAACTCCCTAAACTAAACCTAAACCTAAACTTGAAAACCCAAACCTAAACCCAATCCCGAACCTGAACCCGAACCTGATTTCCTAAACCTAAACTTATAACCTTAACCTAAACCTATTCTCAAATCCCAAAACCTATAAACTAAACCTAAACCTATACTTAAACCTTAACCTATAACCTAAACTCAATTCCCTAAACCATAACCTATAACTTAACCTGAACTTAAACCTATAACTCGAACCAGATTTCTTAAACCTAAACCTTAACGTATTCTCAAATCCCTAAACCTAAACCTACACCTAATCCTAATCTCAACTCCCTAACCTAAACCTAAACTTGAAAACCCAAACCAAAACCCGATCTCGAACTCGAACCCGATTTCCTAAACCTAAACTTATAACCTTAACCTAAACCTATTCTCAAATCCCAAAACCTATAACCTAAACCTTAACCTATAACCTTAACTTTAACCTAAACCTATAACCAAACTCAATTCCCTAAACCTTAACCTATAACCTAACCTTAACCTAAACCTATAACCAGAACCCGATTTCCTAAACCTAAACCTTAACGTATTCTCAAATCCCTAAACCTAAACCTACACCTAATCCTAATCTCAACTCCCTAACCTAAACCTAAACCTAAACTTGAAAACCCAAACCCAAACCCGATCTCGAACCCGAACCCGATTTCCTAAACCCAAACCCGATTTCGAACTCGAACCTGATTTCCTAAACTTATAACCTTAACCTAAACCTATTCTCAAATCCCAAAACCTATAACCTAAACTTAAACATAAACCTAAAACTTAACCTATAACCTAAACCTTAACCTATAACCTTAACTTATAACCCAAACCTATAACCTAAACTCAATTTTCTAAACCTTAACCTATAACCCGAACTCGATTTCATAAACCTAAACCTTAATGTATTCTCAAATGCCTAAACCTAAACATACACCTAATCCTAATCTCAACTCCCTAACCTAAACCTAAACCTAAACTTGAAAACCCAAACCTAAACCCAATCCTGAACCCGAACCCGAACCCGATTTCCTAAACCTAAACTTATAACCTTAATCTAAACCTATTCTCAAATCTCAAAACCTATAAACTAAACCTAAACCTATAACCTTAACATAAACCTAAAAATTAACCTATAACCTAAACCTTAACCTATAACCTTAACCTAAACCTAAACCTTAACGTATTCTCAAATCCCTAAACCTAAACCTACACCTAACCCGATTTCCTAAACCTAAACCTTAACCTATTCTCAAATCCCTAAACCTAAATCTACACCTAAACCTAATCTCAACTCCCTAACCTAAACTTGAAAACCCAAACACAAACCCGATTCCGAACCCAAACCCGATTTCCTAAACCTAAACTTATAACCTTAACCTAAACCTATTATCAAATCCCAAAACCTATAACCTAAACCTAAACCTATAACCTTAACCTAAACCTAAAACTTAACCTATAACCTAAACCTTAACCTATTACCTTAACTTATAACCTAAAGCTATAACCTAAACTCAATTTCCTAAACCTTAACCTATAACCTAACCTAAACCTAAACCTATAACCCGAACCCGATTTCTTAAACCTAAACCTTAACGTATTCTCAAATCCCTAAACCTAAACATACACCTAATCCTAATCTCAACTCCCTAACCTAAACCTCCCTAACCTAAACCTAAACCTGAGTTCCTAAACCTAAACTTATAACCTTAACCTAAACCTATTCTCAAATCTCAAAACCTATAAACTAAACCTAAACCTATAACTTTAACCTAAACCTAAAACTTAACCTATAACCTAAACCTTAACCTAAACCTTAACCTATAACCTTAACCTAAACCTTAACGTATTCTCAAATCCGCAAACCTAAACCTACACCTAATCCTAATCTCAACTCCCTAACCTAAACCTAAACCTTAACTTGAAAAAACATAAACCTGATCCCGAACCTGAACTCGATTTCCTAAACCTAAACTTATAACCTTAACCTAAACCTATTCTCAAATCTTAAAACCTATAACCTAAACCTAAACCTATATAACCTTAACCTAAACTTAAAACTTAACCTATAACCTAAACCATAACCTATAACCTTAACTTATAACCTAAACTCAATTTCCTAAACCTTAACCTATAACCTAACCTAAACCTAAACCTATAACCCGAGCTCAATTTCCTAAACCTAAACCTTAACGTATTCTCAAATCCCTAAACCTACACCTAATCCTAATCTCAACTCCCTAACCACACTTAAACCCGATCTCGAATTCGAACCCCATTTCCTAAACCTAAACTTATAGGTTATAGATTAAGGTTAAGGTTTAGGTTATAGGTTTTACGTTTAGGTTATAGGTTTTAGGTTTAGGGTAATTTTGTTTATGATGTTAAGCTTATATGTATTTATGCGTGAATGAATGTGATGCAGATAAGATTGTTTGTGTTTGGATGAATGTAGTTTATGTGGGGTTTGGGTTTAGATGGATGTGAATGTGAATATGATGAAATATATTGTATAACAGGTGTATATTAGGATGAATATGATGAAATATATTGTTAACAGGTGTATATCAGGAATTTTGTGCGGAATTTTGAGCTGTATATTAACAAAAAAGAGACTTTTAGCAACGAAAATTTTCGTAGCTAAAAGTTTCAAAGTTTTGTAATTTATTTTTAGCAGCGAAAATTTTCGCTGCTAAAAATTTCTGGTATTTTTTTTGCGGCGAAAATTTTCGCTGCTAAAAAGTCGTGTGAATTTTTTTGGCAGCGAAAATTTTCGCTGCCAAAAGTCTTGGAAATTTTGATGCTAAAAAGTCTTGGGTATTTTTTTTTTTTGCGGCGAACGTTTTCGCTGCTAAAAAGTCATGGGAATTTTTTTTTGCAGCGACAATTTTCGAAGCCAAAAGTCTTGGAAATTATTTTTTTGGTAGCGAAGATTTTCGCTGTTAAAAGTTTTTGAAATTTTGCTGCTAAAAAGTCTTGGGTATTTTTTTTTGCGGCGAAAGTTTTCGCTGCTAAAAAGTCCTGGGAATTTTTTTTGCAGCGAAAATTTTCGAAGCCAAAAGTCTTGGAAATTGTTTTTTTGGCAGCGAAGATTTTTGCTGCTAAAAGTTTTCGAAATTTTGGTGGTATTTTTTTTGCGGCGAAAATTTTCGCTGCTAAAAAGTCATGGGAATTTTTTTTGCAGCGAAAATTTTCGCTGCCATCTTGGAAATTGTTTTGGCAGCGAAAAACCCTTTTAATATCTTTTGCAACGAATTTAGCGACGAAAATTTTCGTCGCTAAAAGTTTTTAGTTGCGAAAAATTTGACTTTTTTAGCGACGAAAATTTTCGTCGCTAAAAGTGGTATTTCTTGTAGTGAGAGCTCCTTGTTTGCTTGCCATACTGGCATTCACCACATATCTTGTCTACATTTTGTAATTTAGGTAGACCTGTTATTAGTTCTCCCTTGCTCAATCTGTATAAATTATGGTAGTGTACATGTCCAAGGCATTTATGCCATAATTCAGTTTCATTGGTATGGACAATGTAGCATGATTGATTAGATGAGCTACCATTGCTTACAATATAGCAATTTTCAGAAGTCTTGCGACCAGTTAATATTACAGAACCCTTTTTGTTAAAGATTTCACAACCTTTATTAGAAAATTTCACGCTGTGATTGTTATCGCATATTTGAGATATGCTTAACCAGTTGTGTTTTAGTCCCTCAACATATAGTGGAAGGTTATAGAGTTGAACCGTACCTTGGCCAATAATCTTGCAGTTACTATCATCACCAAATGTGACTGACCCATCAGTCATATCTTTAAGATTGGTGGATAAAGATTTGTCGCCTGTCATATGCCTTGAGCATCCACTGTCTAAGTACCACTTCGAATGGCTTGTAAATTTGAAAGCAGTGTGGGCAACGAAGCAAGTAACTTTAGGAACCCATTTCATTATTGTTTTGGGTTTAGTAGTATAGTTGGTCTTCTTGTATTTGTAATTTTTGTACGAGTGACCCACTTAGTTAGATTTTAAGAGCTCCTTAAGCAAATCAACTATTTTTTCAGCTAAAGGGTTTTGGTTTTGAGTTTTATAGTTGACATAATTGCTTTTAGGTTTTTGAAAAGTTTTAGCATTTTTAGAAAAACTTTGATTAATACTTTTCCCTTTTGAGTTAGAGGCTTCTCCTCTCACAAACTTAGGAGGAGTATTCTTCTGTTTAGAAGGTACATTTTTTTCATAGCCCAATCCAGATTTGTTGCCACATTTTCTAGATCTGGATAAAAGTTTCTCAAACTTCGGATCTCCTTGGGCATACCTCCATGTATCCTTTGAACTCAAAAGTGAAGAGTTTTCAAGCTTAAGTTTATCATTTTCAGATTTAAGATTTTCAATCGGGGAGGTTTCGAATTCTAAATCACTTTTAGTCTTTTCAAAACAATCTGAAATATGGGATTTTTCTAAAACAAGAGACTCAAAATTTTCTTTAAGTTTTAAAAACTTTTCTTTTTGAAGTTTTAGTTTTATGGCAATTTTACAACTTTTCTTTTATAGGGCATTGTAAGCATCTTGAAGATCTTCTTCATTTTCATAATCACTATTCAGATTTTCTTCACTAGTTGAATCATCATGATCTGAAAAAGTGAACTTGGCTAGAGTCATAAGGGCCTTAACTTCATTGCCCAACTCGTTTTCAGAATCTTCTGATTCAGAAGAGGCTTCAGTGCCAAAAGATTCATCCCAAGTAGCCAACATTCCTTTCTTTTTAGGTTTGTCCCTTTTAGGACATTTGTTTGCTAGATGCCCATATTCTTGGTAGTTGTAACATTGACTATCTTTTAAAGATTTTCAAGTTTTAGATTTTAGTTTAGAACGTTTCTTATCATTTGATTTTGAAAAATCAACCCTTTTTTACTTTTGAAAATCTTGTAAAACTTTTTAGCAAGAAGGACCACATCATCTTCAGAATTTTCTAAATCAGAATCTTGAGAAATACATTTTGAAGATTTAAGCGCAATAAATTTACCTTTAGGAGCTTTAAAATTTAATACATAGGTTTATAAAGAACCAACTAGTTCTTCTACCCTCATATTGTTAGTATCACGAAGTTCCTGGATCGCAGTTACCTTAGAATTGAACCGTTCAGGTAGTGAGCGTAGTATCTTTGCACACACTTTACTTTATGAGATTTTATCGCCAAGACCCCACATAGAGTTTATAATGTCATTTAATCTAGTGTAGAAGTCCATAAACATTTCATTTTCCTTCATATGAATTTCTTCAAATTTAGTTGTGAGGAGTTGGACTTTAGATTTTTTGACAATTGAAGTACCCTCGTGTGTCATTTCTAGTATATCCCAAACTTGCTTTGCAGTATCACAGGATATGATTCTTTTGAACCCATCCGGTGATAGTGCGTAAGTGATTGCATTTAGTGCTTTTGCATTGGCACTACTCTCACTTTCCTGAAGAGTGGTCCATGAGAAAAATGGTGTTACTCTCATAGATTTTGAACCATCGATACCAATCACTTCAGTGGTAGGTGGGTTCCATTCAGTCACTGTGGCAAGCCACACGTTCTCATCCATTGATTTGAGGAAAATCCTTATCCTGGCTTTCCAATAGGCATAGTTGGAGCCATCAAAAGGTGGAGGCCTAGTGACTGAAAGGCTATCAAAATTTTACATCTTGTATATAGCTTAGATCGTTAGCTTAAGAAATGAATCCAAAAATAAAGAATTAAGAAATGAGCTATTAGGCTTTGATACCACTTGAAAAGGCCAAGCTATATGTCCTAGAGGGGGCATGAATAGGACTGTGTCAAATTAAAATTTAATAGCGGAATAGAAATATGATAGCCTTATAAAAATAAAGAACAGTACTTTAAATAAATCAAAGAACTAAAATGTAAAGCAATCTTAAATAAAGAGCTTGATACTAATGTTGTTCTAAGGACAACCTTTGCACCATAAAAACCAAGGGTTTATGGCAGGACAACCTTACTACAACAAATTGAATATCAAAACTCAAACAGAAAGAAAATAAAGGAAATAGCAAGAAATAAATTCTAAACTATTACAACATTCCCCACTTTGCTTGAAATGTAAATATTACAACATTCACATCCACATATACGTTCCATAAATCTGAATGATTAAAGATATAGAAATTGAAAGAACATTCAAATCACAAAACACACCGATATATAGTGGTTCGCCTATATGTTCACCAACTGTTAAACAACAGCCACACAACTTGCTACTCCACTCCTAATATCCTCACACAGGGGATATTAACGTTCACTATCAAACAGGTTTTTACAGGTTCACCTAAAACCTTCACAATTGTGTCTTTTTAACTTGGGCTTACACAATCCAAAAACCCACACTTTCTGAGTTTTTTGGCTCTCCTCAGATAACCAACACAATGAGATTTTTCTGGCGAATCTCAAACAAAACCAAAATAATGAATTTACAATAAATGTAAAATACCTGGATTTCTTCTTTTGTAGCAGCCCAGTAGAACCAATCAGAGTAGAAGTTCGAATCAACGTTCAATGTCCAATACTCACTTAAGAAATGGTTTTAAGTTCTAATTGATTTTAAATTAAACTAAATTGGGCGTAGCTCTATTTGATTTTGATTCCAATGAAGAAGGAATACAACAATTCCTCTTTTCAAAATAATATTGGAATATAGGAATAAAATCAAATACAAAAAGTTAATAAAAGAATATTAAATATGCACTGCATAGCTTAAAAATGAACACAACTTATCTCAGAGTGGAGGCTTGAATTTTCTCAAAATTAACCAATGTAAAACTCTGAAATTTGTGTTCAATTTATAGAAGCAAAGATCGCGTCTACAACTGGTCTTAAGAACCCTTTCACTGGTCGTTGCTCCAACGACATTTTGAAATTTTAAGCGCGATTTGAAAAATCAGTTCTACGACTGGTCTTAGGATTCTACGACTGGTCGTAGACCACCTACGGCTGGTCGAAGCTGACCCAGGACTGGTCGTAGAAAACCAGATTTGGTTGCCGGAGTTTGAGTCATAGTTCTAGGACTGGTCGAAGGACGAGTCGTGACATCCCTACGACCGGTCGAACAGTCTCCAGGACTGGTCGAAGAATAACTAAAAAATTCTGAAAATCTTCATCAAATTAGGACTGGTCATGGAATTTCTTAGACTGGTCGAACAAGGTCCAGGACTAGTTTTAGAACAGACCAAATTCATGTAAAAAGATTTATCTTGAATTATGTATACAAAATGACCTACCCTAAGGTCACACTACAAGAAAAACGGGCAAAGGCTACGGCCAAAAACCGTAGCAAAAGACCTTTTGCTACGGATATAATTCGTAGCATGTCCGTCGCTACTGATGGGGTAGCTAAAGGTCTAGCTACGGATTATATCCGTAGCAATAGATACCAATTGCTACAGCTTATATCCGTAGCAATAGATACCAATAACTACGGATAAAATCTGTAGCAAAACCTTTAGCTACTCCACCAATAGCTACGGACATGTTACAGATCGTATCCAGAGCAAAAGGATTTTGTCCGTAGCAATAGGTACGAATAGCACTAATAATATCCGTAGCAATAGATACCAATAGCTACGGACAAAAGCCGTAGCTATAGCTACGGATTATATTTGTAGCTATTTTAAAAAAAAAATTGTAATAATACGACCTGTTTCCATTGCCAGAACCTGTTGTGATTGATAATTCATCTAAGCTTAATGCTGATAGAAATAGTACATAAAATGCAATCAGAAAAAAAAAATGACGCATTTATTACAAATAGCAATCAAATCATACAATGCATCCTACATTCACATTTCTAAATAAACAATACTTCACTTTGCTCAACCTATCATAAGAATTACAACTAAGGCGTGCCCTCATGTGTAAGAAACAAATACACTCCAACACAGTAAACACCCTCCATATGCATTCAATAATGTTCACGTTTTTACAGAATTGTCTTCCTTCAAACGGTCAATTTCAGCAAATGCAGAAGATAGAGCTTCTTCTTTCCTTGAAACTGTAGATTTAACTTCTGTGGACTTCGACACAAGATCACTTTCAAGTTCTGAAGCCCTTCCCTTGAGAAAATGAATTTAATCCTCCACTGGTTTCTTTAGCTTGTCAGCCTGTATAAAACAACATTTGTAGACATAATCAAACAAACATGCCTTTATACACATCTCAAAAGGAAGAAAGACAAAAAAAAAAAAAAAAAAAAAAAAAAAAAAAAAAAAAAAAAAAAAAAACACTTATATATGAAGAAATAAAAAATGTACCTATAAATCTTCTAAACTATGGCAAAATCCAACATGAGTAATGTGTTCCAATCTAGGATGGACTTTTAAACTCAAAACCTACGTTTAGGTTAAGGTTATAGTTTTAGGTTTAGGTTTTAGGTTTTAGGTTTAGGTTTAGGTTAAGGTTATAGGTTTAGGTTAGGTTTAGGTTAGGTTTAGGTTATAGGCTATAGCTTTAGGGAATTAAGAATAGGTTAAGGTTTAAGTTTAGGAAATCGGGTTCGGGTTCAAGATTGGGTTTAGGTTTGTGTTTTCAAGTTTAGGTTTAGGTTTAGGTTAGGGAGTTGAGATTAGGATTAGGTGTAGGTTTAGGTTTAGGGAATTAATTTTAGGTTATAGGTTTAGGGAAAGGTTAGGTTTAGGTTATAGGTTTTGGAATTTGAGAATAGTTTTAGGTTATAAGTATAGGTTTAGGTTAGGTTATAGGTTAAGGTTTAGGGATTTGAGTTTAGGTTAAGGTTTAGGTTTAGGTTATAGGTTTTGGGATTTGAGATTGGGTTCGGGTTTAGGTTATAGGTTTTGGTTTTGGTTTTGGTTATATGTTTTGGTTTAGGTTATAGGTTATAGGTTTTTAGATTTGAGAATGGGTTCAGGTTTAGGTTATAGGTTTTGGTTTGGTTTAGGTTATAGGTTTTGATTTAGGTTATAGGTTATAGGTTTATGTTAAGGTTATAGGTTTTGGGATTTGAGAATGAGTTCGGGTTTAGGTTATAGGTTTTGGTTTAAATTTAGGTTATATGTTTTGGTTTAGGTTATAGGTTATAGGTTTAGGTTTAGGTTATAGGTTTTGGGATTTGAGAATGGGTTCGGGTTTAGGTTATAGGTTTTGGTTTTGGTTTTGGTTATAGGTTTTGGTTTAGGTTATAGGTTATAGGTTTAGGTTAAGGTTTAGTTTAGGTTATAGGTTTTGGGATTTGAGAATGGGTTCGGGTTTAGGTTATAGGTTTTGGTTTAGGTTTAGGTTATAGGTTTTGGGATTTGAGAATGGGTTCGGGTTTAGGTTCTAGGTTTTGGTTTTGGTTTACGTTATAGGTTTTGGTTTAGGTTATAGGTTATAGGTTTAGGTTAAGGTTTACTTTAGGTTATAGGTTTTGGGATTTGAGAATGGGTTCGTGTTTAGGTTATAGGTTTTGGTTTGGGTTTAGGTTATAGGTTTTGCGATTTGAGAATGGGTTCGGGTTTAGGTTCTAGGTTTTGGTTTTGGTTTACATTATAGGCTTTGGTTTAGGTTATAGGTTATAGGTTTAGGTTAAGGTTTACTTTAGGTTATAGGTTTTGGGATTTGAGAATGGGTTCGGGTTTAGGTTATAGGTTTTGGTTTGGGTTTAGGTTATAGGTTTTGCGATTTGAGAATGGGTTCAGGTTTAGGTTATAGGTTTTGGTTTTGGTTTTAGTTATAAGTTTTGATTTAGGTTATAGGTTATAGGTTTATGTTAAGGTTTAAGTTTAGGTTATAGGTTTTAGGATTTGAGAATGAGTTCGGGTTTAGGTTATAGGTTTTGGTTTTGGTTTAGGTTATAAGTTTTGGTGATGGGCATTCCCTAAGTTTTTAGAGTGATCGGTCTACGGAGTTACTGAAATATACAACTGCGAAGCATTCGCGGCTTGACCCAATTCTCAATCCTGGGCGACTACCAACGGACTCACTGCTTGACTGAGCAGAAGACCAGGATCTACCAGGACTAGGAAGGGATACGATCAGCCTTCTACCCTGGTCAGGTAGATGCTCGATGTATCGGGATCAAGCCCACTATAACCGTCTCTCCGTGATGGTCAAACATTGAAAAAAGCTATCTTACTCTAAATTGTTGGGAATCGTCGTCAAGACTCCAAATAGGTAAAGAAATAAATTGTAGAAAACCATCAGGATATGGGAAATGGATAAAGAAATAAGTTTTAAGGGGGGCAGACTAAAATGAACCGGGCTAGTATATACCCTACACAATAAAACTTAGGCAAAGAAATAATTAAATCTTTCCTTATTACCCTTAGGCAATTTTGGGGATGAAATTTTGTTTTAAGGGGGGTAGATTGTAACATCCTGAATTTTTGCCAGCCTGGAATTAGACGTCCTTAGGCAATGGGTCGATCCTAACACCTTATTAAATTGTCAGAACTCAATCCCACAGTCTAAAATCGCTTGTTAACCCTTTTCCTTCATAAATCCCACCCTTTACCACCTTGTTCTTTCAATTTTTCATAAGTACTTTCACCCTAGACACTATCTTAAACTAGCTAAGTATTATAACTTGGATCACTTTATATACAAACTACAAAGGCCCAGGTACCACCTCGGATAGAAATTACTCAGGACTAAATCCTTTAGAAATTAGGTGAGAATTAGCCAGTGTTAAACTAGAGTACCTGTGAAATTAGCACCAATCATTTTAAATACGATCTGCAAGACCCAAAACTTGTAGAATCATTGACGCTACATTATCCTAAAATCTAGGATCAATCTCATTACCCGGCTGCTCTCGGGAGCATCTCGAAATTCGTATCAGATCTGGACCGCACGTCAGAAGTCCGAATAATACAAAGTTATAGAATTAGGACCGCCTTACTGGGCTTGACAACCATCTCGGAAATCAAATCCAGATAGTGTCCCAGCGCTATTCGCTTGAGCTCGGAGCGAGGAGTGTGAGAAATGTGAAATTAATTAAAAATAAAATATAAATTTAGGAAATCTGGCACATGTCGCTTGCGGGTCAGTATTAATCAACCTGACCGTCAGAATCAGGCCAAATTACACCCTCAGATCAGGGATATTTCTCCAAACATATCCATGTACTCGGAATCTCCGATCGAGATCCGCTAACCGTTGAACAGAAACTGGTCCGCCACGCATGATCTGAGAACCTTACTGGAACGAAAACTTAATGGTACCTAGATCCAGTGTTAGTGAGCTTAAGTTTGACCGCACACAGAAAATGGGCCACCAGAAGTCCTCCGTTGAGTTGAAACTGACCCGCTTTGGTTATAACCTAAGTATACCTTGACCTGAAGTCTATTTCGGTGAGGTTTTAGGCTATATAAGGACCTTTAAACCCTCTCTCATTCATCCATACGAATTTGAGAAAAAACCTAGGAGAGGAGAGAGAAAGTGTGAGAGAAGTGGGAGCATCTCCCTGTCATGCTTCCCTGCTGTTATACGTGTTCAACCACTTTGTTCTAATCGCTTTTTCGGCGATTCCAGCTCCGTTCCTAGGTAACAAAACCCTAACCCTAACCTGTTTTAGGGTTTTGATAATTGTAGGTTATGAAATAGCTAACCTATTTCGTTCTATAGGTGGCCAAACTGCCGTATACGAAGGTTTAACAAACCTATCGAATTCGTTACGATTCTATGACAAAAGGTGCGGACTTTAGGTGTATAGGTTATGGTTTTCAACGCTTTCAATGTTAGATAATGATATATTCATGATCTGCATGCAATTGCACATGTACAAAGTGTTGTCTGTTTTCCGTTTCGATTAAATACGAAGAATATGGAATTTTGTGTATTCTAGGTATTTGTAGAAAGTACCGTATATGTATAAATTTTGAAAATGTGTTTGCCATGATTATTTACTGTATGAACATATTATATATGTGTATAATACTTACTTGGCGAAAGGGTTTGCCCTAATACATGTTTTTGTTAGTATACGCTATATATGTTGAAATAGTGTATTCTAAGTGTTTGTGAAAATGCTTGTGAAAGTAAGTGCTTGGATGATGGTGCTTTAGGTGGGTGTTGAGATGGGATTCTCAACTACCTTAGGAATGTATATGATTTCCTCTATGATTGGTTGTTTAATTTAACCGCTTACTATCAAACATATGTGTTTGTATTTCTTGTTTATATTGTGCTTTGTAACATACTTTATGACATGTTTGTTAACATGCTTGAATTACTTTGATTATTATGCTTTACTCCACATGGTTTTGAATAAGGATTGATTGTGATTGGGGCTATGATTATAGTCCAGACAATCGGTAACGGAATTGAATTCATGGTTGAGATTCATTTCGCCACGTAGGATGTGTCTGACGAACGCGAGTTGTACTTCGGTTGGCGACAGTGGTTGGGCCACACGAAGTGCTTATGCACTTCATGTCATTCAGTTGATTGTGCGCTCGTGCTAGTCTGACTCGTCAAGCAACCCGATGTGTCTAATGTATGTTCACCATGTTTGGACGCTACTGCTTGAACCTAGGGTACCAAACTTACCAGTGAAATCCCGTTAACCATGGTACCTCGATCCGTTAAGACTCATGAGCTGGGCATGGTGGTATGGGACACTGTGGTAGAGTTGTCGGCCTACGCTGGGGCCACGTGCCTCTCCGTAGTGTCCATTGAACAACCAGACTCATAAGCCGAATACTGTGGTATGGGACACTGTATTCGAGCTGTTGGCCTACAATGATTGGTGACGAGCCCTTTGTAGTGACCTCGAGCATATCTGAATTTACGGTAAGGCAATGACTTTTGCTGCGGTGAATAGAGTAAGAACTAAGCCTGTATCAATTTAGTGATGAACTGTTAAAAGGGTGATGGGGGAGTGGTGTAACGGTTCCGTGTAACAGCCCTGACAACCCTTGCAGCGACCTAAAACACATCATCGTATGAGATTAACTAGGACTGATGACCCTAGAATGGATCATGTTTGGGAATGATACAAGGGAGGTACCTTAGTTTTCCCAATACTGTTGTTTGAAATGGACTAATAACAACTCGGTAATCATGCTCATCATCGCATTGCATGTGCCTAGAAGATATGGAGCACTGAGGAATGCAAGCATGCCGCGAACGTAAGATGGTGTCGCATGAGGGAGTATGTCGGTGAGGGCATGCATCATGACTGCATTCATACTTGCATTAACAAGAGTATTTAGAATTGTTTGATTGTACTCCTTTATCATTACTGCTTGACTGAGTTGATAACATGTTAACCTATGCTTTATTGTTCCACTGAGTTGATCACTCACTCCCACGTTACGGGACGGTGTTGTACACACCAACCAGACTTGTTTGAGTTTCAGATGATGGCGATGCTGCAAATCGGAGCCGAACTCTTATGAGGATGAGGAGGATTCCTCCTTTAAGCAGTTTCAGGCGGGTTCCTGTGAGCCGTGTCCTGATCAACGGGGCTTTCTGGGATATTGACTAGATAACCTTACACAACTTGGTATAATTTGAAATTGTACTTGTAAATAGTTAACCTGGTAACATTATCACACTCTGGAGACTCACCACAATTTTTATATTTTATATATCTATCACAGTCTTCCGCTTGCAATCTCACTTGTCTCTAGAGTATGATATGTTGTTTTGGCTTAATCTCACTCATGTTCAATGCACTAATACAGACAACATTCAATCATCATTCATTTTGTTGCATAAGTGATGCGTTGGAACTCGGGAGTTGAGTTTATGCTCGACCCCCGATTTTTAGGGTGTTACAGTTTAAGTTATAGGTTTTGGGATTTGAGAATGGGTTCGGGTTTAAGTTATAGGTTTTGGTTTTGGTTTTGGTTATAGGTTTAGGTTAAGGTTTAGGTTTAGGTTTAGGTTATAGGTTTTGGGATTTGAGAATGGGTTTAGGTTTAGGTTATAGGTTTTGGTTTTGGTTTTGGTTTTGGTTTTGGTTATAGGTTTTTGGATTTGAGAATGGGTTATGGTTTAAGTTAAGGAAATCAGTTTCAGGTTCGGGATTGGGTTTAAGTTTGGGTTTTCAAAGTTTATGTTTAGGTTTAGGTTAGGAATTTGAGATTAGGATTAGGTGTAGGTTTAGCTTTAGAGAATTGAGTTTAGGTTATAGGTTTAGGGAAAGGTTAGGTTTAGGTTATAGGTTTTAGGATTTGGGAATAGTTTTAGGTTATAAGTATAGGTTTAGGTTAGGTTATAGGTTAAGGTTTAGGAATTTGAGTTTAGGTTATAGGTTTAGGTTTAGGTTTAGAGATTTGAGTTTAGGTTATAGGTTTAGGTTTAGGTTTGGGTTTTGGTTTTGGGATTTGAGAATGGGTTCGGGTTTAGGTTATAGGTTTTGGTTTCGATTTAGGTTATAAGTTTTGGGATTTGATAATGGGTTTGGGTTTAGGTTATAGGTTTTGGTTTAGGTTATAGGTTTTTGGATTTGAGAATGGGTTTGGGTTTAGGCTATAGGTTTTAGGTTATAGGTTTTGGGATTTGAGAATGAGTTCGGGTTTAGGTTATGTTTTTGGTTTTGGTTTAGGTTATAGGTTATAGGTTTTGGTTTAGGTTACAGGTTTTGGGATTTGAGAATGGGTTCGGGTTTAGGTTATAGGTTTTGGTTTTGGTTTAGGTTAAGGTTTAGGTTTAGGTTATAGGTTTTGGGATTTGAGAATGGGTTCAGGTTTAGGGTATAGGTTTTGGTGTTGGTTTAGGTTATAGGTTTTGGGATTTGAGAATGGGTTCGGGTTTATGTTATTGGTTTTGGGATTTGATAATGGGTTTGGTTTTAGGTTATAGGTTTTGGTTTAGCTTATAGGTTTTGGTTTAGGTTATAGGTTATAGGTTTAGGTTAAGGTTTAGGTTTAGGTTATAGGTTTTGGGATTTGAGAATGGGTTCAGGTTTAGGTTATAGGTTTTGGTGTTGGTTTAGGTTACAGGTTTTGGGATTTGAGAATGGGTTCAGGTTTAGGTTATAGGTTTTGGTTTTGGTTTAGGTTATAGGTTTTTCGATTTAAGAATGGGTTATGGTTTAGGTTATAGGTTTTTCGATTTAAGAATGGGTTATGGTTTAGGTTATAGGTTTTTCGATTTAAGAATGGGTTATGGTTTAGGTTAAGGAAATCGGTTTCAGGTTCGGGATTGGGTTTAAGTTTGGGTTTTCAAGTTTAGGTTTAGGTTTAGGTTAGGGAGTTAAGATTAGGATTAGGTGTAGGTTTAACTTTAGGGAATTGAGTTTAGGTTATAGGTTTAGGGAAAGGTTAGGTTTAGGTTATAGGTTTTGGGATTTGGGAGTAGTTTTAGGTTATAAGTATAGGTTTAGGTTAGGTTATAGGTTAAGTGTAAGTGCTATGGTCTCATGCTCCTTTGGTTGTCAAATTTTGTTGTGTCAAAACATCTATTTGTGTCTTGTGCTTGTATGGTGATTTATATGTATTCAAGACACTGCATAAACACTTCATGACATTGGATGTCTTTAAGATATACAAAGTGTACTTCATCATCCTATCAATGTTTAAAGCTACAATGTTGAAGTTCAAGTCTCAAGAAACAACTTCAAGACTCAAGAAATGACTTCAAGACTCATAAGCAACGCATAAAGTAGTTTTCACGCTGATGAAGATCTCAAGATTAAAGCTACAACAAGTTCAAGATCTCAAGCTTGATATGGTTCAAATATCTACATTCGTTGAATGGTTGAAGTTCAATGTCCATACGACATGTTTTCAGGTTTGACTGACCTTAGGTTGACCTTATAAGTAGGTCACTTTGGATACATAAATCAAATGTTTATTTTACATAAGTTTGGTCTATTCTACGACCAGTCCTAGCTCCTGTTCGACCAGTCCTAGCATTGGTTCGACTAGTCCAAGAAATTCCTCGAACAGTCCTAAGTTGTTGAAGATTTTCAGAATTTTTTGGTACACCTACGACCAGTCCTGGAGGTCCTTCGACCGGTCGTAGGAGTGTCTTTGACTCGTTCTCGACCAGTTGTAGGGCTACGACTCAAAGTCCAGCAAGCTAATCTATGGTCCTACGACAAGTCGTAGAGAGATATGACCAGTCGCAGGTGACCCACGACCAGTCGTAGGCTTCCCACGACCAGTCGTGGAACGACTTTCAAAGATCGCGCTCAATATTTCAAATATCCGTTAGAGCTACGACCAGTCGAAGGTTTCTAAGACCAGTCGTAGACGCGATTTTTGTTTCTATAAATTGAACACGAAATTCAGAGTTTTCACAATTCAACTCGATTCAATTCAAGAAATTTCAAGTGATCACTCTGAGATAAGTTTGTGTTTATTTTAAGCTACGTTGTGCTTATTTAATATTCCTTTTTGCTAGCTTATTTAATTTAATTTTGTTTTTGTATTCCAATCTTATTTGAAAAGAGGAATTACCTTATTCCTTCTTCTTGGAATCAAAATCAAATATAGCTACGCCCAACTAGTTAAAATCTAAAATCTATTAGAATTTAGAACCATATTAAAGTGAGTATTGAAAATTGAACTTTGACATTCAATCATCTACTCCGATTGGTTCTACCGGGCTGCTACGAAAAGGAGAAATCCAGGTATTTTACAATTCTGTAAAATTTCATTACTTTTGGTTTTGTTTGAGGTTAAGCCAGAAAAATCTCATTGTATTGGTTATCTGAGGAGAGCCAGAAAACTCAGAAAAGAGGGGTTTTTGAATTATGTAAGCCCGAGTGAAAAAGACACAATTGTAAAGGTTTTGGGTGAACCTGTGAAAACCTATTTGATAGTGAACGCTAATATCCCCTGTGTGAGGATATTAGGAGTGGAGTAGCATTCTGTGTGGCTGTTGAAAGACAGTTGGTGTACACACAGGCAAACCACTATAACTCTTTGTCTTGTGGATTGAATGCTTGCTTAATTTTCATATCTTTTATCATTCAATTGTGTGGAATGTACAAGTGGATGTGAATGTTGTAACTATTTACATTTCAAGCAAGTGTGGGGATTGTTGTAATAATTTAGATCTATATTTCTGCACTTAATTTCAATTCCTTGCTATTCATTTATTTCTATTAAAATTGAGTCCTTGATCCAAAAGATGTTCTAGAAATAAGGTTGTCCTACCATAAGCCCTTGTTTATTATGGTGTAAGGTTGTCCTTAGAACTGAATTTGTATCAATCTCTCAATACTTATTTATCAAGGTGATTTGATTTCAGCATTGTGAATTGATTTATAATTGTAAGGCTATTGGTTTATTTTATTTCCGCTGATTTTATTTTAATTTGGCATAGTCCTATTCACCCTCCCCCCTCTAGGACATATAGCTTGGCCTTTTCATTAAGGTTTAGGGATTTGAGTTTAGGTTATAGGTTTAGGTTTAGGTATAGGTTTAGGTTTAGAGATTTGAGTTTAGGTTATAGGTTTAGGTTTAGGTTTAGGTTTGCGTTTGGGTTCTGGGATTTGAGAATGGGTTCGGGTTTAGGTTATAGGTTTTGGTTTCGGTTTAGGTTATAAGTTTCGGGATTTGATAATGGGTTCGGGTTTAGGGTATAGGTTTTGGTTTAGGTTATAGGTTTTGATTTAAGTTAAGGTTTTGGTTTAGTTTATAAGTTTTGATTTAGGTTGAGGTTTTGGTTTAGGTTTAGGTTATAGGTTTTGGGATTTGAGAATGAGTTCGGGTTTAGGTATAGGTTTTGGTTTTGGTTTAGGTTATAGGTTTTGGGATTTGAGAATGGGTTCGGGTTTATTATAGTTATTATAGGTTTAGGTGTTAAGGTTTAAGTTTAGGTTGTAGGTTTTGGGATTTGAGAATGAGTTCGGGTTTAGGTTATAGGTTTTGGTTTTGGTTTAGGTTATAGGTTTTGGGATTTGAGAATGGGTTCGGGTTTAGGTTATCTGTTTTGGTTTTGGTTTAGGTTATAGGTTATAAGTTTAAGTTAAGGTTTAGGTTTAGGTTATAGGTTTTGGGATTTGAGAATGGGTTCAGGTTTAGGTTATAGGTTTTGGTGTTGGTTTAGGTTATAGGTTTTGGGATTTGAGAATGGGTTCGGGTTTAGGTTATAGGTTTTGGTTTTGGTTTAGGTTTAGGTTATAGGTTTTTGGATTTGAGAATGGGCTATGGTTTAGGTTAAGGAAATCGGGTTCAGGTTCGGGATTGGGTTTAAGTTTGGGTTTTCAACTCTAGGTTTAGGTTTAGGTTTGGGAGTTGAAATTAGGTTGGGTTTTCAAGTTTACGTTTAAGTTTGGGTTTTCAAGTTTAAGTTAAGGTTTAGGTTTAGGTTATAGGTTTTTGGATTTGAGAATGGGTTCGGGTTTAGGCTATAGGTTTTGGTTTTGGTTTAGGTTATAGGTTCTAGGCTTAGGTTTAGGTTGTAGGTTATAGGCCTAGGTTAAGGTTTAGGTTTAGCTTATAGGTTTTGACTTAAGTTTTAGGTTATAGGTTTAGGTTTTGGTTTAGGTTTTGGTTTAGGTTATAGGTTTAGGTTTATGTTATAGGTTTTTCAATTTGAGAATGGGTTCGGGTTTAGGTTAAGGGTGTGGTCCCTGCAAATACAAATATAAACATGGCCTGTCTAAATAGTCGGGCCCTTCCAATGCCATCCATAGGAAATGGACAGCTTCATCATGGTCATAACAACGGTTCCCGCCTTCCAGGGACCTCCGCTTATCCGGATAGCTCCGACGCACATCCGGGTCTGCTCCATTAATTTCAAGCAAATACATAAACAGGGTCTGTCCAAATGGCCAGGCCCCTCCAATGTTGTCCATAGGAAATGGACAGCTTCATCATGGTCATAACAGCGGTTCCCACCTTCCATGGACCCCCGCTCTTCCGGATAGCTCCGACGCACATCCGGGTCTGCTCCATCAATTTCGAGCAGTGGTTCATAAATATGGCCAGGCCACTCCAATCATGTGCATTCTTAACAAGAGACGTACCAGATGTTTGAATCTGAAATATGTATTTACACATAAAATGGCATTGGGAATCGTTTCTCAAAATCGCAGACTGTTTTGTTTTGAAACTCGTTCATCTCACTTGAAAACCTGTCACATAATGAATAACTGTAACCACAATGATAACTATTGTGAATGCATTATAATGAACAAATTATTATTATTATTAGCCACATCTCAAGGAAATCTATCGACACACTTAAATCAAATTATTGGGACGACTTGTCTATTGAAGAGTGGAAGCTGGTAGTGAAACTGAAGACTCTCTTCAAGATACAATAAGCTAGAAAAGAAAAGATAAAGAAAAAAGAAAAAACCAACATTGAAGGTTAATACTAATACAAAAACGACATCTGCTAGAAGGGATTAACTTGTAAGAAAGTTAATCCTGACGGATGGAACTAAATAATATGGTAAAGCATTTTAAATTTTAAATCATGGTTGTCTATTCGAATTCTATGAAACTCAAATATCAATTATAGTTTAACAGTGTTTCATTTATTTTTATTTTTTTTTTTCAATTTCCAACTTTGGAGCAGGGAAATAAAACATATATTGGTCTGGATGGATTATAGCTGATCAGATTTTTGTATCATCAACATGGCATAAACATATGCAATTCTTGAACTTCTAGGTTCACCAATCTATAAATAGCAACAGTTCTACATTATCCCTCATTTAACAAATAAGCTCTTACCAGTTTATACAACTAAAAATAAATGAGAAAGAAGTTGATGAATAGCATTCAAGATAGAAAGGTAAGCAATCATTAACATGAGGGAAAAGTATTTACCCTGGTGAAAGGCCCTGGGGCATCCATCACAAAGTAGAAGATCTCCAAAATCTGCACATATTGTGCAAAGGTCATCATTGTCACTGGCAGAAAGCTTCTGAACTTTAAACCCAACATACACCCAAACCCACAGTTACAAAGCCCACAATTTCGAGTCAACCTGCTGGATTTTAGAACTATGATCAGGACATCTTGAGCAAACATTCTCACTGTAGCTAGAGGCATAAATGCATCCAACCAAAAAATGCACAAAAAAGGGAAGAGTTTATGGAACTAACCTGCAATAGGAAAGGCATATGTGTGATAACAATAATCTATGTATGGCAAAATTTCAGCATGAAGATAATTGAAATTGTAATAACTTGCTAGTTCATGCTTCATATAGGTGGTGCTTGAACTAGCCTTTTCAACCATCCAAAGCAAAGAATTTTCACCTACTAGGCAAGTTCTAAATCATCCTCTGGTTGCCAAAAATTTTAGTTTACGACATCTTTTATTTCTTGAGATCCTATCAAGTGAACTAGCAATCCGGAGTTCTTAGAAGTTGAAAATCTTAAGAAAACAGCAAGTGGATTGGAGAAGTGTTTGTTCTGATGCATAGAAATGTCTCACTGTGACATGCTCAGAATTTTTAATAACAAATAGGAGAAGTATCCTTTTTACATTTACATGAATACACAAGCGATGGAGATTAAATATGAATGCTTGATCCAGAATCAATTTTCAGTCCAAAGCTGGAATCAGCCATTTCATGCAAAAACCAAACATGAATGACAAAAATAAGCACACAAATGAAAGTAGATGCAACACAGAAGTGAACCAGACCAGTCGACAATATGGGTAAGACAAACTTACCTTATACCTTTCAAACCTAGCATCTTCAGCATCCCCATTGAGAGAAAAGTGACAACTCTTCCCACATGACATAATGTCACTGGATGAAGAAACAAAACATCCAATGTATGCAATGGATGCAATTACATTAGATGGAAGCAGTTATAGAGAAATCAATGGCCTGATTTTGGCTAACAAATATTGTTTATCCGATGTCCATCTTACATAACAAGATGCAAAGTGGCCATCACATTACATAACAAGTAATCTTTCTTGATGGGTTTTTACTCCCTGGTCAATCATTAATCTTTGTTGAATTCTTTTTCTTTATTTATTTACATCACCATCATCATCATCCTAGCCTCATCCCACCATTTTGGCGTTGGCTATATGATCATGCTTTGTCAATCATATTCCAAACAGAAATTCTCATGATATACCAAACAGAAAACTAGTTGTTAGTATAGATGGGGTAGATGTGAATTACCTATGCCCAATTTCCCGAGATATATATGTCACCTGCATCTTAAAAAACCCACATGTGCCACATAGGTTAGTTTTAATCTATGAGTATATATAGGATGTCTACACATGCGAACATGACTAATATGTACAACAACACATGCTTCTTCATACAAATGAAAAATGGAAAAAAAAAATGACTATACAAATCAACACTCTTATATGCTATATTTTTAGCTCCTGAAATGAAGAATTTTCAGTAGAATATGGGTGTTGTTAAGGAAAAGACTAGACTGGTGTGGTAACAGACTCATCTATGGCAAAGAAATACATTCAACAACCTGTTTTATGCAATTAAGTGGCGATGTTGTTCAAGAGCCAAAACCCGTTGATAAAAGCATTACAAGGATACAGGATGTTGCAAGCAATCATGCTTTAAGTATGCATTGTTGGGGTGAGGAAATGTGCTCTTTTATAATCATTTAGAAAAATAATAAGTGCATATATATACACCAGTTGTAAACTTGATATATTTAAAATTTGGCAATGGCTACCCTTTGTTAAAAGAAACAAAATTCCTCACGTTTTCTAAAAGAAAAAACACTAAAGAATGCCATCAAACTACCTGGAAATCAAAGGTAGTGAAATTGTGTGACAGTTGAGAATGTGAATATTGACTAGAAGAGTAATCACCAGTACACTCAATGAAGATCATGATATGATATTTTTCATTCCTCACGGCACATAACCTGCCCAATAGTTTGTAGTTTCTAAATAAAAAGATGCCCCCCATACCAATGTAAAAAAGAAAATTCAGGAAAACAACTTTAAGTAATTTCCTTGCAAAGATAAAACTTGTGCAAGTTATTTTACCCTTACAAAATGCAAAGATAAAATACTAGAAATGGTATGAATAGCCTTTTCCAAATGTACGCTAGATTCAAAGATTTGTTGTCAGTTTCTAAATATTTACAAGCTTATTCTAGTTCTGTGTTCACCTTCAAGATCATCAAATCTCCATGCTAGGGTGTTATTACTCACAGTAGCATCCCACCAACAAATGGATATAAAGTTTCAGAGCCTGGAAGATTAAAGCTTGCTGCCATGAGTTGGAAGCCCATTGCTACTGCCTGAATCAGTCAAAAAACATAATAGCAAAGGTCAAATTTTAGAAGTGTATGACTTTGTTCCAGATGGCGACAGCTAATTAATCACAAAAAAATTGAGAATTTTTTCTCCAACAAACAATTTTTGGAAACATGTTACCATTGAAAACCTTAAATTTGTTGTGCCAAATTGCACCAACCAAGAACCTGTCTCCAATATAATCCTTTCCTAGAGGCCAACTAAGCCCCCCTAGTAAACAGAGTCAGCTTCAGGTGGAAATCCTTATTGAGGCATAATGTATCTGCGATGAAATGCCGCTTTGTGATTAGTTCAACCTGTAACATGTATCGGACTAAATATCAATCTAAGAATCCAAAATTTTGTATCTGATTACTCTTTATGGAAAAGATCTATTTCATTTAGAAATTTTGTTTCATGCTAATTGCAGACGCCCCTACATTCACTAATTACACAAGCACGTGAGAATCTTACCTGCATTTCAGTTGTAATGCTAAAGAGAGTGTCAATCTTGATATGAAGGCTCTCATTTTACCAATTTATAATCTATTCCTTGAGAGTCGTGAGAGAGAGAGAGTCGTCGGGAGAGGGAGAGGGAGAGAGAGAGTCGTTGAGAGAGGGAGAGAGTCGGGAGCGAAATGGAAATCGCTTTTTGTTTTTATTTTTATATGGAAACATCTGCGGGCCCGCTTTTTAAGTAGCACTGATGCATGGTGTACCCAAAGTGCCGGTTTTACCCATTTTTGTTGTAGTGATCATCTCCTCTCTGAAAGGAAAAAATAGCCTAATTTATCATATTAATCCCACACATCCAAGTTTGCTCTGATTGATAATTGAATTTGAATTTGAATAGTATGTAGATTGATAATTGAATTGAATCACAGGAATTAAAGCTTAACAGAGATGAATTGAAAAAAAAAAATAGACCAAAACTGCAAATTCAGATGATTTTGAGTCTGAATTAAAATACATGATATGCAATGCCAACCTCATTCAAATTAGAATAATGATACCTGATTCAAGATCATTTTTCTTCCCATTTTTCTTTGTTTCCTTTAGTTCAATTCAATTAACCATGCCTTGCATCCAAACACGCCTTACGTTTAATATAACAACGTCGCCAAAATCTGTGGCCCATAAGACATGCATTGACATGTGGGTCCACTTTACATTTCTTTTTGTCAATGAAAAAACATAGCTTAACCATTCGGTTTGTGCTTTGGGTGTATTTAGTAGTGGACTGTCTTTTATTTATACATTCAGACAAGAGAAAAAAAGTTAGTAATCCGGCAGAGTTGATGGATGAAAGGCAGGCACTTAAAAATTGCTAAAAAAATTACATACCTGGAATGCAAGTAATTAAGTTAAATTGTCCAAACCTGGAATGCACGTGGATGGCAGGGCTCACACGCGTGTGGAATTAGTATATCTCTTTCCAAATTTGGCAAACTTGGCTTCAAAGGCCTGCTTTTCCATAGCATCAAGGCTATCCATTAATTTCAACCAAAAAAAGAATGGTAAATCAAACTTGCATAGAAGTATGAACTCAGATTGACATTCGTAGAGATTCCAAAAGAAAACAGAAAAGTGCAGATGAAACAACATTTTTTTCATCTGGCTAAAATAAAAGAATTAGTTCTTTTGCCATTAGCCAAAGTAACAACATTTTTTTAAAAGAAAAAGATGTAAAAGAAACCTCTTTCAAAGCTACACCTGGAATTACAACAAAATGAAACAAAAATAGATGTGTTTTTATGATTTGTTCTAGCTAGAAATAAAAATAAAAATAGTTCTCATGCGATTAGCCAAAATCGCTTTCAAAGCACCTTGATTCCTTGTTCTTTGTACGAGTAAGGTAAGATAGAGTCAGTTTAAATTGCCAATGCTTTCTCAATGTATATAAACTCACAAGATTGTTATTTGTAATTCAAGTGAAGTATCAAGGAAGGAGATGGGCTGACTGTTTGGCATCCCATCACAAAAATACGTTGTGGGTGTGAGGAACCGTATGGTGATATGCAAGTTTGTACATGTAGGAGCCCTGATTTAGGAATCCCGACCCTTGATCTAAAGGAATCCATAATAGACGCGTGATTAGATGATTATAACACTTGGATTATTGGCCCATCCAAATGGTTTGAGAAAAGCCATTTAGGGCCCGTTTGGCCGGGTGGATTGAAAGGGATTGAATGGTATTAGGGTGGATGGCATGGATTTCTAGGTAATGACGGTGTTGTTAGTGGATTGTCTTGAGATCTATAGGATTGCTATCTCCCTGGATTGCTATATCCAGTCTGTTTGGCACGCCCGGCCAATCCCGGGGTTAAACCTTCCTACCCCTTCCAATCCCTCGAACCAAACACGTCTCATGCAAATTTGAATGGATTAAGGTGGATTGGATGGGATTTAAAGGTAATGATGGTGTAGTCAGTGGATTGTCTTAAGGCCCATGGGATTGGGATTAGATCACCGACTCTGTTTGGCACGGCCGGTCAATCCCGGGATTTAACTTCCAATCCCTTCCAATACCATCCAATCCCTTCCAATCCAACCGGCCAAACGGGCCCTTAGAATCCCATGAGGCTCTCAGTCAGATTGGTCCGGTTGGCTAGCAATGTACATAAATAGGGGCCCCACACATCAGGCCTCACTCACATCAAATTAAATAAAAATAAAAATAAAAAAAGAATGGGGGAGAATGTAACGACCTGTAAATTTCCGTACATTGGGTCGAGTACCACCTCGACCAGAAATCACGTAGGATTAAATCCTTTAGAAATTTAACAAAGTTAACTAAGTACCAAACTCGGTTAGCCATGAAATCCGTTGGGATCGCTTTAAATACGATCTGCAAGACCCAAAACTTGCAGAATTAGTGACTCTAGGTTACCCTAAAGTCTAGAGCCAAACTCATTACCCGTCTACTCTCGGGACTGAAACGAAACTTCGTATGAGGTCTAGATCGCACATCGGGAGTCCGATTAACACGAAGGTAAGGAACCAGGACCGCCCCACTGGGCTTGACAATCATCTCAAAAATCAGATGATTCCGATGTCCCACGACCATTCTTTTCGATCCGGAGCGAGGGAGTGTGAAAAACACAAATTCCATCCCAAAATAAATATCTGGAATAGTGATCTGGCATCATTTGGTTGCGCGTCAGTATTAAGCAACCTGACCGTCGGAATCAGACCAAATTACACCCTCGGATTAAGAAAAATTTCAGGAACATTTACATGTACTCAGAATTTCTGATCGTGGCCCACTGACCGTTGAACTGAAAGTGGTCCGCCACGTGCGATCTGGGAATCTGATCGAGTCGAAAACATAATCCCATGTAGATCCATAGATGGTGAGCTTAAGTCTGACGTTTGGCTCAAGGAGGGCCACCAGAACATCCCTTGTGAGCTTGGAAAGTGGCGAACTGCCTATATATGCAGCCACCCTTGAACCTGAGTCTATTTTGGACATGATTTTGGCTATAAAAGGGGCTTAGAACAGCCCCTCTCACAGCCATACGAATTTGGGAGCAAACCCTTAGAGAGAGAGAGAGAAAAGAGAGAGAAAGGCTTGGAGTTCGAAGCCGATCTTCCTCCTGCTGCTTCCACTCATCACACGGCCTACACCGCCTTATTCCAGGTGTTTTCCCGGCGGTGTCCATCCCATTTGAAGGTAAGAAACCCTAACCCTAGGTCTGATTTCAGGTTGGATAGTGGTAGGTTATGAAAAAGCTAATCGGTTACGCTCTTTAGGCTAGGAAACTCTCGTATACGGAAGCTCAAATACCCTTGCTGATTTGTTGGAATTCCAAGGGCTGAGGTGAGGACTTTAAACGTATAAGTTACGTTTTTCAACGCTTTCAATGTCAGATCATGATAGATTCATGATCTGCGTGTAAATGCACATGTACAAAGTGCTTTCCGTTTCCTGTTTCGATTAACGTTGTAGAATATGGAATTTCACATACTCTAGATATACGTAGAAATACCGTATACGTATTTTTCTTGGGAAAATGGTTGACATGTTTATTTAATGTATGATTATATAACATATGGATAAAATACTAGTTTGGCGAAAGGAATCGCCGAAATACATGTTCCTGTGTAAATGCCTAGTATGTTGAAATTGTGTATTCTAGAAATACCGCATATATGTGGATTTTAGAAATGCTATTGTGATGATTATTTACTGTATGATTATGAAATACATGGGTAAAATACTCACGCGGCGTAGGGACAGCCCTAACACGTACTTTGTTAAGATACGTCATGTATGTTGAGATAGTGTATTCTAAGTATTTGTGAAAATGCTCGTGTGTGTAAATGATCACGTACTAGTGCCTTAGAGAGGTGCTGACATGGGATTCCCGACTCCCTTAGTGACATGTAGGATTCCCTCCATGCGGTGGTTCGCTAGAACCACTCACCTGTAATGTGTATGTAATTGTATCCCTATGTGGATAGTGCCTTACTACGTGCTTCACAACATGCTTTGCAAAATGCTTTACTTCATGTTTTACCTCATGCTTGATAACATGCCTACTAACATGCTTGTATTGCTTGTTTATCATGCTTTACTTCACATGCTATCGATGAAAACTGTTTGAGTTTGGGACTATGTATATAGTCCAAACATTCGGTATCAGACTTGCGATTGTGGCTGAGATTCATGTCGCCACAAAGGACGTGTCTGGCGAACCCGAGTCGTACTTCGGTTGGCGATAGTGGTTGGCCACACGGAGTGCTTTCGCGCTCCATATCGCTCAACTTGTGGTGCGCTCGAGCTAGTCAGGCTCGTCAAGTAAACCGAAATGTACTTATGTGTTCACCCTGTTTGGTCGCTACTGCTTGAACCTAGGGTACCAAACTTACCAGTGGCAATCCCCGTTTAACCATGGTACCTAGATTCGCTAAGTCGCATGAGCCGGGCATGGTGGTATGGGACACCGTGGTCGAGCTGTCGGCCTATGCTGGGGCCATGTGCCTCCCCGTAGTGACCATTGCGCAACCAACTCGTGAGCCGAATACGGTGGTATGGGACACTGTATTCGAGTTGTCGATACTTCGGCGAGAGCCGAGTACGGTGAGATTTGTGCTCGTGCTGACGGGCGACGAGTCCTCCGTAGTATCATCGAGTACACTCCAAGGGTCTGTGATTGGCCACGAGTCTTTCACAGCAACTAGAGTGTGAGTTGAGCCGAGTACGGTGAGACCTGTACTCGAGCTGACGGCTAGTGATTGAGCCGAGTACAGTGAGACCTGTACTCGAGCTGACGGCCAGCAATTGAGCCGCATACGGTGAGATCTGTATCCGCGCTGACGGGTGACGAGCCCTTTGCGATGCCTTCACTACGCTTCTCAAACCATAATATCGTCTGATATTAACTAGGACTGACGACCCTAGAATGGATCATGTTTGGGAATGATACAAGGGAGGTACCTTAATTTCCTAATACTGCTGATTGAAATGGACTAATAAAAACTTGGTAATCATGAGCATCATCGCACCGCATGTGCTTTGTAGATGTGGCGCACTGAGGGAGTAAGCATTCGCGAACGTAAGATGATGTCGCTTGAGGGTGGTTTGGCAAGGGCATACAGCATCATGTCATATCATTTTTGCACTTAACAAGAGTAGTTAGAAATGCTTGATTTGTACTGCTTTATCATTACTGCTTGATTGATTTGATAACATGTTAACTTATGCTTTATTGTTCCACTGAGTTAGCTACTCACTCCCACGTTACGGGACGGTGTTTGTAACACCCACCAGACTCTGTCGCAGGTGTAGATGGCGCCTTGGTTCAGGAGCCGGAGCCCGACTTTGATGAGGACCAGGAGGAGTTCTCCTTCATGCAGTATTCTGACGGCTTTGCTTAGGCCGGCTGCATCGCGGGATTTTCAGGGCCTCTCTTGAGGATTGTATTTTGGTTTTTGACTTAGAAACAATACATGTATATTGGTACTCAGCTAGTACTCATACTCTGGAGTTCAGAAAATTTTGTTACTTTACATACTTAAATATAAAATTTCAGTCTTCCGCTTGCCTTTATACAATTGAACTGGAGTATGAATTACTGTTTTGGTATAATCTCATTCATGTTTATTGCGCTAACTCAGACAACATTTAACCAGCATTGTGTATGTTGCATAAGTGATGCGTTGGAACTCGGGAGTTGAGTTTATACTCGACCCCCGAATTTCAGGGCGTTACAGAGAAGGAAGAAGGGAACAAGGGGAGTGGACTCACTTCGGCCGGTGGAAGGTTGGATGGCCGGATGGGTTGGCCTCTTCTCGTCGAGCTCCTCTCCACGTCTCTCCCTCTATCTGTATGAGAATGGAAGAAGGGGAGGAGGTAGGACGGTATGAGAGAGAGAAAGAGAGAGAGATAGAGAGAGGAGAGTTAGGGCCGCACGCCCTAGCTCATATGAGAGAGAGGGTTTAGGAGTTTTGGGAGGTGGGGCGTGCGCGTGGGAGATAAGGGTGGGTGGGATTTCGTTTCGGGGATGACGGACGACACTTTAAGTGCCTAGTTTTAGCACTCGTGGGGCCCACCGTGATGTATGTTATTTATCCACGCCGTCCATTCATTTTAACGGATCATTTTAACAGTTGATCCAAAAAAGGAGTCAGATCAAAGCTGTAAGCGGACTACATAACATATTAATGATGGAAATTTATTTTTTATTATTTCTTTGTAACATCCCGGATTTTCGCCAACCTGGAATTAGACGTCCTTAGGCGATGGGTCAATCCTAACACAGGTTTAACTTCCCAAACGCTCAATTCAAAGCCTCAAATCCCGTCTTAAACCATTTTCTTCACAAATCCCACCCTTCACTACCTTGTGCTTTCAATTTTTCAAAACACTTTCGCCCTAGACACTAACTTAAACTAGCTAAGTAGTAAAACTTGGATCACTTTATATACAAACTACAAAGGCCTAAGTACCATCTCAACCAGAAAACAATTAGGATTAAATCCTTTAGAAATTTAACAAAGTTAACTAAGTGCAAACTCGATTAGCCATGAAATCCGTTGGGATCGCTTTAAATACGATCTGCAAGACCCAAAACTTGCAAAATCAGTGACTCTAGGTTACCCTAAAGTTTAGAACCAAACTCATTTCCCGTCTGCTCTCGGGAATGAAACGAAACTTCGTATGAGGTCTAGATCGCACATCGGGAGTCCGATTAACACGAAGCTAAGGAACCAGGACCGCCCCATTGGGCTTGACAATCATCTCAAAAATCAGCTCCGACCGATGTCCCACGGTCATTTATTTCGATCCGGAGCGAGGGAGTGTGAAAAACACTATTCCCTTTGAAATTAAAATATCTGGAATAGTGATCTGGCACCTTTCGCTTGCGCATCAGTATTAAGCAACCAGACCGTCAGAATCAGACCAAATTACACCCTCGGATCAGGAAAAATTTCAGGAACATTTACATGTACTTGGAATTTCGGATCGTGGCCCACTGACCGTTGAACTGAAAGTGGTCCGCCACGTGCGATCTGGGAATCCGATCGAGTTAAAAACGTAATCCCTCATAGATCCATGTGTGGTGAGCTTAAGTCTGACGTTTGGCTCAAGGAGGGCTATCAGAACCTCTCTTTTGAGCTGGACAAGTGGCGAATATCCTATATTAGCAGTAACCCTTGAACAGGAGTCTATTTCGGTGAAGTTCTAGGCTATATAAGGACCTTAAACCCTCTCCCATTCCAGCCATACGAATTTGGATTTGAGAGAGGGAAAAGAGAGAGAAAGTGAGGGAGAAGTGGGAGAATCTCCCTGCCGTCGTTCCCTGCCACCACACGGGCTGCACCATCCCTTTCTCATCACTTTCCCGGCGATTCCAGCCCCGTTTCTAGGTAAGAAACCCTAACCCTAATCTGTTTTGGAGTTTAGACTGTTGTAGGTTGTGAAATAGCTAACCTATTTCGTTCTCTAGGTTGCCAAACTGCCGAATACGGAAGCTTAGCAAACCTATCAACTCCGTTACGATTCTACGACCAAAGGTGCGGACTTTAGGTGTATAGGTTACGTTTTTCAACGCTTTCAATGTCAGATAATGATAGATTCATGATCTGCATGCAATTGCACATGTACAAAGTGCTTTCCGTTTCCTGTTTCGATTAACATTGTAGAATATGGAATTTCACATACTCTAGATATACGTAGAAATACCGTATACGTATTTTTTTTGGAGAAGTGTTTAACATGTTTATTTAATGTATGATTATACTATATATGGATAAAATACTAGTTTGGCGAAAGGAATCGCCGTAATACATGTTCACTTGTAAATGCTACGTATGTTGAAATTGTGTATTCTAGAAATACTGTATACGTATAAATTTTGGAGATGTATGTATCATGATTATTTGCTGTAGTAATATATTATACATGGATAAAATACTAGCTTGGCTAAAGGATAACCCTAATACATGTTTTACTAACATACACCATGTATGTTGTAATAGTGTATTCTAAGTGTTTGTGGAAATGGCTGAATGAGTATGGAATTCTCATTCATGCTCGCCATGACTAATTGTCATGGATTCATGATTGTTATATTGGCGATACCCCCTTTGACGAAAGGATTTGCCCTAAATCACGCCACGGCCATTATACCCTATTTATGCTAAAATGTGTGGCCCAAGTGTTTGTGGAAATGACTGAATGGATATGGAACTTGGATTCCTACTTGCCATGACTATCCGTCGTGGGTGTACGCGTATTATGATTGGGGCAACTCCCTAGTGAAAGGATTTGGCCTAATGCCTATGTGATCGACATATGTCATGTATGTGATGTATGTAAGTTCAAGTATAACTTGAAATGTCTGAGTGAGTAGTAGTTAGCAAATTGTAATGTATAAGGGTGTTGAGACATGATTCTCAACCTCTATAAACTATGTGTATGATCTCCTTTGATAGTTGTGTGATTAGGAATTGAACATGTACAAACTCATGCTTGTGTTGTGATTCATAACATGCTCAACTGCTTTATGATTTTAACTATGTGATGCATATGTTTAATCTATATTTACGTTGTATGATCCGTCATGGGTGATGGGGGAGCGGAGCAACGAGTGCGTGCAACAGCCCTGGCAGCCCTAAACGGATAATACCAGACTGATTGGAAGATTTGAATCCTGATCTATTACTGCTTTATATCTCTGTAATTGATTGTGTTTGGGGCTATGATTATAGTCCAGGCAATCGGTAACGGGATTGAACTCGTGGCTGAGATTCATTTGCCACGTGGGATGTGTTCGACGAACTCGAGTCGTGCGTTGCCTGTCGGCAGTGGCTAGGCCACACGAAGTTGTTTATGCACTTCATGTCGTGCAGCTCAACGGGCGATCGTGCTAGTCGAGCTCATCAAGTAACCCGATCTGCCTTATGCATGTTCACCCTGTTTGGTCGCTACTGCTTGAACCTAGGGTACCAAACTTACCAGTGGCGATCCCCGTTTAACCATGGTACCTAGATCCGCTAAGTCGCATGAGCCGGGCATGGTGGTATGGGACACCGTGGTCGAGCTGTCGGCCTACGCTGGGGCCATGTGCCTCCCCGTAGTGACCATTGCGCAATCAACTCGTGAGCCGAATATGGTGGTATGGGACACTGTATTCGAGCTGTCGATACTTCGGCGAGAGCCGAGTACGGTGAGATCTGTGCTCGTGCTGACGGGCGACGAGTCCTCCGTGGTATCATCGAGTACACTCCAAGGGTCTGTGATTGGCCACGAGTCTTTCACAGCAACTAGAGTGTGAGTTGAGCCGAGTACGGTGAGACCTGTACTCGAGCTGACGGCTAGTGATTGAGCCAAGTACGGTGAGACCTGTACTCGAGCTGACGGCCAGCAATTGAGCCGCATACGGTGAGATCTGTATATGCGCTGACGGGTGATGAGCCCTTTGCGATGCCTTCACTATGTTTCTCAAACCATAACATCGTATGAGAATAACTAGGATTGACGACCCTAGAATGGATCATGTTTGGGAATGATACAAGGGAGGTACCTTAGTTTCCTAATACTGCTGTTTGAAATGGACTAATAAAAACTTGGTAATCATGAGCATCATCGCACCGCATGTGCTTTGTAGATGTGGCGCACTGAGGGAGTAAGCATTCGCGAACGTAAGATGATGTCGCTTGAGGGTGGTTTGGCAAGGGCATACAGCATCATGTCATTTCATTCTTGCATTTAATAAGAGTAGTTAGAATTGTTTGATTTGTACTGCTTTATCATTACTGCTTGATTGAATTGATAACATGTTAACCTATGCTTTACTGTTCCACTGAGTTGATCACTCACTCCCACGTTACGGGACGGTGTTCCGAACACCCACCAGATTTGTTGAGTTTCAGGTGGTGGCGATGCTTGTGAAGCAGTGCCGGACTACTTCTATGATGATAGGAGGAATTCTCCTATCTGTATCTCTCTGGCAGGTCGATGAAGACCTGATATTGTATTGACGGGGTTATGGTACCTGGGATAGGAGGCATTACACTTCCTCACATTTGGTACATTTTAGAACTGCACTTGTATTTATTTAACCTGGTAATGTTATCACACTCTGGAGACTCATCATAAGTTATATATTTTATCTATCTATCACAGTCTTCCGCTTGCAAATTTAACTGTCTCTGGAGTATGATATGCTGTTTTGGCTTAATCTCACTCATGTTCAATGCACGAATACAGTCAACATTCAATCATCATTCATTTTGTTGCATAAGTGATGTTCTGGAACTCGGGAGTTGAGTTTATGCTCGACCCCCGATTTTCAGGGCGTTACATTCTTATAGTGTGGTCCACTTAGACCTTTAATCTCCATAATTTTTTGGCTCATCCACTGAAATTATATATCAGAATTTATGGGCAGTTTAGATCAAACGCATATATTCCAATGGGCCCATGGAGCCCCTTAAGCACCATCAATATCTAATAAGGTTATGGTAAGGAGGTAGGTTTTAGCTACAGATAATTAGGTTTTAGCTGCGAATTAAGTTTGTAGCAACTATAGCTAAGGTTTATATCCGTAGTAAAAAATAAACTTGGTTTGTATCCTTTGCCCTTTTTTTTGGTAGTGTCAAACTAAGGTCTATCATACCTGGAACATGAAGTATGAACATTGAACTTCATTCTTTCAGATAATGGTTTAACCTTTGAAGCTTGAGATCTCTACTTGATGTAGCTTGACCTTGAGATCTTCTGCAACTTGAATTTAAACTTAAACTTAAGTTGTGCTTGAGTCTTAGTCTTGAACAAACACTCTTCTTATCAATGTAACTCTGAACATTGATGCATACGGAAGAGGACAAAGTACATAACCTTGTATATCTTAAATTAGAGCACCGTGCATGTCTTGAACCATTGTGATGTCTTATTGAATCATATATATATCAACATACAAGCACAAGACACATAGATAGAGGTTTTGGCACACAAGAGGTTTTGGTACCACAAAATTTAACAATCAAAAGAGCATGAGACCATAGCACTTACAGATACCGCTTGGCGAAGTCCATGCTAGTGAGAAGAGTCTTAAGAGTGTAAGTGAAAGGGATCGCCGCACTCGATTCCTTTGTGGCCAACTGGCCCACTGGAATCCAAACTATAGCCTCCTAGCATCCAATATGACTGACGACTTTCGCTTGCTCTACCACATCTTTACATACAACGTGTACCCCAGGTGGAACAATCGCAGCGAGTGCACGCGCCTAATGGTAGACTTTCTGTACCGAGCTGGGCAGGGAGAGAAGCTGTGTGTGCTTATGTATGTACTGCTACAGATAGTGCAGACCGCACGATCTACTAGGACGACCATTTCACTCCCATTCGGCCGACTTATATGCAAGCTTGCACGTGAGTTCGCCTACAGGCTTGGCGCTGAAGTTCCTGTGTCGATCCATTACATCAACAACACTACTCTCAACAACATGGAGATTGGGCCACGACAGCGTCAAGCCCAACTCGACGAGAGCGAGGATGAGATGGATAGTGAGGAGGATGAGAGTGATGAGGAAGGTAGAGATGAGATAAAAGAAGGGCAGGCAGAGGAAGAAGAGGAGGCCCAAGACACAAATGAGGGCTCTCCTCTTGCTACACAGGGGCGAGGCAGTGATTGGGCTATTTTAGAAGCCCGCTTAACTGGACTCGAGGAGGGTCAGGCCGCCCTGCAACAGGAGGTCGTACAGACCTGAGCCAAGCTTGAAGAGATCGAGGCCTTCGTGAAACGAAAACTCAAGAAGGTGTCTCGCACCTTGAGGGCCATCCTATGTTATTTGTAGGACAAGGGTGACCTCCTCCATCGCCAGATTCTGACGACTAGCCATACTATAGTCGTTTTTTGGTTGCTTTGTTGCTTGTTCTCTTGCTTCTATGTATAGCCTTAGTAGGCTTAGTAGTAGTGTGGAATCGTAGTATATTTAGTATCTAAAGCCTATTTAAATTAGCTCACATCCATCTTCTGTCATGGTCCATGTAATACTGCATCTCATGTACTGTGACGATTTTGGTAAATGAAATACGTGAAGCTTCTCTGGTTTTGAAATGCGAATGACTTGTGAATGCATGTATGATTTTGTCCTAAATCTCACGGGTTTTGCCCTATGTTGTATATAGGGAATGCCACCTAAGAGCACTCGGAGCATGACTCGTCTTTCACTCGGCGAATCGTTTGACAGGGCATCTCCTCTAAGTGATAGCCACATGGACCCCAGCTTGGGTCTGATGCACGAGACCATACCGGATTCTCAACCAGCCACTGGCCCCACCGCTGGGCCGACACCTGTGGCACCACCTGTGGTACCACCTATTACACCATCGGTTCCTGAGCAGAACCGTGTGTCTACCTCGATGCCTCACCTACCATAGTCCGCTCCGCCTCCTGATAGGCTATAGCAGATGATGTTATTGATGCAGCAATAGCAGATACAACAACAACAACAACAACAACAGCAGTTTCGGACTACCATCACAGGGGTCTTTGCCTAGAGTATGGGTGTGGCTCCACCTACACCACCTGTACACCTTGCTGGGAATGTGGGTGCTAGTGGCCTATTCGAACGATTTCAGCACTTCTGGCCTCCTACTTTTGTAGGTACTCGCGGACCTAAGGAGGCCGAGTATTAGCTAGACCGCATCTCTAAGATGCTAAATCCGCTGCACTGCACTGAGGCAGAGCAGGTGGAATTGGTCACTTATATGTTCGAGAAGGAGACCAGCCTTTGGTGGGACACCGTCCTTCGGACTATTGCCGTTGGATACGTATGGATGTGGGTAGGTTTTGAGACCCGCTTCCATGAGAAGTACTTTCCCCTCATGTATCGGCATGAGAAGGAGAGTGATTTTCTTCACCTCCGTCAGGGAGGGATGTTAGTGGCATAGTATGAGAACTGGTTCACGGAGATGACTAGATATGCTCCCCTGATATTGGTAGACCAGCCGAGATATGGCATTTTTCTGAGGGCCCGCAACCCGAGATACGCTCGAAGATGTGTTGCGCTAGCATATCTACCTATATTTAGCTAGTAGGCATGTCTTTACGAGCGGAGCAGGATGGGGATAGATTGTCCCACACACACATGCCTATGGTTCCTAGGCCGCGACTAAATTTGCCGAGCAGGCCGTTCCTCAGCAAAAGGCCCATTGCAGACTCGCCTCCCAGGCTCGCGGCTCCACCAGCTCCTATGAGGCGACGAGACTTGAGGTGCACTTACTGCAAGAGGTTGGCCCACGTAGATACCTATTGTTTCACCAAGATGAGGGACAACGGCTTCTCACTACCCCAGAGGATCAACAGCCAGCTTCCTTAGACGATTGCAACTCCACCTCTACGGTCAGCACCAACACATCCATCTTTCAGGCTGCCTGCACCCCGATTTAGGCCCATGGTACCTCAGCCCAACCGTTCTCAGCAGGCGTGAGTACATGTGCTTATAGCTGAAGCGCCTGATTCAGCAGCCACGGTGCCTTTAGCTTTCGAGGTCACTGCCCACATCCAAGGTACTCCCGTATTTCTGTTGGTGGACACCGGGTCCACTATTTCGGTGATATCATGTTATGCGGTCAAGCGCTTAAGGCTGAATACGACCCCGATGGTTGGGGTGAGAGTTATCACAACACTAGGAACTTTTTCAGATGCCACCAGGTTATGTGAGGGCTGTTTGGTTGATCTAGGGAGTAGGACGATATGCATTGACTTGATCGTCACCACGATATACCATTTTGATGTCATCCTTGGTATGGATGGCGTACTGAAATGAGGGTCGAGATCGATTGCAAGACCTAATTAGTGATAGCTCACGGACCTGATATGTAACATCCTGAATTTTTGCCAACCTGGAATTAGATGTCCTTAGGCAATGGGTCGATCTTAACACCTTATTAACTTGTCAGAACTCAATCCCACAGTCTAAAATCGCTTTTTAACCCTTTTCCTTCACAAATCTCACCTTTCATTACCTTATCCTTCAAAAGTTAACTAAGTGCTAAACTAAATTAGCCATGAAATCCGCTTGAATCACTTTAAATATGATCTGCAAGACCCAAAACTTGTAGAATTATTAACGCTAGGTTACCCAAAAATCTAGGATCAATCTCATTACCCGGTTGCTCTCGGGAGCATCACGAAACTCTGTATCAAATCTGGACGGCACATCGAAAGTCCGATTAACGCGAAGTTAAACGGTTAGGACCGCCTTGTTGGGCTTGACAACCATCTCAGAAATCAAATCCAGATAGTGTCCCAGTGCTATTCGCTTGAGGCCGGAGTGAAGAGTGAGAGAAACATGAAAATATTTAGGAATAAATTCTGAATTTAAGTAATCTAAGACTTGTCGCTTGTGGGCCAAGTATGAGGATTCAGACCATCAGAATCGGACCCAATTACACCCTCAGATCAGGGAAATTTCCAACACAGGTCAGTGTACTTGTGGCCCTGATCGAGTTTCCAAGACCGTTGAACTGAAACTGGTTCGCCACAGGCAATCTGTGAATCCGATTGGACCGAAAACGTAACTCGACCTAGATTCAATGTATATGAGCTTAAGTCCAACCTTTGGCTCAAAGGGGGTCGCCAGAAGTGCTCCGTTGACGGAACAGACCCACTTTGGCTATAACCTAAGTATACCTTGACCCCGAGTCTATTTCCGTGAGTTCTGGACCTATATAAAGACCTTAAACCCTCTCTCATTCCTCCCATACGAATTCGAGAAAACGTAGGAGAGAGAAGAGAGAAAAGAGAGAGAAAGTGTGGGAGAGGTGGGAGATTTTTCCTACCGTTCTACCCTGTCGATTTACAAGCTTAACCATCGCTTTCTAATCACTTTTCGGCGATTTTGGCTTCATTTCTAGGTAAGAAAACCCTAACTCTAACCTGTTTTAGGGTTTGAATTGATTCAAGTAGCGAAATAACTAACGTATCCCATGCTATAGGTTGATATACTGTCGTAGATGAAGACTTAGAGATTCTATCGACTCCGTTACGCTTCTACGGCGTAAGGTGCGGACTTTAGATGTATAGGTTATGGTTTTCAAAACTTTCAATGTCAGATAATGATAGATTCATGATCTGCATGAAATTGCACATGTACAAAGTGTTGTCCGTTTCGTTTTTCAGATATACGTTAACTACGTTGAATATACTGTATTCCTCGTATATGTAGAAAATACCGTATACGTATGAAATACTGATTTGTGCTTGCCATGATTAATTGCTGTCTATGTTTGCTAGATACATGTGTATCAACTTCTGGGTGAACGGATTAGCCTAACACCTGATATATTAACATACGTCGTGTATGTTCTAGTTGTAGCCTAAGTGTTTGCAAAAATGTTCAAATGAATATGGAACTATGATTTATGCTTGCCATGACTATTGGTCATATATGCATGATCGTGGTTCATGTGGCAATCATTTGTGAAAGGATTCTCTATGACTTGTGTTTTAACCAGTATATTATAGGTATGTTGGAATGTGTAGTCTAAGTGTTTGTGAAAATGCTTGTATAAGTATGTACTTAAGCTAGTAGTGCCTTGTGTAGGTGTTGAGATAGGATTCTCAACTACCTTAGTGATGTGTATGATTTCCTTCATGTAAGTTGTTTAGTTTAATCACTTACTGGTTTATGAAATGTATGAGTTTGGATTTCTTGTTTGCATTGTGTTTTATAACATGCTTGTTAATATGTTTGAATTACTTGTTTATTTAACTCTGCTCTGACTACTTCACATGTTTAAGTTGTATTCCATAAAAGCCGTAAAGGTTGATAGGGGAGTGGTGTAACGATTCCGTGCAACAGCCTTGGCAGTCCTAAGCGGACAATATTGGATATTTGATTGTATGATTTGAACTCTTGATCCATTACTGCGTTAACTGTTCTGTAATTGAATGTGCTTGGGGCTATTGTATAGTCCAGGCAATTGGTAACGGGATTGAATTCGTGGCTGAGATTCATTCACCACGTGAGATGTGTTCGACGAACCCGAGTTGTACTTCGGTTGGCGATAGTGGTTGGCCACGTGAAGTGCTTATGCACTTCATGTCGTTCAACTTGTCGTGCGCTCGAGCTAGCCGAGCTCGTCAAGTAACCTGATTTGTCTAATGTATGTTCACCATGTTTGGACACTACTGCTTGAACCTAAGGTACCGAACTTACCAGTGCAACCCCGTTAACCTTGGAACCTCGATCCGCTAAGACTCATGAGCCGGGCATGGTGTTATAGGATACCGTGGTCGAGCTGTCGGCCTACGCTGGGGCGATGTGTCTCCCCATAGTGACCAATGAGCAACCCAGACTCATGAGCCAAATACGGTGGTATGGGACACTGTATTCGAGCTGTTGGCCTACACTACTTTGATGGGTGATGGGGGAGTGGTGTAACGATTCCGTGTAACAGCCCTGATAGCCTTGACCGTACCCGGTGTAGTGACCTCGAGCATACTCTGAATCTGTGGAGAGGCGACGAGCCTTCCCATAGTAAACAGAGTATAAACCAGGCCTGTATTGATAAGGTGATGGGGGAGTGGTGCAACGATTCTGTGTAATAGCCCTGGTAGCCCTTGTAGCGACCTAGAACCGCATCATCGTATGAGATTATCTAGGATTGACGACCCTAGAATGGATTAATGTTTGGGAATGATATAAGGGAGGTACCTTAGTTTCCCAATACTGCTGTATGAAAAGGACTAATAACAACTTGGTAATCTTGCTCATCATCGCACTGCATGTGCCTGGAAGATGTGGAGCACTGAGGGATGAATGCATGTCGCGGACGTAAGATGTTGTCGCATGAGGGAGTATGTTGGTGAGGGCATGCATCATGACTGCATTCCGTCCTTGCATTAATAAGAGTAATTTAGGAGTGTTTGATTGTACTGCTTTATCATTACTGCTTGACTGAATTGATAACATGTCAACCTATGCTCTATTGTTCCACTGAGTTGATCACTCACTCCCACGTTACGGGACGGTGTTCCGAACACCCACCAGACTTTGTCTGATTATAGATGGCGACGCTACTCCTGAGGCGGAGCCGGACTTTTCTGGCGATGAGGATGCTTTCTCGTATATGCTGTTTTCTAGCAGCTTCATGTGAGCCGTGTCTTGATCGACGGGGTTACAGGGATGTTGACTAGAGGACCTTACACATTTGGGATATTTTGGAATTGTACTTGTAATGAATTAACCTGGTAACATTATCACAATCTGGAGATTCACTACAGTTTATATATTTTATATATCTATCAGAGTCTTCCGCTTACAAATTTAACTGTCTCTGGATTATGATATGCTGTTTTGGTATAATCTCGTTCATGTTTCCATGCTCTCATCATAATCATCATTATCTGTGATGCATAAGTGATGCGTTGGAACTCGGGAGTTGAGCTTTGCTTGACCCCCGATTTTCAGGGCGTTACAAGATGGTATCAGAGTATAATTTGGATTAAACCGGACCTGGGTTATGGTCACATGATGTACTCTGACGCACTCTGACTTGGGAGGGAGCGACGAAACGTAGGAACCGACTTAGGATTTTTCAAATTCGTCGAACGGCGAAACCGATCGAAATCAACTGCTGAGATTGGGTCCGTACACACCCATGATCATGCGAAATGATCCCGAATCACTTCTAGACCATAAAACGACAGGTTTAGATCACAACTCACCCCATCCCAGCCGTTAGAAATCGGTAAATACAGGTATGTATCAAAAACATCCCAAAACTACCCGAAACGACCTAAGTCACCTCTAGGCCGTCAGTCGACGGGTTTAAATCATTCCCTAGAAACGAATGTCCTTAGGTTGTTGGTCAACCATAACACCTTACACTTAATCTCAAAGCCTAAAACCCCTTTTTATCTAATTCCTTCAAAACCTCACCCTCCACACTGTATTCTTCATTTCTTTTAAGCACATTCATAATACACACCAATCCTAGGGTATAAATGATGAAGAACAACACCGAAATTAAAACTTACCAAAAATAGAAAATAAATGGATCAAATGGGTTTTGATCCTTAACCTTTTGGAATCTAACCAAATAAATGGGTTATATGGATAGATTAGCGCCTCCT
Source organism: Magnolia officinalis (assembly GCA_021015155.1). Classification (NCBI taxonomy): domain Eukaryota; kingdom Viridiplantae; phylum Streptophyta; class Magnoliopsida; order Magnoliales; family Magnoliaceae; genus Magnolia; species Magnolia officinalis. The sequence goes on from JAJHSJ010000003.1 coordinate 41,875,727, forward strand.
ACCCCAAAATCATATGCTACACATCACGTAAACTCATTTCGGTTTGCAAATTGGCCCCGAAAATGTCTCAAATGGAGTCAGGGGCCTATCCACACCATTCCAGAGGGACCCAGGGTGGGACCCATACCTTTTTGGGGCCCAGGGGTCACGAGGGCCTCACCCAAGTGGCGAGGCATCGCCCACCTGTCCAGAGAGTGGCGAGGCCCTCGCCAGGTCGGTGAGGCCTCGCCGGTCAGCAGGCTCGGCCGGGCGGGGCCGATTGAGTTTGGGGGTTGTAGGACCCCCTTGGTGCGTGGGCCGTGGCTTAAAGCCTCCCCAAAGGCATACCTCCTTCACAAATCACCCCTCCAAGCTCTCCCTTTCCCTCAAAAATTCAGTTTTCTCTTTCAAACCTCCCCTCCAATCACCCATTCCTTCATTTTCGGTCACAACCCATTCACTTCCAATGTTTACAGTTGTACCTACCCTCTACCCTTTCCGTTTTGTCTCATTTGAGCTCCTACACCCCCTCATTTGTGGCAAACTCTCAACCCCTCCCATCTCTTCATTTCCTTTCTTTAAACCCTGTCCTTTGGGTCTTTACAACCTCTGTTGAGGCTCAAATCCGTGGAGAACCAAAAACTCCAGCCCCTACTCCCCCTTATCTTCACTTTTCCATGGCTCTCTTAGTACGGCCATTTTCTCGGATGTCTAGTCATCCATACTATTGTCTTGAAATTTGCATGGGTTACCGTCTTTGGATATTTATGTTTTCATGTTGATGGGTGTAGTAGTTGGTAGAATGTTAGATGTTTGGAGCCTTGGTCATGCATCTTCTGTCATGTATAAAATGCTTGACAAGTTGGAGTTGTACTTGACAATTGCGAACTCCTTCCACCCTCCACCATTACACCTCTACACCCATCCCTTACTCCTCTTAGCCTCACCATTTCGCACCCATATGGGCACAACAATCCCATTTTTGTGTCCCATAACTTTCACAACCTCCAAATGTTGGGACGTTTAGGGCCCTTTCGGCCAACTGCATTAAGTGAGTTTAGGGTGGATGGAATTGTAAAAGTAACATTAAATGTATGTGTAAGGTATGGTCCCTAGATTGGGTGTATCCCATGTTTTCCAATACCATGTTTGGAATGTATGTAATTAAAAGTAAATTCTGAGATTTCCTTTCAAAATTACACTTAGAAATTCATCATCATGGGATTTGAAAATCCTATGTCACACCTTCCAACACAAGGCTCATTTTTCAAAGCCTATAAAATTAATTTTTTTATTCCCTCCCACCCTCCTACCAAACATGCCACTCCAAATCCTGAGGTGGGATTAGTAATACCGTCCCATTTAATACAACTTGAGACCACTGACCAAATAGTGTTGAAGTGATAAAGTCCCTTGATATACATTGATACACCACACTCTGACAGCTTAAGCTTTTAGAGTGAATGGTTGTTTGGCAGCTTAAGCTTTTAGAGTAAATGGTTGTTTGACAAATAAGCCCTTAGAGTTTTGGACCTAGAGTGGTGCTCTTAGATTTTGAAAGACCTAACAGTATGGGAAATTCCATAATTTAATAACGTGAACCCTAGGATCTTCGTAGTTGGTATGGGCATCTGTGAGGTGCTCAAGCGTAGTTAAATTCAAGTTCGGGCAACCTAATTTCGATCAGACAACTTTGACCCTAAGCGACAAGACAATTTCTTATATTAGAAAGGGTATAAAATCATCTAGTGTATAAGCATAGACTTTAGATTACAACCAGTGGATTACTGCAACTCCTAAATTAAGACTAGACTACTGGTTAGGCCAAGGAAGGTAAAAGACTAATTAATTATGCTAAGCCAATTGAATAATAGACTTAGTTATTTGGCTTAACTGACTTAGACCCACTACCCAACTTTCCTTCCGTGTTGGCCCTACCACTTGCAACTAAAAGTTTATAACTTCGTCTTTGAGAAGTATTAGGAGTATATAGCCGATAGAGACTTTGTCTTTTAGGCCTAAGGAATTGCCCAAATGGGCAACAGATAGTTAGGAATTAGGTCCCAAATCACATGCCATGTCGGCATACATATTGTGCATATGAACGTAGAAAGATAGCCTGCCTGTTAAGCTAGACATGATTAAATAAGATAGATCTGGACTGTGACAAAATTCCTTGGTAAAATTAGGCATCTTGCCTCAAACTCACACCTGCCCCTGAAATCAACCACATTACCCATCATCTTTAGCTCCTTTCTATAATCATAGGTACCAATGTCATAATACGCATCATCGATGAAAGGAAGACAAATGTATTGGGAAATCGTATCCCACTTCATGTCAAGGATAGGTCCTAAATTGCACCTTGTTCCGACATACAGATCAGGACATAGATCTTGAACCATGGAGGTAGAAATAAAGTTTTAAGGGGGGTAGAACATTATGAGCCCAATCTAGTTAGGTCAGCTAATACAACTCTTTGATCTGGGTGGCGCAGCGGAAACGTGGTGGACCCTTGCCCCACTGGCTCAGGATCGAATGGAATTAATCCAGACTACACGTAAAGATTGGTCACTAAATAGGATCTGAATCTTCCTTAGAATGTAAAGCAATTAGAGTTCAAGTGTAAAAAAAAATCATACTACGGAATAGGCCTAACAATGGGTACGAACCGAATTACAATAGTCGAGGTCTGTGTATCCACAAATCCGCTCGCTAAATACGAACTTAAAAGAAGCCTTAGTCGATTCTCTACTACTACCATGGACATAAATTAGGATGAAGACTCTCCTAGACCAAGACCCAACGGGCAACCTTATGAATAGGAAATTTGAACCTTTCAGTGATGGGCATTCCCTAAGCTTTTAGAGTGATCGGACTACGGAGTTACTGAAATATACAACTGCGAAACATTTGTGACTTGACCCAATTCTCAATCCTGGGCGACTACCAGTGGACTCACTACTTGGCCGAGCAGAAGACCAGGAGCCACCAGGACTAGGAAGGGATACGATGAGCTTTCTACCTTGGCCAGGTAGATGATCGATGTATCGGGATCAAGCCCACTATAACAGTCTCTCCGTGTTGGTCAAACATTGAAAACTACTATCTTACTCTCAACAGATGGGAATCGCCGTCAAGACTCCAAATAGATAAAGAAATCCATTGTATCAAACCATCAGGATATAAGTAAGAGATAAAGAAATAAATTTTTAAGGGGGGTAGTGTCTAAAATGTACTAGACTAGCATGCACAATATACACCGTACCCCGCATATAAACTTGAAATCAATAAGTCTTAGGCAAATGAAATAATAGAATTCTTACTTATTACCCTTAGCCAATTTCAGGGACGAAATTATTTTTAAGGGGGGTAGATTGTAACATCCCGAATTTTTGCCAATCTGGAATTAGACGTCCTTAGGCAATGGGTCGATCCTAACACCTTATTAACTTGTCAGAACTCAATCCCACAGTCTAAAATCACTTTTTAACCCTTTTCCTTCACAAATCTCACCTTTCATTACCTTATCCTTCAAAAGTTAACTAAGTGCTAAACTAGATTAGCCATGAAATCCGCTTGAATCACTTTAAATATGATCTGTAAGACCTAAAACTTGTAGAATCATTAAGGCTAGGTTACCCAAAAATCTAGGATCAATCTCATTACCCGGCTGCTCTCGGGAGCATCACGAAACTCTGTATTAGATCTGGACCGCACATCGAAAGTCCGATTAACGCCAAGTTAAATGGTTAGGACCACCTTGCTGGACTTGACAACCATCTCAGAAATCAAATCCAGATAGTGTCTCAGTGCTATTCGCTTGAGCCCGGAGCGAAGAGTGTGAGAAACGTGAAAATATTTAGGAATAAATTTTGAATTTAAGTAATCTGAGACTTGTCGCTTGCAGTCCAAGGATAAGGATTCAGACTGTCAGAATCGGACCCAATTACACCCTCAAATCAGGGAAAATTTTCAACACATGTCAGTGTACTTGTGGCCATGATCGAGTTTCCGAGACCATTGAACTGAAACTGGTTCACCACGGGCGATCTGTGAATCCAATTGGACCGAAAATGTAACTCAACCTAGATCCAATGTCTGTGAGCTTAAGTCCGACCTTTGGCTGAAAGGGGGCCGCCAGAAGTGCTCCGTTGAGACGGAATACACCCACTTTGGCTATAACCTAAGTATACCTTGACCCTGAGTTTATTTCCATGAGTTATGGACCTATATAAAGACCTTAAACCCTCTCTCATTCCTCCCATACGAATTTGAGAAAACCTAGGAGAGAGAAGGGAGAAAAGAGAGAGAAAGTGTGGGAGAGGTGGGAGATTTTTTCTGCCGTTCTAGCCTGTCCATCTACAGGCTTAACCATCGCTTTCTAATCGGTTTTCTGCCTATTCCGGCTTCATTTCTAGGTAAGAAAACCCTAACTCTAACCTGTTTTAGGGTTTAAATTGATTCAAGTAGCGAAATAACTAACGTATCCCGTGCTATAGGTTGATATACTGCCGTAGACGAAGACTTAGAGATTCTATCGACTCCGTTATGCTTCTACGGCGTAAGGTGCGGACTTTAGACGTATAGGTAATGGTTTTCAAAACTTTCAATGTCAGATAATGATAGATTCATGATCTGCATGCAATTGCACATGTACAAAGTGCTGTCCGTTTCGTTTTTCATATATACGTTAACTACGTTGATTATAGTGTATTTATAGAAAATACCGTATACGTATGAAATACTGATTTGTGCTTGCCATGATTAATTGCTGTCTATGTATGCTAGAGACATGTGTATCAACTTTTGGGTGAACGGATTAGCCTAACACCTACTATATTAACATATGTCGTGTATGTTTTAGTTGTAGCCTAAGTGTTTGTAGAAATGTTCAAATGAATATGAAACTATGATTTATGCTTGCCGTGACTATTGGTCATGTATGCATGATCGTGGTTCATGTGGCAATCCTTTGTGAAAGGATTCGCTACGACTTGTGTTTTAACCAGTATATTATAGGTATGTTGGAATGTGTAGTCTAAGTGTTTGTGAAAATGCTTGTATAGGTATGTACTTAAGCTAGTAGTGCCTTGTGTAAGTGTTGAGATAGGATTCTCAACTTCCTTAGTGATGTGTATGATTTCCTTCATGTAAGTTGTTTAGTTTAATCACTTACTGGTTTATGAAATATATGTGTTTGGATTTCCTGTTTGCATTGTGTTTTATAATATGCTTGTTAATATGTTTGAATTACTTGTTTATTTAACTCTGCTCTGACTACTTCCCATGTTTAAGTTGTATTCCATAAAAGCCATGAAGGATGATGGGGGAGTGGTGTAACAATTCCGTGCAACAACTCTGGCAGCCCTAAGCGGACAATATTGGATATTTGATTGTATGATTTGAACTCTTGATCTATTACTACTTTAATTGTTCCGTAATTGAATTTGATTGGGGTTATTGTATAGTCAGGCAATTGGTAACGGGATTGAATTCGTGGCTGAGATTCATTCACCACGTGAGATGTGTTCAACGAACCCGAGTCGTACTTCGGTTGGCGATAGTGGTTGGCCATGCAAAGTGCTTATGCACTTTATGTCGTTCAACTTGTTGTGCGCTCGAGCTAGCCAAGCTCGTCAAGTAACCTGATCTGTCTAATGTTTGTTCACCATGTTTGGACGCTACTGCTTGAACCTAAGGTACCGAACTTACCAGTGCAACCCCGTTAACCTTGGTACCTCGATCTGCTAAGACTCATGAGCCGGGCATAGTGGTATGGGACACCGTGGTCGAGCTGTCAGCCTACGCTGGGGCGATGTGCCTCCCCGTAGTGACCAATGAGTAACCCAGACTCGTGACCCGAATACGGTGGTATGGGACACTGTATTCGAGCTATCGGTTTACACTGCTTTGATGGGTGATGGGGGAGTGGTGTAATGATTCCTTGTAACAGCCCTGACATCCCTGACCGTACCCGGTGTAGTGACCTCGAGCATACTCTGAATCTACGTAGAGACGACGAGCCTTCCCGTAGTAAACACAGTATTAACTAGGCCTGTATTGATAAGGTGATGGGGGAATGGTGCAACGATTCCATGTAACAGCCCTTGCAGTGACCTAGAATCGTATCATCGTATGAGATTATCTAGGATTGACGACCCTATAGTGGATCATTGTTTGGGAATTATATAAGGGAGGTACCTTAGTTTCCCAATACTGCTGTGTGAAAAGGACTAATAACAACTCGGTAATCATGCTCATCAACGCACCGCATGTGCCTGGAAGATGTGGAGCACTGAGGGATGAACGCATGCCGTTGACGTAAGATGGTGTCGCATGAGGGAGTGTGTTGGTGAGGGCATGCATCATGACTGCATTCCATCCTTGCATTAATAAGAGTAATTTAGGAGTGTTTGATTGTACTGCTTTATCATTACTGCTTGACTGAATTGATAACATGTTAACCTATGCTCTATTGTTCCAATGAGTTGATCACTCACTCCCACGTTACGGGACGGTGTTCCGAACACCCACCAGACTTTGTCTAATTGTAGATGGCGACGCTACTCCTGAGGCAGAGCCGGACTTTTCTAGCGACGAGGATGCTTTCTCGTATATGCTGTTTTCTGGCAGTTTCATGTGAGTCGTGTCTTGATCGACGGGGTTACAGGGATGTTGACTAGAGGACCTTACACATTTGGGATATTTTGGAATTGTACTTGTAATGAATTAACCTGATAACATTATCACACTCTGGAGACTCAATACAGTTTATATATTTTATATATCTATCAGAGTCTTCCGCTTGCAAATTTAATTATCTTTGGAGTATGATATGCTGCTTTGGTATAATCTCATTCATGTTTCCATGCTCTCATCATAATCATCATTATCTGTGATGCATAAGTGATGCGTTGGAACTCGGGAGCTGAGTTTTGCTCGACCCCCGATTTTTAGGGCGTTACATGATGGCACGACTTTTACCTTTCCAGTGCAGGTCAGTTGCCCTTTTCGAGTTCTTTGTTATGCTTCCTTACTGAAGAATGACGATGGTCCAACACTTGGGAACACGCCAGTAGTTCGGAATTTTGAGGACGTGTTCAGTAAGATACCTGGACTTCCTCCTCAGTGCGAGATTGATTTTACGATCGACCTAGTACTTGGTGCAACACCCATTTCACTACCGACGTATCACATGCCTCCATGCGAAATGGAGGAGTTGAGGAAACAGATTGATGATCTGTTAGATGCAGGCTTCATATGACCTATTGTGTCTCTGTGGGGAACGCCTGTGTTGTTTGTGAAGAAGAAGGATGGGTCACTGTGATTGTGTATTGATTATCGCAGGTTGAACCAAGTGATGGTGAAGAACAAGTATCCTTTGCCCGGGGTAGACGATCTGTTCAATCAATTGAAGGGGGCACAGTATTTCACGAAGATCGATTTGCAGTCAAGGTATCATCAGTTGCGCGTCAGGGATGAGGAAGTGCAGAAGACAGCTTTCAGGACTAGTTTTGGGCACTATGAGTTTCTGGTGATGTCGTTTGTGAGTTGTTTGGACTCATAAACACTCCCGCCATGTTCATGGACTTGATGAACCAGGTGTTTCGACTGTATCTATTCCGATTCATCATCGTATTTATAGATGACATCCTGATATACTCTAAGAGTCGGGAAGATCACGAGGGGTACTTGTGAGCTGTCTTCGATATGCTCAGAAAGAACCAGTTGTTTGCGTAGTACAAGAAGCGCGACTTCTGAAAAGAAGAAGTGAAGTTCCTCGGACATGTGGTGTCCAAGGAAGGGATAACTGTGGACCTTATTAAGGTAGTCGTAGTTTAGGACCGTGAGTAGCACGGTTCTGTTACTAAAGTGAGGAGTTTTCTTGACCTGACAGGTTACTATCGACGCTTCATTAGGGATTTTTCTAAGATAGCCAGACCGTTGTCTCACCAAACACGGAAGGATCTCAAGTTTTCCTGGAGTGAGAAGGTAGAAGCAGCTTTTAAGGAACTGAAGGAAAGGTTGATGTCCGCCCCTGTGCTAGTATTTCCAGAGCAAGGGGTCAAGTATACGATTTATACCGATGCGTCTCGTGTTCGTTTGGGTTGCGTGCTTATGTAGAAGGATCGCGTGATTGCCTATGCATCGCGGCAGTTGAGGAAACACGAGAAAAATTATCCTACGCATGACCTAGAGTTAGCGACCGTCATCTTTGCATTGAAGCTCTATAGACATTACCTCTATGGAGAGGAGTTTAAACTCTTTTGCGACCACAAGAGCCTCAGATACATATTCATACAAAGGGACCTGAATATGAGGCAGCGACGCTAGATGGAAACCTAGAAGGACTTCAAGTTCGAGGTCTCCTACCATCTTGGCAATGCCAACCTTATGGCAGACGCGTTGAACCGTAAGAAGACTATAGGATTTGCGGCTCCGCTGATGATCGATGAATGGAGCATGGTCGAGTTTTCGCGGGATTTTGAGCAGAGACTTACGGTAGAGGAGCCATTTGAGAGCATCGAACACATGCGTGTACAACCACTGATTGATGACCAAATCATCGTGGCTCAGGGGGAAGATGAAGGGTTGTTAGAGTTGAGAAAATGAGTTAGTGTGGATGTAGACTGAGTGGAGAGTTGGTATGGATGAGGGTTTACGTTATCGTGGCCGCCTATGCATCCCAAACCTTCATGACTTGACAAGGGATGTACTTGAAGCTGCTCACAACTCGAAGATGGTGATGCATCCTGGTAGTACAAAAATGTATCGAGACATGAAGAGGTTGTACTGGTGGGACAACATGAAGGCCCACATAGTAGACTATGTCTCACGTTGTCTCACGTGCCAACAGGTCAAGGCAGAGCATCGCCGACCTCCTGGACTGCTTCAGCCCATGCCCATAGCAGAATGGAAATGGAATTTCATTTCTATGGATTTCATCTCAGGACTACCGAAGACGAGGAAGGAACATGATTCCATTTGGGTGATTGTGGACCGATTGACGAAATCAGCCCTTTTCCTCCCTTTAGAGTTTCGAACTCAATGGACAATTTGGCCAAGCTGTACATCAAGGAGATAGTACGTCTATATGGGGTTCCTATGGAGATCGTGTCAGACCGAGACATGTGATTCACATCTATCTTCTGAACTCATATCCAGGAAGCAATGGGAGTGAAGTTGAAATTCAGTACCACGTTCTACCCACAGACTGACGGGCAGACGGAACGGGTAAACCAGGTGTTAGAGGACATGTTGCGAGCTTGTGTGCTCGATTTCAAGGACAGTTGGGATGACTATCTTCCTTACACCGAGTTCGCCTATAACAACAGCTTCCAAGTGAGTATTGGCATGACTCCTTACGAGGCCTTGTATGGGTGCCCCTGTCGAGCACACATTGCTGGGCAGAGGTTAGTGAGAGAAGTTTGATTGGCCCCCAGTTGGTACAGGTGACCTCAGAGAAAATCGACATTATCAGGCATTGACTTCTTATAGCACAGAGCAGGGCTACGCCGATACGAGATGGCGACCACTAGAGTTCGAGGTCAGGGACCATGTGTTTCTGAAAGTTTCCCCCATGAAGGGAGTCCTTCGGTTGGGGAAGAAGGGGAAACTCACGCCGAGATTCATTAGCCCATTCCAGATACTGGATCGAGTGGGGGTGGAAGCGTACTGCCTTGCTTTGCCCACACCACTCGTAGGTGTGCACAACGTATTTCATGTATCAATGCTGAAGAAATACGTTCATTATCCATCCCACATTATCAAGTGGGAGCAGGTGCAGTTGAGTGAAAATGCTACTTATGTACTGTGACCGACGCGTATTCTAAATAGGAAGGAGCAGGTGTTACGCAGTAAAGTGATTCCACTTGTGAAGGTTCTGTGGACACACCACACTAAGGAAGAGGCTACTTGGGAAACAGAAGCTGATGTTCGTAACAACCACCCTCAGATTCTAGAGGAGTACGAAAAGGTACTAATTTCGAGGATGAAATTTTTCTTTAAGGGGGGTAGATTGTAACGTCTCAGAAAAATCCGTACAAAGACCAGAGTACCACCTCAGGTAGAAATCACTCAGGACCAAATCCATTAGATATTAGACGAAATAAACTAAGTGTTAAACTAGATTTGCTATGAAATTAGCTTGAACCACTTTAAATATGAACTGCAGGACCCAAAACTTATAGAATAACACTACATTACCTTGAAATCTATGATCAATCTCTAAACCCAGTTGCTCTTGGGAGCACATTGAAACTTCATATCGGACCTGGACCGTGCGTCGAAAGTCCGATTACCGCGAAACTATACACTTATAACCGCTTTACTGGGCTTGACAACCATATCTCACAACTTGAACTCTAAGCGAAGTGTGTGAGAAACGCGAATATCTTTGAAAATTGAACACAGATTTAAGTGATTTGGTGTAATATCCCGGATTTTTGCCAACCTGAGATTAGACGTCCTTAGGCAATGGGTCGATCCTAACACCTTATTAACTTGTCAGAACTGAATCCCACAGTCTAAAATCGCTCCTTAACCCATTTTCTTCACAAATCCCACCCTTCACCACCTTGTTCTTTCAACTTTTCTAAGTACTTTCACATTAGACACTATCTTAAAGTTTAGGTAATGAAGAACAATACTTAAACTAAACATTGCTACAAAGGCCCTGGTACCACCTCAGACAGAAATTACTCAGGACTAAATCCTTTAGAAATTAGGCGAGAATTAGCCAGTGTTAAACTAGAGTACCTGTGAAATTAGCATCAATCACTTTAAATACGATCTGCAAGTCCCAAAACTTGTAGAATCATTGACACTAGGTTACCCTAAAATCTAGGATCAATCCCATTACCCGTCTGCTCTTGGGAGCACATTGAAACTTCGTATCAGATCTGTACCGCACGTCGATAGTCCGATTAACACGAAGTTAAGGAATTAGGACCGCCTCGCTGGGCTTGACAACCATCTCGGAAATCAACTCCAGATAGTGTCCCAGTGAAATTCGCTTGAGCTCAGAGCGGGGAGTGTGAGAAATGTGAAAATAATTTTAAATTAAATCCAAAATAAATATCTCAAATAGTAATCTGGCACCTCTCGCTTGCGGATCGGTTTTAAGCAACCAGACCGTCAGAATCAGACCAAATTACACCCTCGAATCAGGAGAAATTTCATACACATATCCATGTACTCGGAATCTCCAATCGAGATCCGCTGGCCGTTGAACTGAAATTGGTCCGCCACGCGTGATCTGGAATCCCGACTGAAACGAAAACTTAACTAAACGTAAATCCAAGGTTCATGAGCTTAAGTCCAACCTTTAGCTCAAGGAGGCTGAAATGGCCAAGCTATATGTCCTAGAGGGGGGGGTGAATAGGACAATGCCAAATAAAAACTTATAATAGCGGAATTAAATCAAGTATGATAGCCAATGAACTAATTAAATAAATTGCAATGCAGAAATGAAATGCAACCTCAAACTATTGAATTTGAGAGGTTGATACAAACGTTGTTCTAAGGACAACCTTTCACCAAAAACCCAATGTTTATGGTAGGACAACCTTATGTCTAGAAATGTCTTTGTATCAAATTCTCAAATCAAAGAGGAATAAAGAAATAAATACAAACTGCACTGAATAAATTGATTTTACAAATGTCTTGTTCTAGGGACAGCCATACACCATAAAAATGGCAGGGCAACCTTGCTGGAACAATTTTGGAATTTAAAGCTTGAATCAAATAGAAGGAATTGCTGGAAATAAATCACTAAATTGTTACAACATTCCCACACTTGCTTGAAATTTCAAACTGTTACAACATTCACATCCACAAGGAAAATAGAACTGAATGATAAAAGATAAGGAATTAAATAACCATTCAATCCACAAGACAAGAAGTTATAGTGGTTCGCCTGTGTGTTCACCAACTGTTCTAAAACAGCCACACAGAATGCTACTCCACTCCTAATATCCTCACACAGGGGATATTAGCATTCTCTAATAAAACTGGTTTTCACAGGTTCACCAAAAACCTTCACAATTGTGTCTTTATCACTTGGGCTTACACAATTCAAAAAACCCCACAATCTAAGTTTTCTGGCTCTCCTCAGATAACCATACACATAGAGATTTTTCTGGCAAATCTCATACAAAACCAAAATAGAAATTACAGGAATTGTAGAATACCTGGATCTTATCCTTTTGCAGTAGCCCGGAAAACCGATCAGAGTAGAGATGATAGTTCAATGTCCAATACTCAAATTATTGAGGTTCTAAGTTCTAATTGATTTTAAATGAAATCACAAAGGGCTAGCTCTATTTGATTTTAATTCCAAGAAGAAGGAATACACGATTTCCCCTTTTCAAATATGATTGGAATTTAGAATAAAATCAAATGCAAAAAGCTAACAAAAGAAATTAGAATGAAGCGCAAATTAGCTTAAAATTAAACACGACTTATCTCAGAGTGGAGCCTTGCTTTGATAGATTTTTCGATATATAAACTCTGAAATTCGTGTGCTATTTATAGCTACAGAAATTCGTCTTCGACTGGTCTAGGAGTTCCCACGACTGGTCTTAGGAGAAACAGATTTTTGAATTTCTGCGCGGAATCAGGAAAACCGATGTTCGACTGGTCGTAGGCAGTCCACGACTGGTCGAAGGTCGTCCACGACCGGTCGAGACCCCTTCTCGACTGGTCGAGCGACAGTGAATTTAGTCGCTGGAGTTTGAATCGAGGCTCCACGACTGGTCGAGGTTCGAGTCGAGGACATCCCACGACCGGTCGAGCAGACTCCAAGACTGGTCGTGAGCGAACCAGAAAATCTGATAAAATTGAACAAGTCCAAGACTGGCCTAGGAAATTCTTAGACAGGTCGAGCCAGTGCTAGGACTGGTCGAACCAGACCCAGGACTGGTCTAAGAGCAGATCAAAAACATGTTTAAATACATTTGAATAATGTATCCAAAATGACCTACCCTAAGGTCAAAGACTATGGTCTATCAAACCTGAATAATGCAGTATGGACATTGAACTTTACATCATTCAACGAATGATAAATCTTTTAGTACTTGAAGCCTGAAGTACGAGTTTTGAGTTTGCTTTTGAGCTTCACACCTTCACACACTGCTTGTATCTTGAACTTGAATAACCTTTGCGTGAATAAAGAATACTGTGTCTTCTTTATATCTTCTTCTTTATATCTTCTTCTTTATATCTTCGAAATATACCTTGAAGCCGCTTGAAGAGTCCATGGTTGTCTTAAACATAGAACACACCAAGACATAGAACACACCAAGGTTTTGACACACAAAATTTGACAACCAAAGAGGTATCATATAATAGCACTAACAGAGGCCCGCCAGAAGTCCTCCGTTGAGCTGAAACTGACCCGCTTTGGTTATAACCTAAGTATACTTTAACCTGGAGTCTATTTCGGTGAGTTTTTAGGCTATATAAGGACCTTTGAATCCTCTCTCTCACAGCCATACAAATTTGAGAGAAACCCTAGAGAGAGAAGAGAGAAAAGAGAGAGAAAGTGTGGAAGATGTGGGAGAATCTCCCTGCCTTGCTTCCCTGCTGCTATCCATGTTTAACCACTCCGTTCTCATCGTTTTCCCAGCGATTCGGCATCTTTTCTAGGTAAGAAAACCCTAACCCTAACCTGTTTAAGGGTTTGATTCGATTCAAGTGATGAAATAGCTAACCTATTTCATTTTATAGGTTACCAAATTGCCGTATATGAAAGCTTAGCAAACCTATCGGATCCGTTACGATTCTACGATAAAAGGTGCGGACTTTAGGTGTATAGGTTATGGTTTTCAACGCTTTCATTGTCAGATAATGATAGATTCATGATCTGTATGCAATTACATATGTACAAAGTGCTGTCTGTTTTCCATTTCGATTAAAGATGAAGAATATGGAATTTTACATACTCTAGGTATTTGTAGAAAGTACCGTATACGTATAAATTTTGGAAATGTGTTTGCCATGATTATTTGCTGTATGAATATATTATATATGGATAAAATACTTGTTTGGTGAAAGGGCTCGCCCTAATACATGTTTTGCTAATATACACTATGTATGTTGAAATAGTGTATTCTAAGTGTTTGTGAAAATGACTAAATGAGTATAGAATTCTCATTCGTGCTCGCCATGACTAATTGCCATGGATATATGATTGTTGTATTGGCGATACCCCTTTGACGAAAGGATTTGCCCTGAATCACGCCACGGCCACTATATACTATATATGTTGAAATGTGTAGCCCAAGTGTTTGTGAAAATGTTCAAATGAATATGGAACTTGGATTCCTACTTTCCATGACTATCCGTCGTGGGTGTACTCGTGTTATGATTGAGGCAACTCCCTAGTGAAAGGATTTGGCCTACTGCCTATGTGATCAACATATGTCATGTATGTTGATGTATGTATTTTAAATTGTATGTTGAAATGTCTGAATGAGTAGTAGTTAGTAAATTGTAATGTTTAAGGGTGTTGAGATATGATTCTCAACTTCTTTAACTATGTGTATGATTTCTTTAGATATCTGTGTGATTAGGAATTGAATATGTACAAACTCATGCTTATGTTGTACTTCATAACATGCTCAATTGATTGTATGATTTTATCTATGTAATGCATATGTTTAAATTCATGTTTACGTTGTATGATCCGTCATGGGTGATGGGAGAGCGGAGCAACGAGTGCGTGCAACAACCCTGACAGCCCTAAACGGATAATATCAGTCTTTGATTGTATGATTTGAATTTTGATCCATTACTACTTTAAATATCTGAAATTGAATGTGATTGGGGCTATTGTATAGTCCAGGCAGTCGGTTATGGGATCGAATTCGTGGCTGAGTTTCATTTGCCACGTGAGATATGTTCGACGAACCCGAGTCGTACTTCGGTTGGCGATAGTGGTTGGCCACACGAAGTGCTTATGCGCTTCATATCGTTCAACTTGTTGTGCGCTCGAGCTAGCCGAGCTCGTCAAGCAACCCGATCTGTCTTATGTATGTTCACCATGTTTGGACGCTCTGCTTGAACCTAAGGGACCAAACTTACCAGTGAAATCTCTTTTAACCATGGTACCTCGATCCCTAAGACTCATGAGCCGGGCATGGTGGTATGGGACACCGTGGTCGAGCTGTCGGCCTACGCTGGGGCCACGTGCCTCCCCGTAGTGACCAGTGAGCAACCAGACTCGTGAGCCGTTTATGGTGGTATGGGACACTATATTCGTGCTGTCGGCCTACATTGATAAGGTGATAGGGGAGTGGTGCAACGAATACGAGCAACAGCCCTGGCAGCCCTTTGTAGTGACCTCGAGCATACTCTGAATTGCGGTGAGGCGACGAGTTTGGCCGTAGTATATAGAGTATGAAACTAGGCCTGTATCTGTATAGTGATGAATCGTTAAAAAGGTGATGGGGGAGTGGTGTAACCTTTATGCGTAACAGCCCTGACAGCCTTTGTAGCGACCTAAAAAACACATCATCGTCTGAGATTAACTAGGACTGACGACCCTAGAATGGATCATGTTTGGGAATGATATAAGGGAGGTACCTTAGTTTCCCAATCCTGCTGTTTGAAATGGACTAATAACAACTCGGTAATCATGCTCATCATGCATTGCATGTGCCTGAAAGATGTGGAGCACTGAGGAATGCAAGCATGTCGCGAACGTAAGATGGTGTCGCACGAGGGAGTGTGTGGTGAGGGCATACATCATGACTGCATTCATACTTGTATTAATAAGAGTAGTTAGGAGTGTTTGATTGTACTACTTTATCATTACTGCTTGACTGAATTGATAACATGTTAACCTATGCTTTATTGTTCCACTGAGTTAGCTACTCACTCCCACGTTACGGGACGGTGTTCCAAACACCCACCAGACTTTGTCTGATTGCAGATGGCGACGCTACTCCTGAGGCGGAGCCAGACCTTTATGACGACAATGATACTTGTTCATATATGCTGTGTGCTGACGGCTTCATGCGAGCCGTGTCTTGATCGACGGGATTATTAGGATGTTGACTAGATGACACTACACATTTGGTATAATTTGAATTGTACTTGTAATTCATTAACCTGGTAACCTTATCACACTCTAGAGACTTGCCATAGTTTGTTTTTATATTTTATATATCTATCACAGTCTTCCGCTCGCAATTTAACTGTCTCCGGAGTATGATATGTTGTTTTGGCTTAATTTCACTCATGTTCAATGCTCTAATACAGACAACATTCAATCATGATTCATTTTGTTGCATAAGTGATGCGTTGGAACTCGGGAGTTGAGTTTATGCTCGACCCCCGATTTTCAGGGCGTTACATTTGGGCTGTTCACTTGCGGTCCAAATTTAAAGATTCAGACCATCAGAATCTGACCCATTTACACCCTCGGATCAGGGAAAATTTCCAACACATGTCAATGTGCTTATGGGCCTAATCGAGTATCGATGACCGTTGAACTGAAACTGGTCCGCCACAATCGATCCATAAATATGATCGGACCGAAACCTTAACCTGACCCAGATCCAACGTCAAAAAGCTTAAGTCCGACTGCATGTAGAAAAGGGGCCTCCAGATTAGCAGCTCCATTGGACCGAAACGGCCAGTCTTTGGCTATAACCTAAGTATACCATGGCCTTGGGGCCATTCCCATCAGTTCTGGGCCTATATAAGCCCCTTAAACCCTCTCTCTCTCATTCCATACGAATTTGGAAAACCCTAAGAGAGAGAAGAGAGAAAAGATAAGTAAAGAGAGAGTAAGTGAGAGAGAGAGTTGGCGTTTGTTCCTGGGATTCAATCCCGCCACTCCACGTGCTTAACCATCATTCCTGTATCGTTCTACGGGCGATTCTGATCCCATTCTTAGGTAAGAAAACCTAACCCTAATCTGTTTTAGGGTTTCAAATAGTGTAAGTGATGAAATAACTAACCTATTTCATGCTATAGGTGGTCATCGTGCCGTAGACAAAGACTTGGCGTACAAACTGAGTTCGATACTTATTTATCGGGCGAAAGGTGCGGACTATAAACGTTTAGGTTATGGTTTTCAAGGCTTTCAATGTCAGCAACGATTTATGATTGACTTGATTGCTATCACATATGCTTAGATACGATGTTTCCAGTATATTACACATGTATATGAACTATGTTGAAATATATGCATTCCATGTGTTTGTTGAAATGTTTGTATGGGTATGGAATTATGATTTGTGCTTGCCATGATTTATGTTTGAGGATACATGATGGTTACACGTGTGGCAACAGTTATGTGGAAGGATTTGTGACGATGTGCGTTTTAACTAATTTATCACATGTATGTAATATGTGTAGTCTAAGTGTTTGGTAAATTGCCTGAATAAGAAAATGCTTGATGTGATGTACCTAATGAGGGTGTTGAGATAGGATTCTCAATCCCCTTATACATAGTTAGAGGTTCCTTTATGTAACCTATCTTACTACTATGTGATTTACTGTTGAAATGCCTATGTATGCTAACATATACACTATGCGTTCGTTGAAATGCTCAAATGAGATTTATATTTAATTTTAGTTGTCACATGCTATCTTTGGCTACTACATGCATATACAATTACTTGGAGTGTGTTTGGGGCTACGACATAGTCCAGGCGATCGGTAATAATTTCTAAGTTAGTGGCTGAGGTCATTTCGCTACACCAGATAGGTTCGAGGAATTCGAGTCATATGCTGTTAGTCGATAGTGGTTAGGTCACGCGGAGTGCTTACATGCTCCATGTCGATCAGCTCGACGTACGCTCGTACCAGTCGAGCTTGTCAAGCAACTCGATTGGCTTAATGTATGTTCACCATGTATAGACGTTACTGCTTGAATCTATGGTACCAAACTCACCAGTGAAAAGCCCGTTTAACCTTGGTACCTCGATCCATTAAGACTCATGAGCCTGACATGGTGGTATGGGACACCATGGTCCAGCTGTCGGCATATGCTGGGGCGACGAGCCTCCCCATAGTGACCAGTGAGCAACCCAAACTCGTGAGCCGAATACGGTGGTATGGACACTATATTCGAGCTATCGGATTGCGATCAGGTGACGAGCCTGTAGTGACCTCGAGTATACACTAGGACTACGCAAAGGCGACGAGCCTTTCCGTAGTTGCTTTGAGTATAAGCTAGGCCTGCGTTGATGGTGACAAGCCTCCCCGTAGCGACCTAGAATTTGCTTATCTTATGTGATAAACTAAGATTGACGACCCTAGATGGATCAATGTTTGGGTAAATGATACAAAGGGAGGTACATTAGCTTCCCAACCTATTGTATGAATAAGTCTAATTAAGAACTCGGCTAATCACATACATGCACCGCATTTACATGTGCCTTTGGCGTTGGTGTTGAGTACAGAGGAGGGGGCGCATGCCGCTATCATAAGATGTTGTCGCAAGAGGGAGTGCAGGCGAGGGCATGCATCATTACAACATACCATTCTTGCATTAACCAGAGTACTTAGGATATGATTGTTGTATTGATTTATCATTATCGCTTGACTGAATTGATAACATGTTAACCTTTGCTTTATAGTTCCACTGAGTTGATCACTCACTCCCACGTTCTGGGACGATGCTTTAAACACCAACCAGACCCTGTTGTAGTTGCAAATGATGGCGATGCTTACGAAGCAGAGCATGTTCTGATTGACGGGGCTTACAGGGTTGCTGACTAGATGGCATTACACATTTTGTATATTTTAAAATTTTACATGTAACTAATTGACCTGGTATCATGATCATACTCAGGAGACCTACAATCACTTATATACTTTATATATACTTATCACAGTCTTCCGCTTGCGAAATTCAACTCTCTGGAGTATGATATGCTGTTTTGGTATAATCCCATTCATGTTTAACACACTAACATGGACAACATTCAATCATCATTATCTATGTTGGATAAGTGATGTTTTGGAACTCGGGAGTTTGAGCTTATGCTCGACCCTCGATTTTCAGGGCGTTACAGTATGGATGTGAATGTAGTAATCCTTTACATTTCAAGCTTTGTCGGGAATGTTGTAATAGCTTAGAATTCCTTTCTTGATATTTCCTTTTTATTCCTCTTCAGTTTGAGTTTTTGATACACAACCGTTCCAGTAAGGTTGTCCTTGCAATAAACCCTTGGTTTTTATGGTGTAAGGTTGTCCTTAGAACAACATTTGTATCAACCTCTCAACACTAGAATTTTGAGGTTGCTTTACATTTTCGTATTGTGGATTATTTAAAGTGCTATCCTTCTTTTAATTGTTTAAATTCCGCTATTATCATTTTAATTTGGCATAGTCTTATTCACCCCCCCCCCCCTTCTAGGACTCTAGCTCAGCCTTTTCAAGTGGTATCAGAGCCTAATAGCTCGTTATTTTTTTATATTTGGATTTATTTCATGAGCTAATCGATCTGAGCTATTTATAAGATATCAAATTTTGATAGCCTTTCAGTCACTAAGCCTCCACCATTTGATGGCTCCAATTATGCCTATTGGAAAGCCAGAATGAGAATTTTCTTAAAATCTATGGATGAAAGTATGTGGCTAGCCACAGTGACTGAATGGAACCCTCCTACCACTGAAGTAACTGGTATCGATGGATCCAAATCTATGAGCGCAACACCTTATTTTTCTTGGACCACCCTTCAGAAAAGTGAGAGTAGTGTCAATGTAAAAGCACTAAATGCAATCACTTGCGCACTATCACTGAATGAATTCAAAAGAATTATATCCCGTGATTCTGTAAAGCAAGCCTGGGATATTTTAGCAATGACACACGAGGGAACATCAATTGTCAAGAAATCTAAAGTCTAAATCCTCACAACCAAATTTGAGGAAATACATATGGAAGAAAATGAAATGTTCATGGACTTCTATACAAGATTAAATGACATTGTGAACTCTATGTGGGGTCTTGGTGATAAAATCCTAGAAAGTAAAGTCTGTGCAAAGATACTATGCTCACTTCCTGAACGGTTCAATTCTAAGGTAATTGCAATCCAGGAACTTCGTGATACGAATAATATGAGGGTAGAAGAATTAGTTGGCTCTTTACAGACTTATGAGTTAACTTTTAAAGCTCCTAAAGGTAAATCTATCGCCCTTAAATCTTCTAAATGTATTTCTCAAGAAAATTCTGAAGATGATATGGCCCTTTTAGCAAAAAAGTTTTATAAAATTTTCAAAAGTAAAAAGAGGGTTGATTCTCAAAAATCTAATGATAAGAAAATATCTAAATCTAAAACTTGAAAATCTTTAAAAGATAGTCAATGTTACAACTGCCATGAATATGGGCATTTAGCAAACAAGTGTCCTCGAAAGGATAAACCTAAAAGGAAAGGTATGTTGGCTACTTGGGATGAATCTTCTGGCTCTGAAGCCTCTTCTGAATTAGAAGATTCTGAAACCGAGTCGGGTAATGAAGTCAAAGCTCTTATGACTCTAGCCAAGTTCAGTTTTTCAAATAATGATTCAACTAGCGAAGAAAATCTGAATAGTGATCATGAAAACGAAGATGATCTTCAAGATGCGTATAATGCCCTTTATAAAGAAAGTTGTAAAATTGTTGTTAAACTAAAACTTTAAAAAGAAAAGTTTTAAAGCTTAAAGAAAATTTTGATTCTCTTGTTTTAGAAAAATCCAACATTTCAGATTGTTTTAGAAAAAATTTGATTCTCTTGTTTTAGAAAAATCCCACATTTAGATTTCAAAACCTCCCGTATTGAAAATCTTAAATCTGAAAATGAAAAACTTAAACTTGAAGTCTCTTCACTTTTGAGTTTAAAGGATACATGGAGGTATACCTAAGGTGATTCAAAGCTAGAAAAGCTTTTGTCTGGATCCCAAAAATGTGGCGATCGATCCGGTTTGGGCTATAACAAAAATGTTCCTCCTAAACAGAAGAATACTCCTCCTAAGTTTGTGAAAGGAGAGTCTTCAAACTCAAAAAGGAATAGTTCAAATCAAAACTTTTCTAAAAATACTAAATCTTTTCAATCTTTTAAACCTAAAATCAACCATATCAACTATAAAAATCAGAACCGAAACCCTTTAGCTGAAAAGATAGTTGATTTACTTAAGGAGCTCTTAAAATCTAACTCAGTAGGTCATTCTTACAACAACTACATGTAACACCCCGAATTTTTGCCAACCTGGAGTTAGACGTCCTTAGGCAGTGTCAATCATAACACCTTAATTGACTTCTCAGAACTCAATCCTAAAGCCTCAAATCCCATTTTGTAGCGCCTCGAAAAAATCTGTACAAAGGCCCGAGTATCACCTCAGGCAGAAATCATACAGGACTAAATCCTTTAGAAATTAGGCAAGTATTAGCTAGTGCTAAACTAGTTTACTTGTGAAATTCGCTTGAACCACTTTAAATATGAACTATAAAAGCCAAAACTTGCAGAATCATCAACGCTACATTACCCTATAATCTAGGAACAATCTCATTACCCGGTTGCTCTCAGGAGCATCACGAAAGTCCGTATCGGACCTGGACGGCGCATCGAAAGTCTGATTACATTGAAACTAAACGATTATGACCGCCTTACTGGGCTTGACAACCATCTTGGAAATCAAGTCCAGATAGTGTCTCGAAGCCATTCGCTTGAACCCGGAGCGAAGAGTGTGAGAAAACGTGATCTCCTTTAGAAATTAATTCGAATTTAAGTCATCTGAGACTTGTCACTTGTGGGCCGAATATAAACAATCAGACCGTCAGAATCTAACCCAAATACACCCTCAGATCAGGGAAAATTTCCTACATAGGCCAGTGTACTTGTAACCCTGATTGAGTTTAGGTGACCATTGAACTGAAACTGGTCCGCCACGTGTGATCTGGGAACCCAACTGGAACGAAAACTTAACTCGACCTAGATCCAAGGTCAGTGAGCTTAAGTCTGACCTTTAGCTCAAGGAGGGGCTCCGGAAGTGCTCCGTTGAGACGGAACAGCCTCCCTTTGGACATAACCTAAGTATATCTTGGTCCTGGGGCCATTTCCATCAGTTTTAGGCTTATATAAGGACCTTAAACCCTCTCTCATTCACTCCATACGAATTTGAGAAAACCCTAGGAGAGAGAAGAGAGTAAAGAGAGAAAGTGTAAGAGAAGTGGGAGGAGATTCATGTTGCTCTATCCCTGTTATTCTACTTGCCTAACCATTACTATCACATCGCTATTCCGGCGATTCTGACTTTGTTCTTAGGTAAGAAAACCTAACCCTAATCTGTTTTAGGGTTTCAATTATTTTAAGTGGCGAGATAGCTGACTTAACTCATGTTATAGGTTGAGGTAACATCGTTGACAAAGCCTTAGTGTTTTTAGCGAATTCGTTACGCTTCTCCAGTGTAATGTGCGGATGATAAAAGTATAAGTTATGGTTTTCAAGGCTTCAATGTCGGTTAATGATTTAAAACTGACATGGGTGCTATTTCACATGCAAATTGCGTCGTCTGTTTTGCTTTACAGTTATACATGAACTATATGGAATATAGTGTATTCTAGGTATATGTTAAGATGTTTGTATACGTATGGTATTTGGATCTGTGATTAACATGATTACCTGTCGTGAATCTATGCGTGTTACATGTGTGACAACTCCTTAGCGAAAGGACTTACCCTAAATCACGTCACGGTAAATAACCGTTATATATGATAAAGTGTGTAGCCCAAGTGTTTATGGAAATGCGTGAATGAATATGGAATCCAGATTCATGCATGTCATGATTATCTGTCGTGGGTACATGTGCGTGGTATGCGGGGGCAATTCCCTAGTGAAAGGATGTGACCTAATATATGTGTCAACAACATACATCATATATAATGATGTATGTAGTCTAAGTGTTTGTAAAAATGTCTGAGTGTGCTAAGTATTACTAAGGAATACTTTGTATGAGGGTTGAGATGTAAATCTCAGCTACCTTAATTATGTGTATGATTTCCTCCATGTACGTTTACATTATGATATTTGTTTTATTTATGGAATGAATGTGTGTGTAAATCATGTCTGTGTTACAGTTCATAACATGCTCATATAATTATACGAATTGAATTCGTTATTCTTTATTGTTTTGATTGTTTCATATGATTACTGAGTGAAATTGAATGAAGTTGGGACTAGAATATAGTTCAGGCAATCGGTAACGGGCTTTGAGTTCGTGGTTGAGATTCCTTCACCACGTAGGACGTGTTTGACGAACCCGAGTCGTGCGTTGGTTGTCGGCGGTGGTTGGGCCACACGAAGTGCTTATGCACTTCATGTCGATCGATACAATGTGCACTCGTATGAGTCAAACTCGTCAAGTAACTCGATTTGCCTATTGTATGTTCACCAAGTATGGATGCTATTGTTTGAACCTAAGATACCGAACTCACTAGTAAAACCCTGTTCAACCATGGTACCTCGATCCACTAAGACTCATGAGCCAGACATGGTGGTATGGGACACCGTGGTCAAGCTATCGGCCTACGTTGGGGCGATGACCCTCCCTGTAACGCCTTGAAAATCGGGAGTCGAGTAACAACTCAACACCCGAGTTCCAAAACATCACTTATGCAACATAAATGCTTATGATTGAATGTTGTTTGTGTTAGTGCATTAATCATGAGTGGGATTATACCAAAACAGTAGTTCATACTCCAGATCAGGTTATAAAACGCAAGCGGAGGACTGAAAGATGTATATAAATGCATATAAAGCCAGAAACGGTCACAATCAGTCTCTAGAGTATGAATACCTTACTGAAGCACCATATACATATATTAGTTTCAAAATCAAAAGGCCAAAAAATGGTACAACTATAATGGTAAACCCTGTAGCCTCATCATCTGAATGGTCTAAGCGAAGCCTCCAGAGAACTGCATGTAGTAGAACTCATCCTGGTCATCGTAGTAGTCAGGCTCAGTCTCCTGCGTCTCGTCAACACCTGCATCTAAGACAGGGTCTGGTTGGTGTGTACAACACCGTCCCGTAACATGGGAGTGAGTAGCTAACTCAGTGGAACGATAAAGCATAGGTTAACATGTTATCAATTCAGTCAAGCAATAATGATAAAGCAGTATAATCAAACACTCCTAAATACTCTTATTAATGTAAGTATGTAATGCAGTCATGACGCATGCCCTCGCCAATGCTCCCTCGTGCGACACCATCTTACGTCCGAGACATGCGTTCATCCCTCAGTGCTCCACAACGCCAGGCACATGCAATGCTATGTTATGAGCGTGATTACCTAGTTGTTATTAGTCCTTTTCATATAGCAGTATTGGAAAACTAAGGTACCTCCCTTATATCATTCCCAAACAATGATCCATTCTAGGGTCGTCAGTCCTAGATAATCTCATACGATGATGCAGTTCTAGGTCGCTGTAAAGGGCTGCAAGGGCTATTGCACGCACTCATTGCACCGCTCCCCAATCACCTTATCAATACAGGCCTAGTTTATACTCTGTTTACTATGGGAAGGCTCGTCGCCTTTCCGTAGATTCAGAGTATGCTCAAGGTCACTACAAAGGGCTGTCAGGGCTGTTACACGCACTCGTTGCACCGCTCCCCGATCACCTTATCAGTGTAAGCCGACAGCTCGAATACAATGTCCCATACCACCATATTCGGCTCACGAGTCTAGGTTACTCACTAGTCACTACGGGGAGGCCCGTGGCCCCAGCGTAGGCCAACAGCTCGACCACGGTGTCCCATACCACCATGCCCGGCTCATGAGTCTTAGCGGATCAAGGTACCAAGGTTAACGGGGTTACACTGGTAAGTTTGGTACCTTAGGTTCAAGCAGTAGCGTCCAAACATGGTGAACATACATTAGACAGATCGGGTTACTTGACGAGCTCGACTAGCACGAGCGCACTACAATTTGAACGACATGAAGTGCATAAGCCCTTCGTGTGATCTAACTACTGTAGCCAACCGAAGTACGGCTCAGGTTCGTCAAACACGTCTTACGTGGTAAATAAATCTCAGCCACGAATTCAATCCCATTACCGATTACTTGGACTAAATCGTAGTCCCAACTTCATTTTATTTCATCAAGAATCATATGAGATAGTTAAAGTAGGAATAAACAAGTAATTCAATTCTTACAATCAAAGAAGCATGTTATGAAATACAACACAAACAAGATTTCACACACATTCACTTCATGAGATAAAACAGACATTACAATGTAACGTACACGTAGAAAATCATAGACATAATTGAGGTAACCGAGATTCGTATCGCGATCCTCCTACAAAGTATTCTAGGTGATCACTAGCACATTCAGACATCTTCACAAACACATAGACTACATACATCACCTTACATGATGTATGAGGATTACACATGTGTTAGGCCAAATCCTTTCACTAAGGAGTTGACCCGCATACCACATGCATATAACCACGACGGATAACCATGGTGTTCATGAATCCGAGCTCCATGTTCATTCAAACATTTCTACAAACACTTGGGTTACACACTTAGTCACATATAACATATATTTGTCGTGGTGTGATTTTGGGCAAGTCCTTTCGCTAAGGAGTTGTTGCATATGTATTAGGCATAAATTCATGACAAATAAACATGTTAAGAACAAATCCAAATTCCAAACATATTCAAACATTCCAACATATGCATAGAATACACTATATTCTACATAGTTCATGTAAACTCGTATGATGAAACAGACGACGCATTTTGCATGTGTAATAGCACCCTTGTCAGTTATAAATCATTAACCGACATTAAAAGCCTTGAAAACCATAACCTATATGTCTATAGTCCGCACCTTACGCCGTAGAAGCGCAATGAATTTAATAGAAACTCTACGGTTTCGTCAACGTCGATATGACAACCTATAATACAAGGTAAGTTAGCTATTTCGCTACTTGCAACATTGAAAACCTTAGAACAGATTAGGGTGAGGTTTTCTTACCTAGGATCAAAGCCGGAATCGCCGAAAAAGTGATTAAATCGTGATGGTTAAGCACGTAGGATAGCACGGTAGAGTATCAGGAAGAATCTCTCACTCTTCTCACACTTTCTCTCTCTTTTCTCTCTTCTCTCTCCTAAGGTTTTCTCAAATTCGTATGGGACGAGAAAGTGAGGGTTTAAGGTCCTTATATAGGCTAAAAACTCACCAAATTAGACCCCAGGGTCATGGTATACCTAGGTTATAGCCAAAGTGAGGTTGTTCCGTCTCAACAAAGCACTTTTGGAGTGCCCCCTTGAGCCAAAGGTCAGACTTAAGCTCACTGACCTTGGATCTTGGTCGAGTGAAGTTTTCGTTCCTGTCGGGTTCCCAAATCACACGTGGCAGACCAGTTTTAGTTCAACGGTCACTAAAACTCGATCAGGGTTACAAGTACACGGACATGTATGGGAAATGTTCCCTGATCTGAGGGTGTATTTGGGTCAGATTCCGACGGTCTGATTGCTTATATTTGGCCCGCAAGCGACAAGTCTCAGATTACTTAAATTAGATTTAATTTCTAAAGAAAACCATGTTTTCTCACACTCCTCGCTCCGGGCTAAAGCGAATAGCCCTAGGACACTATCTGGTTTTGACTTCCGAGATGGTTGTCAAGCCCAGCGAGGTAGTCCTAATTCTATAACCTCGACGTGCGGTCCGGATCGAATACGGAGTTTCGTGATGCTCCCGAGAGCAGCCGGGTAATGAGATTGATCCTAGATTTTTGGTAATTTAGCGTCAACGATTCCACAAGTTTTGGGTCTTGCAGATCGTATTTAAAGTGATTAGTGCCGATTTCGTATGTAATCTAGTTTAACACTAGTTAATCCTCGTCTAATTTCTAAAGGATTTAGTCCTGAGTGATTTCTGCTTGAGGTGGTACTCGGGCATTTGTACGAGATTTTTCGAGTTGTTACACTCCCCGTGTGACTAGTGAGCAACTCAAACTCGTGAACCGAATACGGTGGTATGGGACACTGTATTCGAGCTGTCGGCCTACACTGATTTGGTGACTAGCCCTTTGTAGTGACTTCGAGTGTACTTTGAGTTTACGTGGAGGCGACGACCCTTCTGTAGTAACAAGAGTATAAACTAGGCCTGCACTGATTTGGTGACGATCCCTTTGCAGCGACCTAGAACTGCAACATCGTATGAGATTTACTAGGACTGACGACCCTAGAATGGATCCTTGTTTGGGAATGATATAAGAGAGGTACCTTAGTTTCCCAACCCTACTGTATGAAAAGGACTAATAAGAACTTGGTAATCATATACATGCACCGCATTAAGCATGCGTTCAGGTGTAGCAGGTCAAGCACTAAGGCAGTGTTGTTCGTGCGTGAACATGAGATGAAGTCGTTGAGGGAGCGTAGGCGAGGGCATGCATCATACATTCATACCATTCTTGCATTAACAAGAGTACTTAGGGATGTGTGATTTACTGCTTTATCATTACTGCTTGATTGAATTGATAACATGCTAACCTTTACTTTATTGTTCCACTGAGTTGATCACTCACTCCCATATTACGGGACGGTGTTTTAAACACCAACCAGACTCTATCTTGATTTTAGATGACGGCGTGACCCCTGAGGTGGAGCCTGATTACTACGATGATCAGGACGAGTTCTCTTATATGCAGTTCTCCGGCGGCTTTGCTTAGGCTATCTGGATCAACGGAGATACAGGGATCATCTTTGTAGTTGTACTGTTTTGACATTTTGATTTTGAGACTGTTACATGTATATGGTGACTCAGTAATGTATTCATACTTTGGAGACCGATCGTGATCTTTTGACTTATATACGTTTATTTATGTTTTTCAGTCTTCCACTTGCGTTTTACAACTTGATCTGGAGTATGAATTACTGTTTTGATATAATCCCATTCATGATTAATGCCCTAATACAGACAACATTTAATCATAAGCATATATGTTGCATAAGTGATGTTTTGGAACTCGGGAGTTGAGTTGCTACTCGACCCCCAATTTTTAGGGCGTTACACTACAAATACAAGATGACCAACTATACTCCTAAACCCAAAACTATTATGAAATGGGTTCCTAAGGTTACTAGCTTGGTTGCCCACACCACTTTCAAAGCTTCAAGCCATTCAAAGTGGTACCTAGATAGTGGTTGCTCCAGGCATATGACAGGCGACAAGGGTCTATTCACCAATCTTAAAGATATGACTGATGGTTCAGTCACATTCGATGATGGTAGCAACTGCAATATTATTGGCCAAGGTACGGTTCAACTTTTTAACCTTCCTTTACTTGAGAATGTTTTATACGTTGAAGGGTTAAAACACAACTTGTTAAGCATATCTCAAATATGCGATAACAATCAAAGCGTAAAATTTATTAATCAAGGTTGTGAAATTTTAAACAAAAATGGTTCTGTAATATTAACTGGTCACAGAACTTCTGAAAACTGCTATATTGTAAGTGATTCTAGTTCATCTAATCAATCGTGTTACATGGTCCTTACCGATGAGATTGAGTTATGGCATAAACGCCTTGGACATGTACACTACCTGTATAGATTGATCAAAAGAGAATTGATAAGAGGTCTACCTAAATTACAGAAAGTAGACAAAATATGTGGCGAATGTCAGATTGGTAAACAAACTAGGAGTGCTCACAAAAAGGTGGACTCCAATGCCACATCCAAACTACTCGAACTTCTCCACATGGATCTTATAGGACTAACCAGGACGGAGAGTCGAGATGGCAAAAAATACATACTGGTAATTGTGGATGATTTTACCAGATTCACTTGGGTAACCTTCTTAAGGGATAAATCAGAAACCCTTGATGAAGTAAAAAGAGTTCTCAAACGGATGCAAATGGAAAAAGGTTCTCAAGTCTGTAAGATCCGTAGTGATCATGAATCAGAATTTGAGAATAGTAGTTTTGAGAAATTCTGTAGCGATCAGGGAATATCACATGAATTCTCTGCGCCCAAAACACCACAACAAAATGGAATTGTTGAAAGAAAAAATAGAGTGCTTCAAGAAATCGCAAATGTAATGTTAAATAGTAAAAGCTCTTTAGAAATCTTTAGGCCGAAGCCGTAAATACTACCGGCTATATAATCAACCGAGTTTACACAAGTAAGTCAAACAACAAAACGGCTTATGAAATGTGGTTTGACAAGAAGCCAATTGTCAAATACTTTCGAGTTTTTGGCAGCAAGTGCTGTATTTTACGTGATCGTGAAAATCTGGGTAAGTTTGACACCAAAAGTGATGAAGTGTAACATCCCGGATTTTTTGCCAACCTGGGATTAGACATCCTTAGGCAATGGGTCCATCCTAACACCTTATTAACTTGTCAAACTCAATCCCAAAGTCTAAAATCGCTCCTTAACCCATTTCCATCACAAATCCCACCCTTCACCACCTTGTTCTTTTAATTTTTCTAAGTACTTTCACCCTAGACACTATCTTAAACTAGCTAAGTAGTATAACTTGGATCACTTTATATACAAACTACAAAGGCCCAGGTACCACCTCAAACAGAAATTACTCAGGACTAAATCTTTTAGAAATTAGGTGAGAATTAGTTAGTGTTAAGTTAGAGTGCCTGTGAAATTAGCACCAATCGCTTTAAATACGATCTGCAAGACCCAAAATCATTGACGCTAGGTTACCCTAAAATCTAGGATCAATCTCATTACCCTGCTGCTCTCGGGAGCATCTCGAAACTCCGTATCAGATCTGGACCACACGTCGGAAGTCTGATTAACACGAAGTTAAGGATTTAGGACCGCCTTGTTGGGCTTGACTACCATCTCGGAAATCAAATCCAGATAGTGTCACAGCACTATTCGCTTGAGCTCGGAGTGAAGAGTGTAAGAAATGTGAAATTAATTCAAAATAAAATATCTCAAATTGTAATCTGGCACCTCTCGCTTGCAGATCAGTTTTAAGCAACCAGACCGTCAGAATCAGACCAAATTACACCCTCGGATCAGGAGAAATTTCATACACATATCCATGTACTCGGAATCTCCGATCGAGATCCGCTGACCGTTGAACTGAAACTGGTCCGCCACGCCTGATCTGAGAACCCTACTGGAACGAAAACATAATAGTACTTAGATCCAGTGTTAGTGAGCTTAAGTCCGACCTTTGGCTCAAGGGGGCTCGCCAGAAGTCCTCCGTTGAGCTGGAAAAGGTCCGCTTTGGCTATAACCTAAGTAAACCTTGTCTAGAAGTCTGTTTTGGTGACATTTGGGGTTATATAAGGACCTTAAACCCTTTCTCATTTCAGCCATCCGAATTTGAGAAAAACCATAGGAAAAGAGAGAGAAAAGAGAGAGAAAGTGAGAGTGAAGTGGGAGCATCTCCCTACAATGCTTCCCTGTTGCTATACGTGTTTAAACGCCTAGTTCTAATCACTTTCCCGGCGCTTCCGGCTCCGTTTCTAGCTAAGAAACCCTAACCCTAATCTGATTTGGGGCTTGGGTGGTTGTAGGTTATGAAATTGCTAACCTATTTTGTTCTATAGGTTGCCAAAATTGCCGTATTCAGAAGCTTAGCAATTCTATCGACTCCGTTACAATTCTACGATAAAAGGTGAGGACTTTAGGTGTATAGGTTATGGTTTTCAACGCTTTCAATGTCAGATAATGATAGATTCATGATCTGCATGCAATTGCACATGTACAAAGTGTTGTCTGTTTTGCGTTTCGATTAAAGATGAAAAATATGAAATTTTACATACTCTAGGTATTTGTAGAAAGTACCATATACGTACAAATTTTGGAAATGTGTTGGACATGATTATTTACTGTATTAATATATTATATATAGATAAAATACTTGTTTGGCGAAAGGACTCGCCCTAATACATGTTTTTGCTAATATACATTATGTATGTTAAAATAGTGTATTCTAAGTGTTTGTAAAAATGACTGAATGAGTATAGGATTCTCATTCGTGCTCACCATGACTAATTGTCATGGATATATGATTGTTTTATTGGCGATACCCCTTTGACGAAAGGATTTGCCCTGAATCATGCCACAGCTACTATACGCTATATATGTTGAAATGGGTAGCCCAAGTGTTTGTGAAAATGTTCAAATGAATATGGAACTTGGATTCCTACTTTCCATGACTATCCGTCGTGGGTGTACACGTGTTATGATAGGGGCAACTCCCTAGTGAATGGATTTGGCCTAATGCCTATGTGATCAACATATGTCATGTATGTTGATGTATGTCTTTTAAAGTGTTTGTTGAAATGTCTGAATGAGTAGTAGTTAGCAAATTGTAATGTATAAGGGTGTTGAGATATGATTCTCAACTTCTTTTAACTATGTGTATGTTTTCCTTGGATAGTTGTGTGATTAGGAATTGAATATGTACAAACTCATGCTTGTGTTGTGCTTCATAACATGCTCAACTGCTTTTATGATTTTATCTATGTAATGCATATGTTTAAATTCATATTTACGTTGTATGATCCGTCATGGGTGATGGGGGAGTGGAGCGACGAGTGCGTGCAATAGCCCTGGCAGCCCTAAACGGATAATACTAGACTTTGATTGTATGATTTGAATCTTGATCCATTACTGCTTTATCTATCTGCAATTGATTGTGTTTGGGGTATGATTATAGTCTAAAGAATCGGTACCATAATTGAATTTGTGACTGTGATTCATTTGCCACGTGAGATGTGTTCGACGAACCCGAGTCATACTTCGGTTGGCGATAGTGGTTGGCCACACGAAGTGCTTATGGGCTTCATATCGTTCAACTTGTTGTGCGCTCGAGCTAGCCAAGCTCGTCAAGTAACCTGATCTGTCTAATGTATGTTCACCATGTTTGGACGCTATTACTTGAACCTAGGGTACCAAACTTACCAGTGAAATCTCTTGTAACCATGGTACCTCGATCTGCTAAGACTCATGAGACGGGCATGGTGGTATGGGATACCGTGGTCGAGCTGTCGGTGTACGCTGGGGCCACATGCCTCCCCGTAGTGACCAGTGAGCAAACAGACTCGTGAGCCGATTATGGTGGTGTGGGACACTATATTCGAGCTGTCGACACCTACGGCGAGAGCCGAATATGGTGAGACCTGTATTCGTGCTGACGGACGACGAGCCCTCCGTAGTGTCTTCGAGCATACTCTAAAGTCTGTGATTGGCGATGAGCCCTTCGCAGCAACTAGAGCATGAGTTGAGCCGAGTACGGTGAGACCTGTATTCGAGCTGACGGTCAGCAATTGAGCCGCATACAATGAGATCTGTATCCGTGCTGACGGGTGACGAGCCCTTTGTGATGTAACATCCTGAAAAATCAGGGGTCGAGCATAACTCAACACCCAAGTTCCCAGAACATCACTTATGCAACATAAATATGATGATTGAATGTTGTCTGTATAAGTGCATTGAACATTTGTGAGATTAAGCCAAAACAGAATATCATACTCCAAAGACAGTGAATTAACAAGCGGAAGACTGTGATAGATATATAAAATATATAAAAATAGTGGTGAGTCTCCAGAGTGTGATAATGTTACCAGGTTAATGAATTACAAGTACAGTTCAAATTATACCAAATGTGTAGTGTCATCTAGTCAACATCCCTGTAACCTCGTCGATCAAGGCACGACCCACATGAAGCAGCTCGAAAACCACATATACGAGAAAGCATCCTCGTCGTCACAAAAGTCCGGCTCCGCCTCAGGAGTAGCGTCGCCATCTGCAATCAGACAAAGTCTGGTGGGTGTTCGGAACACCGTCCCGTAACATGGGAGTGAGTGATTTACTCAGTGGAACAATAAAGCATAGGTTAACATGTTATCAATTCAGTCAAGCAGTAATGATAAAGTAGTAAAATCAAACACTCCTAACTACTCTTATTAATGCAAGTATGAAATGACATGATGTATGCCCTCACCACACCCTCCCTCGTGCGACACCATCTCACGTTCGCGGCATGCTTTCATCCCTCAGTGCTCCACATCTTCCAGGCACATGCAATGTATGATGAGCATGATCACCGAGTTATTATTAGTCCATTTCAAACAGCAGGATTGGGAAACTAAGGTACCTCCCTTGTATCATTCCCAAACATGATCCATCTTAGGGTCGTCAGTCCTAGTTAATCTCAGACGATGGTGTATTTTCTAGGTCACTACAAAGGCTGCCAGGGCTGTTACGCACAAAGGTTACACCACTCCCCCATCACCTCTTTAACGATTCATCACTATACAGAAACAGGCCTAGTTCATACTCCATACACCGCGGCAAAACTCTAAGGCTCACCACGATTCCAGAGTATGCTCGAGGTCACTACAAAGGGCTGCCAGGGCTGTTGCTCGCATTCGTTGCACCACTCTCCCATCACCTTATCAATGTAGGCCGACAGCACGAATATAGTGTCCCATACCACCATAATCGGCTCACAAGTTTGGTTGCTCACTGGTCACTATGGGGAGGCACGTGGCCCCAGCGTAGGCCGACAGCTTGACCACGGTGTCCCATACCACCATGCTCGACTCATGAGTCTTAGCGGATCGAGGTACCATGGTTAAAAGGGATTCCACTGGTAAGTTTGGTACCCTAGGTTCAAGCAGAGGCGTCTAAACATGGTGAACATACATAACACAGATCGGGTTACTTGACGAGCTCGGCTAGCTCGAGCGCACATCAAGTTGAACGATATGAAGCGCATAAGCACTTCGTGTGGCCAACCACTATCGCCAACCGAAGTACGACTCGAGTTCGTCGAACACATCTCACGTGGCAAATGAATCACAGCCACGAATTCAACTCTGGTACCGATTGTCTGGACTATAATCATAGCCCCAAACACAATCAATTGCAGATAGATAAAGCAATAGTGGATCAAGATTCAACTCATACAATCAAGGTCTGGTATTATCCGTTTAGGGCTGCCAGGGCTGTTGCACGCATTCATTGCTCCACTCCCCCAACACCCATGACGGATCATACAACGTAAATATGAATTTAAACATATGCCTTACATAGATAAAATCATAAAAGCAGTTGAGCATGTTATAAAGCACAACACAAGCATGAGTTTGTACATATTCAATTCCTATTCACACAACTATCCAAAGAAAACATACACATAGTTAAAAGAAGTTGAGAATCATATCTCAGCACCCTTGTACATTACAATTTGCTAACTACTACTCATTCAGACATTTCAACAACCACTTTAAAAGACATACATCAACATACATGACATATGCTGATCACTTAGGCATTAGGCCAAATCCTTTCACTAGGGAGTTGCCCCAATCATAACACGCGTACACCCACGACGGATAGTCATGGAAAGTAGGAATCCAAGTTCCATATTCATTCAGTCATTTCCACAAACACTTGGGCCACACATTTTAGCATATATAGTGTATATTGGCCGTGGCGTGATTTAGGGCAAATTCTTTCGTCAAAGGGGTATCGCCAATACAATAATCATATATCCATGAAAATTAGTCATGATGAGCACGAATGAGAATTTTATACTCATTCAGCCATTTTCACAAACACTTAGGATACACTATTACAACATACATGGTGTATGTTAGCAAAACATGTATTAGGGCTATCCTTTCGCCAAGCAAGTATTTTACACATATATAATATATTTATACAACAAATAATCATGGCAATCACATCTCTAAAATATATATGTATAGGTACTTTCTACAATACAGTATTTCTACATACATAGTGTATATTAGTAAAACATGTATTTGGGCGAATCCTTTCGCCAAATAAGTATTTTATCCATACATCGTATATTCATACAACAAATAATCATGTCAAACACATTTCCAAAATTTATACGTATACGGTATTTTCTACGAATACCTAGAATATGTAAAATTCCATAATCTACATCTTTAATTGAAGCAGAAAACAGAAAACACTTTGTACATGTGCAATTGCATGCAGATCATGAATCTATCATTATCTGACATTGAAAGCGTTGAAAACTATAACCTATACACCTAAAGTCAGCACCTTTTATCGTAGAATCGAAACAGAGTTGATAGAATTGCTAAGCTTCCGTATTCGGTAGTTTGACAACCTATAGAACGAAATAGGTTAGCTATTTCATAACCTACAACCACCCAAGCCCCAAATCAGATTAGGTTTAGGGTTTCTTACCTAAAAACGGGGCTGGAATCACCGGAAAGCGATGAGAACGGAGCGGTAGAGCTCGTGGAGCCGCAGGGAAGAGTGGTAGGAAGGATCTCTCACAACTCCCACACTTTCTCTCTTTTCTCTCTTCTCTCTCTAGGGTTTCTCTCAAATTCGTATGGTTGTAATGAGAGAGGGTTTAAGGTCCTTATATAGTCTAAAAACTCACCGAAATAGACTTCAGGTCAAATTATACTTAGGTTATAACCAAAACGGGTCAGTTTCAGCTCAACGGAGGACTTCTGGCGGGACTCCTTGAGCCAAAGGTCGGACTTAAGCTCACCAACACTGGATCTATGTGGAGTTAAGTTTTCGTTTCAGTGGAATTTCCAGATCACGCGTGGCGGACCAGTTTCAGTTCAACGGTCAGCGGATCTCGATCGGAGATTCCGAGTACATGTAAATGTGTATGAAATTTTTCCTGATCTGAGGATGTAATTTGGTCTGATTCTGACAGTCTGGTTGCTTAAAACTGATCCGCAAGCGAGAGGTGCTAGATTACTATTTGAGATATTTTATTTTGAATTAATTTCACATTTCTCACACTCTTCACTCCGAGCTCAAGCGAATAGCGCTGGGACACTATCTGGATTTGATTTTCGAGATGGTTGTCAAGCCCAGCAAGGCGGTCCTAATTCCTTAACTTAGTGTTAATCGGACTTCTGACGTGCGGTCCAGATCCGATACGGAGTTTCGAGATGCTCCCGAGAGCAGCCAAGTAATGAGATTGATCCTAGATTTTAGGGTAACCAGCGTCAATGATTCTACAAGTTTTGGGTCTTGCAGATCGTATTTAAAGTGATTGGTGCTAATTTCATAGGCACTCTAGTTTAACACTAGTTAAATCTCGCCTAATTTCTAAAGGATTTTGTAACATCCCGGATTTTTGCCAACCTGGGATTAGACATCCTTAGGCATTGGGTCAGTCTTAACACCTGATTAACTTTTCAAACGCTCAATTCAAAGCCTCAAATCCCGTCTTAACCATTTTCCTTCACAAATCTCACCTTTCACCACCTTGTTCCCTAAATTTTCTAAGTACTTTCACACTAGACACTATCTTAAAGTTTAGGTAATGAAGAACAATACTTAATCTAAACATTACTGCAAAGGACTACGTACCACCTCGACCAGAAATTAATTAGGATTAAATCCTTTAGAAATTTAACAAAGTTAACTAAGTGCAAAACTCGATTAGCCATGAAATCCGTTGGGATCGCTTTAAATACGATCTGCAAGACCCAAAACTTGCAAAGTCAGTGACTCTAGGTTACCCTAAAGTTTAGAACCAAACTCATTTCCCGGCTGCTCTCGGGAATGAAATGAAACTTCGTATTAGGTCTAGATCGCACATCGGAAGTCCGATTAACACGAAGTTAAGGAACTAGGACCGCCTCACTGGGCTTGACAGTCATCTCAAAAATCAGGTCCAGCCGATGTCCCACGGCCATTCGTTTGGATCCGGAGCGAGGGTGTGTGAAAAACACTATTCCCATTCCAAAATAAATATCAGGAATAGTGATCTGGCACCATTCGCTTGCGCATCAGTATTAAGCAACCAGACCGTCAGAATCAGACCAAATTACACCTCGGATCAGGAAAAATTTCAGGAACATTTACATGTACTTGGAATTTCGGATCGTAGTCGACTGACCGTTGAACTGAAAGTGGTCCGCCACGTGCGATCTGAGAATCCGATCGAGTCGAAAATGTAATCCCACATAGATCCATGTGTGGTGAGCTTAAGTCTGACGTTTAACTCAAGGAGGGCCACCAGAACCTCTCTTTTGAGCTGGAAAAGTGACGAAATACCTATATTAGTAGTAACCCTTGAACAGGAGTCTATTTCGGTGAGTTTTGAGACTATATAAGGACCTTAAACCCTCTCTCATGGCAGCCATACGAATTTGGGTTTTGAGAGAGGGAAAAGAGAGAGGAAGTGAGGGAGAAGTGGGAGAATCTCCCTGCCGTCGTTCCCTGCCACCACACGGGCTGTACCATCCCTTTCTTGACGCTTTTCCAGCGTTTCCGGCGTCGTTTCTAGGTAAGAAACCCTAACCCTAATCTGTTTTGGGGTTTAGACTGTTGTAGGTTGTGAAATAGCTAACCTATTTCGTTCTCTAGGTTTCCAAACTGCCGAATACGGAAGCTTAGCAAACCTATCAACACCGTTACGATTCTATGACAAAAGGTGCGGACTTTAGGTGTATAGGTTATGGTTTTCAACGCTTTCAATGTCAGATAATGATAGATTCATGATCTGCATGTAATTGCACATGTACAAAGTGCTGTCTGTTTTCTGTTTCGATTAAAGATGAAAAATATGGAATTCTACATATTCTAGGTATTTGTAGAAAATACCGTATACGTATTTTTTTTTTGGAAATGTGTTTGACATGTTTATTTGTTATATGGTTATACGATATATGGATAAAATACTTATTTGGCAAAAGGATTCACCTAAATACATGTTTTACTTATATACACTATGTATGTTGAAATTGCGTATTCTAGAAAATACTGTATACGTATAAATTTTGGAGATGTATTTACCATGATTATTTGTTGTAGTAATATATTATACATGGATAAAATACTCGTTTGGCTAAAGGATAGCCCTAATACATGTCTTGCTAACATATACCATGTATGTTGTAATAGTGTATTCTAAGTGTTTGTGAAAATGACTGAATGAGTATGGAATTCTCATTCGTGCTCGCCATGACTAATTGTCATGGATTCATGATTGTTGTATTGGCGATACCCCTTTGACGAAAGGATTTGCCCTAAATCACGCCACGGCCAATATACACTATATATGCTAAAATGTGTGGCCCAAGTGTTTGTGGAAATGGCTGAATGAATATGGAACTTGGATTCCTGCTTCCATGACTATCCGTCGTGGGTGTACGCGTGTTATGATTGGGGCAACTCCCTAGTGAAAGGATTTGGCCTAATGCCTATGTGATCGACATATGTCATGTATGTTGATATATGTTTGTTTAAGTGTTTCTTGAAATGTCTGAGTGAGTAGCAGTTAGCAAATTGTAATGTATAAGGATGTTGAGATATGATTCTCAACCTCTTTTAACTATGTGCATGATCTCCTTTGATAGTTGTGTGATTAGGAATTGAACATGTACAAACTCATGCTTGTGTTGTGATTCATAACATGCTCAACTGCTTTATGATTTTAACTATGAAATGCATATGTTTACGTTGTATGATCCGTCATGGGTGATGGGGGAGCGGAGCAACGAGTGCGTGCAACAGCCCTGGCAGCCCTAAACGGATAATACCAGACCTTGACTGTATGAGTTGAATCTTAATCCATTACTGCTTTATCTATCTGCAATTGATTGTGTTTGGGGCTATGATTATGGCCCAGGCAATCGGTAACGGGATTGAACTCGTGGCTGAGATTCATTTGCCACGTGGGATGTGTTCGACGAATTCGAGTCGTGCGTTGCCTGTCGGCAGTGGCTAGGCCACACGAAGTTGTTTATGCACTTCATGTCGTACAGCTCAATGGGTGATCGTGCTAGTCGAGCTCGTCAAGTAACCCGATCTGCCTTATGCATGTTCACCCTGTTTGGACGCTACTGCTTGAACCTAGGGTACCAAACTTACCAGTGAAACCCCCTTTTAACCATGGTACTTCGATCCGCTAAGACGCATGAGCCGGGCATGGTGGTATGGGACACCGTGGTCGAGCTGTCGGCCTATGCTGGGGTCATGTGCCTCCCCGTAGTGACCATTGTGCAACCAACTGGTGAGCCGAATATGCTGGTATGGGACACTGTATTCGAGTTGTCGATACTTACGGCGAGAGCCGAGTATGGTGAGACCTGTGCTCGTGCTGACGGGCGACGAGTTCTCCGTAGTATCTTCGAGTATACTCCAAGGGTCTGTGATTGGCGACGAGTCTTTCACAGCAACTAGAGTATGAGTGGAGCCGAGTACGGTGAGACCTGTACTCGAGCTGACGGCTAGTGATTGAGCCGAGTACGGTGAGACCTGTACTCGAGCTGACGGTCAGCAATTGAGCCGCATACGGTGAGATCTGTATCCTCGCTGACGGGTGACGAGCCCTTTGTGATGCCTTCATTATGCTTCTCGAACCATAATATCGTATGAGATTAACTAGGATTGACGACCCTAGAATGGATCATGTTTGGGAATGATACAAGGGAGGTACCTTAGTTTCCCAATACTGCTGGTTGAAATTGACTAATAATAACTTGGTAATCATGAGCATCATCGCACCGCATGTGCTTTGTAGATGTGGCGCACTGAGGGAGTTAAGCATTCGCGAACGTAAGATGATGTCGCTTGAGGGTGGTTTGGCAAGGGCATACAGCATCATGTCATTTCATTCTCGCATTTAATAAGAGTAGTTAGAATTGTTTGATTTGTACTGCTTTATCATTACTGCTTGATTGAATTGATAACATGTTAACCTATGCTTTACTGTTCCACTGAGTTGATCACTCACTCCCACGTTACGGGACGGTGTTGTACACACCAACCAGATTTGTTGAGTTTCAGGTGGTGGCGATGCTTGTGAAGCAGAGCCGGACTACTTCTATGATGATAGGAGGAATTCTCCTATCTGTATCTCTCTGGCAGGTCAATGAAGTCCTAATATTGTATTGACGGGGCTATGGTACATGGGATAGGAGGCATTACACTTCCTCACATTTGGTACATTTTAGAACTGCACTTGTATTTATTTAACCTGGTAATGTTATCACACTCTGGAGACTCATCATAAGTTATATATTTTATCTATCTATCACAGTCTTCCGCTTGCAAATTTAACCGTCTCTGGAGTATGATATGTTGTTTTGGCTTAATCTCACTCATGTTCAATGCACGAATACAGTCAACATTCAATCATCATTCATTTTGTTGCATAAGTGATGTTCTGGAACTCGGGAGTTGAGTTTATGCTCGACCCCCGATTTTCAGGGCGTTACAGATTTAGTTCTGAGTGATATCGGTCTAAGGTGGTACTTAGACCTTTGTTGCAATGTTTAGTTTAAGTATTGTTCTTCATCACCTAAACTTTAAGGTAGTGTCTAATGTGAAAGTACTTAGAAGGATTTAAGGAACGAGGTAATGAAAGGTGAGATTTGTGAAGAAAATGATTTGAAAAGGGACTTAAGACCCTTGAGTTGAGTGTTTGTGAAGTTAAACAGGAGTTAGGATTGTCCCATCGCCTAAGGACGTCTAATTCCAGGTTAGGAAAAATCCAGGTTGTTACATGTGATGCCTTCGCTATGCCTCTCAAACCATAATATCGTATGAGATTAACTAGGACTGACGACCCTAAAATGGATCATGTTTGGGAATGATATAACGGAGGTACCTTAGTTTCCCAATACTGCTGTTTGAAACGGACTAATAATTACTCGGTAATCATGCTCATCATCGCACTACATGTGCCTGGTAGATGTGGAGCATTGAGGGATGAACGCATTCGCGAACGTAAGATGGTGTCGCATGAGGGTGGTTTGGCAAGGGCATTGTAACGACCTGTAAATTTCCGTACATTGGGTCGAGTACCACCTCGACCAGAAATCACGTAGGATTAAATCCTTTAGAAATTTAACAAAGTTAACTAAGTACCAAACTCGGTTAGCCATGAAATCCGTTGGGATCGCTTTAAATACGATCTGCAAGACCCAAACTTGCAGAATTAGTGACTCTAGGTTACCCTAAAGTCTAGAGCCAAACTCATTACCCGTCTGCTCTCGGGACTGAAACGAAACTTCGTATGAGGTCTAGATCGCACATCGGGAGTTCGATTAACACGAAGGTAAGGAACCAGGACCGCCCCACTGGGCTTGACAATCATCTCAAAAATCAGATGATTCCGATGTCCCACGGCCATTCTTTTCGATCCGGAGCGAGGGAGTGTGAAAAACACAAATTTCATCCCAAAATAAATATCTGGAATAGTGATCTGGCATCATTCGGTTGCGCGTCAGTATTAAGCAACCTGACCGTCGAAATCAGACCAAATTACACCCTCGGATTAAGAAAAATTTCAGGAACATTTACATGTACTCAGAATTTCTGATCGTGGCCCACTGACCGTTGAACTGAAAGTGGTCCGCCACGTGCGATCTGGGAATCCGATCGAGTCGAAAACGTAATCCCACGTAGATCCATAGATGGTGAGCTTAAGTCTGACGTTTGGCTCAAGGAGGGCCACCAGAACATCCCTTTTGAGCTTGGAAAGTGGCGAACTGCCTATATATGCAGCCACCCTTGAACATGAGTCTATTTTGGACATGATTTTGGCTATAAAAGGGGCTTAGAACAGCCCCTCTCACAGCCATACGAATTTGGGAGCAAACCCTTAGAGAGAGAGAGAGAAAAGAGAGAGAAAGGCTTGGAGTTCGAAGCCGATCTTCCTCCTGCTGCTTCCACTCATCACACGGCCTACACCGCCTTATTCCAGGTGTTTTTTCGGCGGTGTCCATCCCATTTGAAGGTAAGAAACCCTAACCCTAGGTCTGATTTGAGGTTGGATAGTGGTAGGTTATGAAAAAGCTAATCGGTTACGCTCTTTAGGCTAGGAAACTCCCGTATACGAAGCTCAAATACCCTTGCTGATTTGTTGGAATTCCAAGGGCTGAGGTGAGGACTTTAAACGTATAAGTTACGTTTTTCAACGCTTTCAATGTCAGATAATGATAGATTCATGATCTGCGTGTAAATGCACATGTACAAAGTGCTTTCCGTTTCCTGTTTCGATTAACGTTGTAGAATATGGAATTTCACATACTCTAGATATACGTAGAAATACCGTATACGTATTTTTCTTGGGAAAATGGTTGACATGTTTATTTAATGTATGATTATATAACATATGGATAAAATACTAGTTTGGCGAAAGGAATCGCCGAAATACATGTTCGTGTGTAAATGCCTAGTATGTTGAAATTGTGTATTCTAGAAATACCGCATATATGTGGATTTTGGAAATGCTATTGTGATGATTATTTGCTGTATGATTATGAAATACATGGGTAAAATACTCACGCGGCGTAGGGACAGCCCTAACACGTACTTTGTTAACATACGTCATGTATGTTGAGATAGTGTATTCTAAGTATTTGTGAAAATGCTCGTGTGTGTAAATGATCACGTACTAGTGCCTTAGAGAGGTGCTGACATGGGATTCCCGACTCCCTTAGTGACATGTAGGATTCCCTCCATGCGGTGGTTCGCTAGAACCACTCACCTGTAATGTGTATGTAATTGTATCCCTATGTGGATAGTGCCTTACTACGTGCTTCACAACATGCTTTGCAACATGCTTTGTAACATGCTTTACTTCATGTTTTACCTCATGCTTGATAACATGCCTACTAACATGCTTGTATTGCTTGTTTATCATGCTTTACTTCACATGTTATCGATGAAAACTGTTTGAGTTTGGGACTATGTATATAGTCCAAACATTCGGTATCAGACTTGCGATTGTGGCTGAGATTCATGTCGCCACAAAGGACGTGTCTGGGGAACCCGAGTCGTACTTCGGTTGACGATAGTGGTTGGCCACACGGAGTGCTTTTGCGCTCCATATCGCTCAACTTGTGGTGCGCTCGAGCTAGTCAGGCTCGTCAAGTAAACCGAAATGTACTTATGTGTTCACCCTGTTTGGTCGCTACTGCTTGAACCTAGGGTACCAAACTTACCAGTGGCGATCCCCGTTTAACCATGGTACCTAGATCCGCTAAGTCGCATAAGCCGGGCATGGTGGTATGGGACACCGTGGTCGAGCTGTCGGCCTACGATGGGGCCATGTGCCTCCCCGTAGTGACCATTGCGCAACCAACTCGTGAGCCGAATACGGTGGTATGGGACACTGTATTCGAGCTGTCGATACTTCGGCGAGAGCCGAGTACGGTGAGATCTGTGCTCGTGCTGACGGGCGACGAGTCCTCCGTAGTATCATCGAGTACACTCCAAGGGTCTGTGATTGGCCACGAGTCTTTCATAGCAACTAGAGTGTGAGTTGAGCCGAGTACGGTGAGACCTGTACTCGAGCTGACGGCTAGTGATTGAGCCGAGTACGGTGAGACCTGTACTCGAGCTGACGGCCAGCAATTGAGCCGCATACGGTGAGATCTGTATCCGCGCTGACGGGTGACGAGCCCTTTGCGATGCCTTCACTACGCTTCTCAAACCATAATATCGTCTGATATTAACTAGGACTGACGACCCTAGAATGGATCATGTTTGGGAATGATACAAGGGAGGTACCTTAGTTTCCCAATACTGCTGATTGAAATGGACTAATAAAAACTTGGTAATCATGAGCATCATCGCACCGCATGTGCTTTGTAGATGTGGCGCAATGAGGGAGTAAGCATTCGCGAACGTAAGATGATGTCGCTTGAGGGTGGTTTGGCAAGGGCATACAGCATCATGTCATATCATTTTTGCACTTAACAAGAGTAGTTAGAAATGCTTGATTTGTACTGCTTTATCATTACTGCTTGATTGATTTGATAACATGTTAACTTATGCTTTATTGTTCCACTGAGTTAGCTACTCACTCCCACGTTACGGGACGGTGTTTGCAACACCCACCAGACTCTGTCACAGGTGTAGATGGCGCCTTGGTTCAGGAGCCGGAGCCCGACTTTGATGAGGACCAGGAGGAGTTCTCCTTCATGCAGTATTCTGACGGCTTTGCTTAGGCCGGCTGCATCACGGGATTTTCAGGGCCTCTCTTGAGGATTGTATTTTGGTTTTTGACTTAGAAACAATATATGTATATTGGTACTCAGCTAGTACTCATACTCTGGAGTTCAGAAAATTTTGTTACTTTACATACTTGAATATAAAATTTCAGTCTTCCGCTTGCCTTTATACAATTGAACTGGAGTATGAATTACTGTTTTGGTATAATCTCATTCATGTTTATTGCGCTAACTCAGACAACATTTAACCAGCATTGTGTATGTTGCATAAGTGATGCGTTGGAACTCGGGAGTTGAGTTTATACTCGACCCCCGAATTTCAGGGCGTTACAAGTTGGTATCAGAGCATGATTTTGATTAAAACT
This sequence comes from Magnolia officinalis, assembly GCA_021015155.1. Taxonomy (NCBI): domain Eukaryota; kingdom Viridiplantae; phylum Streptophyta; class Magnoliopsida; order Magnoliales; family Magnoliaceae; genus Magnolia; species Magnolia officinalis. Next base: position 41,920,009 of record JAJHSJ010000003.1, read on the forward strand.
GGACCTGAGTTATGTCCCCACTACGTACGCTGACGCATTATACTTAGGAGGGTGCGCAAAATTTTAGAAACAGTCCTAGGGTCTCCCGATTTCACCGTTCGGTGAAATTCATTAAAAACGGACGCGTTGATCGAGTTTGTACTCGATCCTGACCGCACACATGGACTCCAAATCACCCCTGGACCGTCTATTGACGTGTCAAGATCACAACCCACCAAAAATTAGTCGTTAAAAATCAGGAAAAATCAGATTGGTTCAGAAATTCCCGGAAACTGACCGTTCTGGAGCCGAACTGAGGTCGTGGGCCCCCCACGTTAATCAACTAAGACTCCTGATTGAACCAGGGTGCATTTGGCACCCTGGGAACGAGGCAAGGTGGTCCCCACAGAGGTGGCGCGGCTCCGGCCAAGTTCGGCCGCGGCGGCGCCGCGGCTCGGGCGGCGGACTGCGGTCCGGACCTTTCCGGCGAGATTTGGTTGGTCGGCCCAACCCCCTACACATCATGGCACGTGCCATTTGGGCTTTTGTTTGGGTTTTAAGGGGCTGGAGCACCCCTCTCCATCATTTCACCCCCTTTCAAGCTCCAAAAAACCCCATTTTCGATTTTCCCTAAAAACCCATCCCTCCAAACCTCCAAATCCTCCATTTTCTTCCATAACACACACACCCCAACCTTCCACAACAGCCCTAGCCTCCTCCTTTCTCCATTTTCTCAAGTTGGAGCTCTCATACCCCTCCTTGGAGCTCAAAATCGGGTAAGCTACTAACCCATTCCACTTCCTTCTTGTTTCTTCTTCGTTTCCTACCTCTAGTGCTCCTTCCACACCCATTGGATTGTTGTTTGTGGTGGAGCAAAGAGATCAGCCCCTTGTTCCCCCATTTTGGCAATTTTCCATGGCCCTCCTTGGTGTGGTGGCCACCATTTTCTCTTTTTCCTCCATCCTATCTCTCATGGGAAAGAGGAAAACCGCGGCCGATGATGCCAGTCCAAGTAGGCCAGCCCATTCCCGAAGAAAATCCGATGTTGGGGCCGGCACAAGCACCGTGCGGGAGTTTAGGTCGAAGCGGGACCTGGATCCTGACCATCCCGTCAGAAATGCTTACCCGATAGGCATGGAGTGTGGGCGCTTCGCGGGCCGCAAGGTTGTGTTTGAAGCTCACGTGGATGAAAGGGTGTTCGGGCTACACCCACTGATGGATCGCCTGGTGGACATCGGTTGGAACTCTATGTTTGATGGCGAGTCCCCTGCATGTGAGAACACGGTTCGCGCTTTCTATGCTCACATCGTGGACGCATCCGTTGAGCCTCTTCAGTTTACTGTTTCTGTGAGGGGCATTAGACGCACGATTACAGTGGATGAAGTGGCTCGGATCACAAAGCTGCCGCGTGGTCAAGTACACCCCAGTGATAACTTCTCCAGAAGTGCGCGGGAAAGGGATCGCCGCACGCGATATCTCTGTGGTCGCCGGGTTACTTGGAAGAGAGGAAACTGCATTGCGGCGACAAAGATGGCCGAGGACTTCCGTTTACTCCATCACATTTTCACCTACAACGTGTACCCACGGTCGGGTAACCGCACGGAATGTACTCGGTTGATGGTGGACTTCTTGTACAAGATGGGACATGGGGACGACATATGCCTGCCCACCTTCATCCTATCTCAGATAGTGCATGTTGTTCGTTCTGCCAGGAACGATCTTTCGCTCCCATTTGGCCGTCTGATCTGCAAGATGGCTCGTGATGTAGGCTACAGATTAAATATGGAGGATCTTGCGCCTGTCCGAGTCATAAGTGAGGTGACACTCAAGAATATGAAGATCGGCCCTCAACAGCGGCAAGCCCGACTCGACGAATCTGGAGATGAGTCGGATAGTGCCGGCGAGGAGAGTGATGAGGAGGGCGGTGATGACATACAGGAAGAAGAATCAGAGGCTCAGGACACCGAGGAGAGTCCACCCCCTGCGGCTCAGGAACAGGGTGTGGATCGGGATGCTTTTGATGCGCGATTTGCCCGTCTTGAGGAAGGGCAAGCCGCCCTGCAGCAAGAGATTGGTCAAGTTCGAGCCAAGCTTGAAGAGAATGAAGCCTATATGAAGAGAAGTTTCAAGAAGATGTCCCGTACGTTGAAGGCCATCCTGTGCTGTGCGCAGGACAAGAATGCTCCTCCTCCACCGCCTGCTTCAGATGCTTAGTCACCCATGTTGTTGTATGTTGTGTTTGTTTTGGTTACCGCGATAGGCGGTTTGTGTTTTTATGCAGATGTTGTATCAGGTAGTAGCATGTTTTAGGTGTTTGTTGTAGTAGATGTATTGACTATTATGTGACTTTCTGTCGTGATTCATGTAACCCTGTAGTCCATGTATTATGACAATTTTGGGTAAATGAAAAGCATGTAGCCTCTTTGTATTAATGATGTGTGGAATGCTTAAGTGCTTTATGATGTGTATTGTGCCTTATCTCACAAATGATCTACCCTATGTTGTATAGGGCATGCCGCGGCAGTATACGCGGAGCACGGCACATCTTCGTTTGACCGGCTCTATGGACCAGACTCCTTCTGGTAGTGGCGGTCCTACGGACCGAGGATTGGGATCTGATCAGCCTTCTGCTGGTCCTACCGGTGGACAGCCACCTTACACGCCCCCGGTCCGTGAGCAGTATCGGCCGTCATCTGCTGCACAGCATGACTCTCAGGCTGCTCCACCACCTGATAGATTTGAGCAGAGCAGCATGCAGCAGCAGCAGCAGATGCAGCAGCAGCAGCAGCAGATACAGCAGCAGCAGCATCATGGCCACTATTGCTGAGGCCTTGTCCCACGGTGGTAGTGCGACTCCACCTACTACATCTGCGCATCCTGAGGAGGATTCTGAGCCTCCTGCTCGGTTTGAGGATGCGCCTCTGCCTACACCCGTCGCACCTCCTACTGGAGATGTCGGTACGCGAGGTCTACTCGAGCGATTTCAGCGCTTGAGGCCTCCTTCATTTGCGGGTTCTCACAGACCCGAGGAGGCGGAGTTCTGGCTGGACCGCATCTCCAAGATGCTACGGATGTTACATTGCTCCGAGGCAGAGCAGGTTGAGTTGGCTACCTTTATGTTTGAGAGGGAGGCCAGCTTATGGTGGGACAGTGTGCTGCGCACGGTCGCAGTGGACTTCGTGTGGACCTGGGAGGCTTTCGAGTCTCGGTTCCACGAGAAGTATTACCCGCAGACGTATCGACATGAGCGGGAGGACGAGTTTCTGCGCCTCAGGCAGGGAGGCATGACGGTGACGGAGTATGAGCACCGGTTTACTAAGTTGGGCCACTTTGTCCCGACCATCCTCGTCAATGAGCAGATGAGGATGCGACGATTTACTGGGAGCTTGCGACCTGACATACGGTCGAAGCTATGCTGCCACACTATCCCTACGTATGCGGCGTTGGTCCACATGTCTATGACGGCCGAGAAGGATGTGGACCGTTTGGGCCGATCACGCGGTACTATGGTTGCGAGACCGCGGCAGGATTTACAGAGCAGGCCTATCTTAGGCAAGAGGCCTCGGACTGATTCTCCCCCCAGGGCCGCAGCGCCAGTTGTTCCCATGAGACGCCCGTTGGTGACCTGCACGTTTTGCGGGAAACCAGGACACCCTGCCGAGAGCTGCTTCTCGAGCATGAGGGCTAGCGGATTTGCGCCACCGCAGAGATTGGGTCGCCCTTATCCACAGGCCATATCAGCTCCGCCGCTACAGACCGCTCCTGCACATCCTTCATTCCGACCTCCTGTGCCGTTCTTCAGGCCGCCACAGCGACCCCTGGCTCCTCAGCCGAACCGCCAGCAGCAGGCTCGGGTACATACACTTGTTGCTGAGGCACCAGAGACGTCGATATCGGCACCGACGGCTTTCGAGGGTACGACTCATATCCATGGTACTCCTGTTTCTTTACTGGTGGACACTGGGTCCACTACATCTATCATTTCTTGTGGGGCGTGAAACGCCTATCTTTGCATACTGTTCCCACTAAGGGAACGCGGCTCACTACGGCCACTGGGACCTTCTCGGTTGTCACACGGCTATGCGAGGGTTGCGCGATAGTTTTGGGTAGCAGCACAGAGCTCGTCGACCTTATTGTTGCTCCGCTATGGCACTACGACGTTATACTTGGCATGGATTGGCTCGCCAAGATGAGGGCGGAGATAGATTGCGATGCTCGGATCGTGACTGCCTATGGACCTGACGGCACAGCCTTCACGTTCCCAGTGCAGGTCAGTTGGCCCTGTCGAGTTGATTGTTATGCCGCTTTACTTGTGCCGATTGATGGTCCGACATTAGAGGGTACGCCGGTCGTTCGGGAGTTTGTTGGAGTCTTTAAGACTATCCCTGGTTTACCTCCTCGGCGCGAGATTGATTTTACGATTGACCTTACGCCTGGTGCGATGCCCATCTCGTTGCCGACCTATCGTATGCCTCCATGCGAGATGGAGGAGCTGCGGAAACAGATTGATGAACTTGTAGAGCGAGGCTTTATTCGACCTAGTGTGTCTCCTTGGGGAGCACCTGTGTTGTTCGTGAAGAAGAAGGACGGGTCGCTACGGTTGTGTATTGATTACCGTAGGTTGAACCAGGTCACGGTGAAGAACAAGTATCATTTGCCCAGGATAGATGATCTGTTTGATTAGTTGAGGGGGGCGAAGTATTTCTCGAAGATTGACCTTCAGTCAGGATACCACCAGTTGCGCGTGAGAGAGGAGGACGTACAGAAGACAGCCTTCAGGACGTGCTTCATACACTATGAGTTCTTGGTGATGTCGTTCGGTCTGACGAACGCACCAGCCGTGTTCATGGATCTGATGAACCGGGTATTTCGGCCCTTCCTTTACCGATTCGTCATCGTCTTTATCGATGACATCTTGATATACTCCACGAGTCGAGAGGAGCACGAGGAGCACTTGCGAGCAGTATTGGGTACGTTGGAGAAGAACCAGTTGTTTGCGCAATACAAGAAGTACGACTTCTGGCAGGAGGAAGTCAAGTTCCTGGGACATGTTGTGTCCAAGGATGGGATAGCAGTGGACCTTGCTAAGGTAGCCGTGGTTCAGGATTGGCAGCAGCCTGAGTCGGTTACTGAGGTGAGGAGTTTCCTTGGTCTGGCTGGGTATTACAGGCGTTTCATTCGAGACTTCTCGAAGATTGCCAGGCCATTGTCGCAGTTGACTCGGAAGGACCTGAAGTTCGCCTGGAATGAGAAGGCGGAGGCAGCTTTTAAGGAGCTGAAGGACAAGTTGACGTCCGCCCCTGTGCTAGTATTGCCAGAGCAAGGGGTGAAATATACAGTATACACTGACGCGTCTCGCGTTGGTTTGGGTTGTGTGCTGATGCAGAAGGATAGGGTGATTTCGTATGCCTCGAGACAATTAAGGAAGCACGAGGAGAATTACCCTACACATGACCTGGAGTTGGCAGCTGTCATCTTTGCATTGAAGCTCTGGAGACATTACCTCTACGGTGAGGAGTTCGAGCTTTTCTGCGACCACAAGAGCCTTAAGTACATATTCACACAGCGGGATTTGAATATGAGACAGCGCCGATGGATGGAGACCTTGAAGGACTTCAAGTTCGAGGTTTCCTACCATCCTGGCAAGGCGAACCTTGTGGCAGACGCGTTGAGCCGCAAGAAGGTGATTGCATTTGCGGCACCGCTGATGATAGCCGAGTGGGACATGATGGAGTTTGTGCGGGACTTCGAGCAAAGACTCACTGTCGAGGAGCCTTTTGAGTGTGTTGCGCACGTTCGGGTGCGGCCACTTATTGACGACAGGATTGTTGAGGCCCAAAGGGGCGATATACGGCTGTCTGAGCTTCGAGAGCAGGCTAGCGACGCCGTGGACTCCGAGTGGAGAGTTGGTTCTGATGGGGGTTTACGATTCCGTGGCCGCCTATGTGTTCCTGATGTGGCTGACTTGAGACGCGAGCTTCTCGAGTCTGCCCATAACTCGAAGCTTGCGATGCATCCTGGTAGCACGAAGATGTACCAGGATATGAGACGGACTTACTGGTGGGATAACATGAAGGCCCACATTGCTGAGTATGTATCTCGGTGTCTGACGTGCCAGCAGGTCAAGGCAGAACATCGCCGACCTCCTGGACTGCTTCAGCCCATGCCTATAGCGGAGTGGAAGTGGGACTTCATCTCCATGGACTTCATATCAGGGCTGCCGAAGACGAGGAAGGGACACGATTCTATTTGGGTGATTGTGAACCGGTTGACCAAATCGGCCCATTTCCTCCCTATCAGAGTTACGAACTCTGCAGACGAGCTGGCTAGACTGTACGTCAGAGAGATCGTCCGTCTGCATGGAGTTCCCTTAGAAATCATGTCAGACAGAGACACGCGATTCACATCCATCTTCTGGACTCGTATCCAGGAGGCGATGGGTGTGAAGTTGAAGTTCAGTACAGCGTTTCATCCTCAGACTGATGGGCAGACAGAGCGGGTAAATCAGATTCTGGAGGATATGTTGCGAGCATGTGTGTTGGACTTCAAGGACAGCTGGGATGACTGTCTTCCGTACGCAGAGTTCGCCTACAACAACAGCTTCCAGGCGACTATTGGCATGGCGCCATATGAGGCTTTATATGGTCGACCTTGTAGGGCACCGCACTGTTGGGCAGAGGTTGGCGAGCGTAGCCTGATTGGCCCGGAGTTGGTCCAGACGACTACAGAGAAGATAGATATTATCAGGCGTCGATTACTCACAGCGCAGAGCAGACAGAAGAGTTACGCCGATACGAGGCGGCGACCGCTGGAGTTCGAGGTCGGGGATCATGTGTTCCTTCGAGTTTCCCCTATGAAGGGAGTCCTTCGGTTCGGGAAGAAGGGGAAGCTCACACCGAGGTTTATCGGTCCATTTCAGATACTGGATCGAGTGGGTGATGTGGCGTATCGTCTCGCCTTGCCTACACCATTTGCTTCTGTACACAACGTATTTCATGTCTCTATACTGAAGAAGTACGTTCCTGATCCTGCGCATATCATCAGATGGGAGCAGGTACAGTTGAGTGAGGATGCTACGTACGAGCTGCGCCCGACGCGTATCCTTGATAGGAAGGAGCAGGTACTACGTAGCAAGGTCATCCCACTTGTGAAGGTGCTTTGGACACATCATTCCGAGGAGGAAGCTACCTGGGAGACTGAGGCCGAGGTCAGAAAGAACTACCCTCAGATTCTCGAGGACTACGAAAAGGTATAAATTTCGAGGACGAAATTTTTTGTTTAAGGGGGTTAGATTGTAACGACCTGTAAATTTCCGTACATTGGGTCGAGTACCACCTCGACCAGAAATCACGTAGGATTAAATCCTTTAGAAATTTAACAAAGTTAACTAAGTACCAAACTCGGTTAGCCATGAAATCCGTTGAGATCGCTTTAAATACGATCTGCAAGACCCAAAACTTGCAGAATTAGTGACTCTAGGTTACCCTAAAGTCTAGAGCCAAACTCATTACCCGTCTGCTCTCGGGACTGAAACGAAACTTCGTATGAGGTCTAGATCGCACATCGGGAGTCCGATTAACACGAAGGTAAGGAACCAGGACCGCCCCACTGGGCTTGACAATCATCTCAAAAATCAGATGATTCCGATGTCCCACGGCCATTCTTTTCGATCCGGAGCGAGGGAGTGTGAAAAACACAAATTCCATCCCAAAATAAATATCTGGAATAGTGATCTGGCATCATTCGGTTGCGCGTCAGTATTAAGCAACCTGACCGTCGGAATCAGACCAAATTACACCCTCGGATTAAGAAAAATTTCAGGAACATTTACATGTACTCAGAATTTCTGATCGTGGCCCACTGACCGTTGAACTGAAAGTGGTCCGCCACGTGCGATCTGGGAATCCGATCGAGTCGAAAACGTAATCCCACGTAGATCCATAGATGGTGAGCTTAAGTCTGACGTTTGGCTCAAGGAGGGCCACCAGAACATCCCTTTTGAGCTTGGAAAGTGGCGAACTGCCTATATATGCAGCCACCCTTGAACCTGAGTCTATTTTGGACATGATTTTGGCTATAAAAGGGGCTTAGAACAACCCCTCTTACAGCCATACGAATTTGGGAGCAAACCCTTAGAGAGAGAGAGAGAAAAGAGAGAGAAAGGCTTGGAGTTCGAAGCCGATCTTCCTCCTGCTGCTTCCACTCATCACACGGCCTACACCGCCTTATTCCAGGTGTTTTTCCGGCGGTGTCCATCCCATTTGAAGGTAAGAAACCCTAACCCTAGGTCTGATTTGAGGTTGGATAGTGGTAGGTTATGAAAAAGCTAATCGGTTACGCTCTTTAGGCTAGGAAACTCCCGTATACGGAAGCTCAAATACCCTTGCTGATTTGTTGGAATTCCAAGGGCTGAGGTGAGGACTTTAAACGTATAAGTTACGTTTTTCAACGCTTTCAATGTCAGATAATGATAGATTCATGATCTGCGTGTAAATGCACATGTACAAAGTGCTTTCCGTTTCCTGTTTCGATTAACGTTGTAGAATATGGAATTTCACATACTCTAGATATACGTAGAAATACCGTATACGTATTTTTCTTGGGAAATGGTTGACATGTTTATTTAATGTATGATTATATAACATATGGATAAAATACTAGTTTGGCGAAAGGAATCGCCGAAATACATGTTCGTGTGTAAATGCCTAGTATGTTGAAATTGTGTGTTCTAGAAATACCGCATATATGTGGATTTTGGAAATGCTATTGTGATGATTATTTGCTGTACGATTATGAAATACATGGGTAAAATACTCACGCGGCGTAGGGACAGCCCTAACACGTACTTTGTTAACATACGTCATGTATGTTGAGATAGTGTATTCTAAGTATTTGTGAAAATGCTCGTGTGTGTAAATGATCACGTACTAGTGCCTTAGAGAGGTGCTGACATGGGATTCCCGACTCCCTTAGTGACATGTAGGATTCCCTCCATGCGGTGGTTCGCTAGAACCACTCACCTGTAATGTGTATGTAATTGTATCCCTATGTGGATAGTGCCTTACTACGTGCTTCACAACATGCTTTGCAACATGCTTTGTAACATGCTTTACTTCATGTTTTACCTCATGCTTGATAACATGCCTACTAACATGCTTGTATTGCTTGTTTATCATGCTTTACTTCACATGCTATCGATGAAAACTGTTTGAGTTTGGGACTATGTATATAGTCCAAACATTCGGTATCAGACTTGCGATTGTGGCTGAGATTCATGTCGCCACAAAGGACGTGTCTGGTGAACCCGAGTCGTACTTCGGTTGGCGATAGTGGTTGGCCACACGGAGTGCTTTTGCGCTCCATATCGCTCAACTTGTGGTGCGCTCGAGCTAGTCAGGCTCGTCAAGTAAACCGAAATGTACTTATGTGTTCACCCTGTTTGGTCGCTACTGCTTGAACCTAGGGTACCAAACTTACCAGTGGCGATCCCCGTTTAACCATGGTACCTAGATCCGCTAAGTCGCATGAGCCGGGCATGGTGGTATGGGACACCGTGGTCGAGCTGTCGGCCTACGCTGGGGCCATGTGCCTCCCCGTAGTGACCATTGCGCAACCAACTCGTGAGCCGAATACGGTGGTATGGGACACTGTATTCGAGCTGTCGATACTTCGGCGAGAGCCGAGTACGGTGAGATCTGTGCTTGTACTGACGGGCGACGAGTCCTCCGTAGTATCATCGAGTACACTCCAAGGGTCTGTGATTGGCCACGAGTCTTTTACAGCAACAAGAGTGTGAGTTGAGCCGAGTACGGTGAGACCTGTACTCGAGCTGACGGCTAGTGATTGAGCCGAGTATGGTGAGACCTGTACTCGAGCTGACGGCCAGCAATTGAGCCGCATACAGTGAGATCTGTATCCGCGCTGACGGGTGACGAGCCCTTTGCGATGCCTTCACTACGATTCTCAAACCATAATATCGTCTGATATTAACTAGGACTGACGACCCTAGAATGGATCATGTTTGGGAATGATACAAGGGAGGTACCTTAGTTTCCCAATACTGCTGATTGAAATGGACTAATAAAAACTTGGTAATCATGAGCATCATCGCACCGCATGTGTTTTGTAGATGTGGCGCAATGAGGGAGTAAGCATTCGCGAACGTAAGATGATGTCGCTTGAGGGTGGTTTGGCAAGGGCATACAGCATCATGTCATATCATTTTTGCACTTAACAAGAGTAGTTAGAAATGCTTGATTTGTACTGCTTTATCATTATTGCTTGATTGATTTAATAACATGTTAACTTATGCTTTATTGTTCCACTGAGTTAGCTACTCACTCCCACGTTACGGGACGGTGTTTGCAACACCCACCAGACTCTGTCGCAGGTGTAGATGACGCCTTAGTTCAGGAGCCGGAGCCCGACTTTGATGAGGACCAGGAGGAGTTCTCCTTCATGCAGTATTCTGACGGCTTTGCTTAGGCCGGCTGCATCGCGGGATTTTCAGGGCCTCTCTTGAGGATTGTATTTTGGTTTTTGACTTAGAAACAATACATGTATATTGGTACTCAGCTAGTACTCATACTCTGGAGTTCAGAAAATTTTGTTACTTTACATACTTGAATATAAAATTTCAGTCTTCCGCTTGCCTTTATACAATTGAACTGGAGTATGAATTACTGTTTTGGTATAATCTCATTCATGTTTATTGCGCTAACTCAGACAACATTTAACCAGCATTGTGTATGTTGCATAAGTGATGCGTTGGAACTCGGGAGTTGAGTTTATACTCGACCCCCGAATTTCAGGGCGTTACAGGCATTCATCATGTCATTTCATACTTGCATTTAATAAGAGTAGTTAGGATTGTTTGATTGAACTGCTGTATCATTACTGCTTGACTGAATTGATAACATGTTAACCTATGCTTTATTATTCCACTGAGTTGATCACTCACTCCCACGTTACGGGACAGTGTTGTACACACCAACCAGATTTGTTTAGTTTCAGGTGATGGCGATGCTTATGAAGCAGAGCCGGACCACTACTATGATGTTGAGGAGGAGTTCTCCTACATGTAACTCTCTCACAGGTCTATGAAGACCTGGTATTGTATTGACGGGGCTATGGTACTTGGAATAGAAGACATTAGACTTCCTCACATTTGGTATATTTTAGAACTGTACTTGTAATTATTTAACCTGGTAACATTATCACACTCTGGAGACCCACCACTGTTTTTATATTGTATATATATCTATCACAGTCTTCCGCTTGCTAATTCACTGTCTCTGGAGTATGATATTCTGTTTTGGCTTAATCTCACTCATGTTCAATGCACAAATATAGACAACATTAAATCATCATTATTTATGTTGCATAAGGGATGTTCTAGAAACTCGAGAGTTGAGTTACTACTCGACCCTCGATTTTTCGGGATGTTACAGTTGGTATCAGAGCATGATTTGGATTAAACCAGACCTGGGTTATGGTCACACAACGCACACTGACGCACTCTGACTTAGGAGGGAGCGACGGGATGTAGAAACAAACTTAGGTTCTCCTATTTCGCCAAATAGCACATTTGGATGAGATCAACCGTAGAGATTGGACCCGTAGGCCTCGATGATTGCATGAAATGATCCCGGAACAATTTCTAGACTGTCAAACAACGTGTCTAGATCACAATCCATCTCATCCCAACTGTTGAAAATCGGTAGAATATGGGATAAACGTGATGAGAATAACTACTCTGAATCCTCGGAGCTTCTCTGGACTCCTGACAGAGACTTCTCAAATCCATGAGGAAAGAAAGTAGAAAATAGAAATAAATTCTAATAAATTCAAAATTGATTAATGAATGACTAAAAACAAGTTCACAACCCCTTAAATAGGGATACCAAGTAATGGGAAAGAAATCAGAAACAAACTACAACTAAAACTCCTATAATTCGCGACTTACTATAAGGTCGTGATGTCTATTAGTGCGCAAGGTTTTCGGCCAAAAAAAATAGTAAGTGTCCTATTTAGCTTCACCAAATCGTTCTCCTAATTATTCTATGCTCTTTTCGCGTTGGGCACAACTCCTACAGCCCAATGGATGAAGAGTAATCAAACTAAAACTACTATTTTTAGTAAAACGAAATTGAAACAGGGAAACGACCGTCAATCGGGGGGTTTTTTCGCAATTCTGGGCTGTGCAACCTAGCATAGCAGGGTTGGTTGGCTTCATTAACTCGTTCTACCCCAAATTTATATATTTTACGTCAGATAACTCATTCCGGATTGCAAGATACGTCCGATTGTCCCGAAACTACCCGAAATTGAGCGAAATGGAGTCGGGGGGCCAAACGGAGCACTTCCAGAGGGACTTAGGGTGGGACCCAGGGATTTTTGGGGCCTAGGGGACTGGAGGGTCTCGTCCATGGGGCCCCCCCTCAAAATTTTGGAAGTTTGTCGGCGAGGCCTCGCTAGTTTTTTGGCTGGCCCGGGTCCGGGGCTCGGGCCGATTCACTTTGGGAGTTTTATAAACCCCCTGGCGTACCTCCCGTTCATTTCCACCACCCTAATCTACTACCTCCTTCACAAACTCCCTCTCCAAGCTCTCATTTCCTCTCCCAGCTGCTGTCCTCCCTCTCAAAACTCCCTTCAAATCATCCCATCTCCCATTTTCGACCACAACCCATTCCCTTCCAACATTTCCAGCAATCCCTACCTCCCTACCCACTTGATTCTCTCTCATTTCAGCCACTATACCCCCCATTTGAAGCTCAAAATCATGCAAGCTTCCTCACCCATCCTATCCTTTCATTTTCCTTCTTTGTTCCCTGTCAGTGGGGCCTCTACAAACCCTGATGATACCCAAACTCATGAAGAGTCAGCAGCTTCAGCCCTTAGTTTCTCTCCCCTTCACTTTTCATTCACTTTCCATGGCCCTATTCGAATTGGTTACGGCCATTTTCTCGATTTCATGGGGTTTGGGTGTATCCCATGTTTTCCAATACCATATTTGGAGTGTACACTTAGAAATTCCCCATCGTGGGATATGGAAATCCCATCTCACACCTTCCAACACAAGGCTCATTTTCTAAAGCCTATAAAATTAATTTTTATCCCACCCACCCTCCTACCAACCATGCCACTCCCAATCCCGAGGTAGGATTAGTAATACAGTCCCATTTACTACAACTTAAGACCACTGGCCAAATAGTGTTAAAGTGATAAAGTCCTTTGATATACATTAACCCACCACACTCTGATAGCTTAAGCTTTTAGAGTAAATGGTTGTTTGACCAATAGACCCTTGGAGTTTTGGACCTAGAGCGGTGCTCCTAGACTTCGACGGACATGACCGTGTAGGAAATCCAACAAATTAAGAATGTGAACCTTAGGACCCTCTTAGCTGGTATGACCATGTGTGAAATGCTCGAGCGTCAAGTACAAACAACCCAGTTCCAAATAGACAACTTTGACCCTAAGTGATAAAACCCTCCCTGTATTAGAAATGAGGTGAAATTATCTAGCGTACGAGTATAGACTTTGGACTACACCTATGGATTTTCACTACTCCTAAATTAGAGAATGTCAGAGACCGATAGATGTAGCTAGGTCAAATCAATACACCTCTTTGATCTGGGTGGCGCAGCGAAAGCATGGTGGACCCTACCCCACTGGCCCAGGATCGAAACTATGCTCGTTAATTACGCACATTATAGAAGCCCTAGCAAGTTCTACTATGAGAAAACGTTTTAGGATGATCTAGTAAGATTCGATTCACCATTTCCTAAGACATAGATAATAACAAGGACTTTCTTAGACTACGACCTAAACGACAACCTTAGACATAGACAATTTGAGCCTTTCAATGATGGACATTCCTTACGTTTCTAGAGTGATCGGACTACAGAGTTACTGAAATATACAACTGCGAAACATTTGCGGCTTGACCCAATTCTCAATCCTGGGTGACTACCAACAGACTCACTGCTTGACCGAGCAGAAGACCAGGATCTACTAGGACTTGGAAGGGATACGATGAGCCTTCTACCCTGGTCAGGTAGATGATCAATGTATCGGGATCAAGCCCACCAAAAACGTCTCTCCGTGTTGGTCAAACATTGAAAATAGCTATCTTACTCTAAATTGTTGGGAATTGTCGTCAAGACTCCAAATAGGTAAAGAAATAAATTGTAGCAAACCATCAGGGTATAAGAAATGGATAAAGAAATATGTTTTAAGGGGGGTAAACTAAAATGAACCAGACTAGTATATACCCTACACAATAAAACCTAGGCAAAGAAATAATTAAATCTTTCTTTATTACCCTTAGGCAATTTCGGGGACGAAATTTTGTTTTAAGGGGGGTAGATTGTAACATCCCGGATTTTTGCCAACCTGGGATTAGACGTCCTTAGGCAATGGGTTGATCCTAACACCTTATTAACTTGTCAAACTCAATCCCAAAGTCTAAAATCGCTCCTTAACCCATTTCCTTCACAAATCCCACCCTTCACCACCTTGTTCTTCTAATTTTTCTAAGTACTTTCACCCTAGACGCTATCTTAAACTAGCTAAGTAGTATAACTTGGATCACTTTATAGACAAACTACAAAGGCCCAGGTACCACCTCAAACAGAAATTACTCAGGACTAAATCCTTTAGAAATTAGGTGAGAATTATCCAGTGTTAAGTTAGAGTGCCTGTGAAATTAGCACCAATCGTTTTAAATACGATCTGCATGACCCAAAACTTGTAGAATCATTGACGCTAGGTTACCCTAAAATCTAGGATCAATCTCATTACCCGGCTGCTCTCGGGAGCATCTCGAAACTCCGTATCAGATCTGGACTGCACGTCGGAAGTCTGATTAATACGAAGTTAAGGAATTAGGACCGCCTTACAGGGCTCGACAACCATCTCGGAAATTAAATCCAGATAGTGTTCCAGCGCTATTCGCTTGAGCTCGGAGTGAAGAGTGTGAGAAATGTGAAATTAATTCAAAATAAAATATCTCAAATTGTAATCTGGTACCTCTCGCTTACGGATCAGTTTTAAGCAACCAAACCGTCAGAATCAAACCAAATTACACCCTCGGATCAGGAGAAATTTCATACACATATCCATGTACTCAGAATCTCCGATCGAGATTCACTGACCGTTGAACTAAAACTGGTCCGCCACGCGTGATCTGAAAACCCTACTGGAACGAAAACTTAATAGTACTTAGATCCAGTGTTAGTGAGCTTAAGTCCGACCTTTGGCTCAAGGGGGCCCGCCAGAAGTCCTCCGTTGAGCTGGAAAAGGTCCGCTTTGGTTATAACCAAAGTAAACCTTGTCCAGAAGTATGTTTTGGTGACATTTGGGGTTATATAAGGACCTTAAACCCTCTCTCATTTCAGCCATCCGAATTTGAGAAAAACCATAGGACAAGAGAGAGAAAAGAGAGAGAAAGTGAGAGGGAAGTGGGAGCATCTCCCTGCAATGCTTCCCTATTGCTATACGTGTTTAACCGCCTAGTTCTAATCGCTTTCCCGGCGCTTCCGGCTCGTTTCTAGATAAGAAACCCTAACCCTAATCTGATTTGGGGCTTGGGTGATTGTAGGTTATGAAATTGCTAACCTATTTCGTTCTATAGGTTGCTAAACTGCCATATTCAGAAGCTTAACAATTCTATCGACTCCGTTACGATTCTACGACAAAAGGTGCAGACTGTAGGTGTATAGGTTATGGTTTTCAATACTTTCAATGTCAGATAATGATAGATTCATGATCTGCATGCAATTGCACATGTACAAAGTGCTGTCTGTTTTTCGTTTCGATTAAAGATGAAAATTATGAAATTTTACATACTCTAGGTATTTGTAGAAAGTACCGTATACGTACAAATTTTGGAAATGTGTTTGACATGATTATTTGCTGTATTAATATATTATATATGGATAAAATATTGTTTGGCGAAAGGACTCGCCCTAATATATGTTTTTGCTAATATACATTATGTATGTTAAAATAGTGTATTCTAAGTGTTTGTGAAAATGACTGAATGAGTATAGGATTCTCATTCGTGCTCTCCATGACTAATTGTCATGGATATATGATTGTTGTATTGGCGATACCCCTTTGACGAAAGGATTTGCCCTGAATCACGCCACGGCTACTATATGCTATATATGTTGAAATGGGTAGCCCAAGTGTTTGTGAAAATGTTCAAATGAATATGGAACTTGGATTCCTACTTTCCATGACTATCCGTCGTGGGTGTACACGTGTTATGATTGGGGCAACTCCCTAGTGAAAGGATTTGGCCTAATGCCTATGTGATCAACATATGTCATGTATGTCGATGTATGCCTTTTAAAGTGTTTGTTGAAATGTCTGAATGAGTAGTAGTTAGCAAATTGTAATGTATAAGGGTGTTGAGATATGATTCTCAACTTCTTTTAACTATGTGTATGTTTTCCTTGGATAGTTGTGTGATTAGGAATTGAATATGTACAAACTCATGCTTGTGTTGTGCTTCATAACATGCTCAACTGCTTTTATGATTTTATCTATGTAATGCATATGTTTAAATTCATATTTACATTGTATGATCCGTCATGGGTGATGGGGGAGTGGAGCAACGAGTGCATGCAACAGCCCTGACAGCCCTAAACGGATAATACTAGACTTTGATTGTATGATTTGAATCTTGATCCATTACTGCTTTATCTATCTGCAATTGATTGTGTTTGGGGCTATGATTATAGTCCAGACAATCAGTACCAGAATTGAATTCGTGACTGTGATTCATTTGCCACATGAGATGTGTTCGACGAACCCGAGTCGTACTTCGGTTGGCGATAGTGGTTGGCCACACGAAGTGCTTATGCGCTTCATATCGTTCAACTTGTTGTGCGCTCAAGCTAGCCGAGCTTGTCAAGTAACCCGATCTGTCTAATGTTTGTTCACCATGTTTGGACGCTATTGCTTGAACATAGGGTACCAAACTTACCAGTGAAATCCCTTGTAACCATGGTACCTCGATCTGCTAAGACTCATGAGCCAGGCATGGTGGTATGGGACACCATGGTTGAGCTGTCGGCCTACGCTGGGGCCACGTGCCTCCCCGAGTGACCAGTGAGCAACCAGACTGATGAGCTGATTATGGTGGTATGGGACACTATATTCGAGCCGTCGACACCTACGGCGAGAGCCGAATACGGTGAGACCTATATTCGTGATGACGAGCGATGAGCCCTCCATAGTATCTTCGAGTATACTCTAAGGTCTGTAATTGATGATGAGCCCTTCGCAGCAACTAGAGCATAAGTTGAGCTGAGTACGGTGAGACCTGTATTCGAGCTGATGGCCAGCGATTGATCCGAGTAAAGTGAGACTTGTATTCGAGCTGACGGCCAGCAATTGAGCCGCATACGGTGAAATTGTATCCGTGCTGACGGGTGAAGAGCCCTTTGTGATGCCTTCGTTATGCCTCTCAAACCATAATATCGTATGAGATTAACTAGGACTGACGACCCTAGAATGGATCATGTTTGGGAATGATATAAGGGAGGTACCTTAGTTTCCCAATACTGCTGTTTGAAATGGACTAATAATTACTCGGTAATCATGCTCATTATCGCATTGCATGTGCCTGGTAGATGTGGAGCACTGAGGGATGAACGCATTCTCGAACGTAAGATGGTGTCGCATGAGGGTGGTTTGGCAAGGGCATTCATCATGTCATTTCATACTTGCATTTAATATGAGTAGTTAGGATTGTTTGATTGAACTACTTTATCATTACTGCTTGACTGAATTGATAACATGTTAACCTATACTTTATTGTTCCACTGAGTTGATCACTCACTCCCACGTTACGGGACGGTGTTGTACACACCAACCAGATTTGTTGAGTTTCAGGTGATGGCGATGCTTATGAAGCAGAGTCGAACCACTACTATGATGTTGAGGAGTTCTCCTGCATGTAACTCTCTGATAGGTCTATGAAGACCTGATATTGTATTGACGGGGCTATGGTACTTGGAATAGAAGACATTAGACTTCCTCACATTTGGTATATTTTAGAACTGTACTTGTAATTATTTAACCTGGTAACATTATCACACTCTGGAGACCCACCACTGTTTTTATATTGTATATATATCTATCACAGTCTTCCGCTTGCTAATTCACTATCATGCCCCGAACTCGGAGACCGGGCTCACAAAATTCCCGATCGCCGAATCCGGCGCCGACAGCCTCCGTAGAACCCCATTCTCGGCTCCCAGCGCCCATACGCCAAGTTCCAATCCTGGGATGCTACAAGGAGGATTTCTAATAATGAATTTGCTTCGGAATGAGCATAACCACAAGCATAACCCACGAACAATAACCACAAGAACATCATCACGAAATCCACTATGATCAAAAACTTTTGAGTACAAGGCATAAGAAAGGGAAATACAATATACTGAAAATGACAAAAACTCCAAAAACTCGGCTGGACGCTCCAACTGCGGCGAGACTACGGCTGCGTCCTGGCATCACCTGCACGCATCAATCGTGAATAAGCTTATGGAAAGCTTAGAGGGTGGTGTAAGTGTGTGCGCAATATGAGCGTGCTCAGAATGCCTGGTCAGAGTAATGCGGAATCGTGCCAATGAGTACATGAATACAGTCAGTCGTACCAAGGCTAAGCGGTACAGAATATAAATGATATCGGCCATATCAAGGCCATGCGATGCATAATGCAGCTCAAGCATGCCAATCCTCATGTCAATACAGTTATCAGTCTGGATAATCATCGGGGTCTAGTACACTCTACGCCAGCTTGCCGTCCCTATCCGGACGCACAACTGGAAGAGCGAAAGAGACCTCACTATCCGCCTGCCAATATCGGGCCCGGCTCGTCAATAGCGGACCGATTCCTCAAGTTGGTCAAACTCAACCTAGAAATTGCCCCCTCACTCAGGCGGGTAAGGTCACACCCCTTTCCAACCGACCACGACACAGTGGGAGACGCGGCCTCCTGGTATTCGGCCCTCATGCGCTCGTACATCCACTCGGTCTCGACGTTGGAGTCATCTTCTGGTACCATCGGGTTTAGGGATTTTCACCCAGGGACATCTATGGCACCCGTATGCTAGAACCAAACATTTCCGGTATCCAATCTAGCCACCCATGATGTGTCTGTGGAGGCTATGGCCCTGGTGTCGCTAGGGCATACAGTAACTACAATCACACAATGCAAGTGCATGAGTCACACTACCAGTCATGTAACAGTCCTGCGTAAACCATGCGCTCATGCATGGCAACTCTGCCTATCAGGGAGCCCGTAACAGTCTGCCCGAAGGCATATGTTATGATCAAACATTCCTCATATCAAGCATACAAATGATGCATATGGGTATGAATCATGGAGCTATACTAAACATGTTATAAAGTGGTGAACTATCAACAAGTATGGGCTTACTAATGGGTCCTAGGGAGAGTAATAATGCGGACATTTAACCAACACTATACTTGCAATGTGGACGTCAAACCAACATTGCTCCCAAGGCATGGCCCGCCATAAAACATCATTACACAGACCATGGAGGAATCACACATTGCAATGGACCCTAAGGACATCCGATTGGGCCTTAAATACATCAAATGGGCCATATCGCATGGGCCTTACATTCATCAAGTGGGCCACATCAATTGGCCTTATGTACATTGCAATGGGCCATAACCCATGGGCCTTTAAAAACATCACAATGGGCCTCGTAACGTGGGCCACAATTACATTGAATGGGCCAAAACACATGGGACATATATACATCACGGTGGGCCTCAACAATGGCCACAATTACACATCAAGGTGGGCCTCAATAACGGCCACAATTACACATCAAGGTGGGCCTCAATAACGGCCACAATTACACATCAAGGTGGGCCTCAACAACGGCCACAAGTACACATCAAAGTGGGCCTCAACAACAGCCACCAGTACGCATCAAAGTGGGCCTCAACAACGGCCATAAATAGTTGAACGACGTGGATGCAACACATGCATCATGGTGGGTTCCATGGAGGCCTACCATCATATATATATATTTATCTATATATAATATAATTTATATACAATATTATATATGATATAATATTATATATACATACATACATATATATATATATATATATATATATATATATATATATATCCACACACACTCACACACACGTGCACACACACCCACACGCATACACATGCGCACACACACACGCATGCACACACACGTGCACACTCACACACGTCCACCGTCCTCTGGACGGTGGGGTTTAAACAAATACATCTCAGTGGGTACCACCGTCCAGGCGGACGGTGGCAATAATACACATGCATCATTGTGGGTCCCATGTGGGGCCCACCCTTATGTTTACTTACCATCCAACCCATTCATAAGGTCACGCACACCTTGATGAAGGGTAAAAACAATTTTCAACTCGATCTGAAACTTCTGTGGGCCCAGAAATGGTTTCAATGATAGACCTTAAATCAACATTGTTTCCAATGAAGTATCCCACCTGAGCGTCAGATCAGCCCGATATTTGGAGGGGGCCCACTTCAGGGAGTGACCCACCTCATGGACGGTTTGGATGACATAAATACATCATGGTGGGGCCCACGGTCCCTGGGCGACCATCCAGCACAGGACGTCGCTGGCGCCCTCTGATGAACAGCAGCAGCAGCAGCTGCTCTCTCTCTTTCATTATTTTCTTTTTTTTTTTTGAAAAAATTAATTTTTTTGAGGAATTTCCTAGGTGGGGTTCGTGTCGGGTAAATCCACTCCACCCATTGGATTCTATGGATTGAGACGGGCCAAACGAGTCCAATATGCGATATTTGTTGGCGTGTAGAAAATTTAAAGTGGGTTTCAACGGTAATAACCACTGTTTTCAACGATATGGCCCACCATAAATATCATATTGGCCTCATTTTTCGGCTCAACACCTAAAATGAGTCTGGGAATGGAATGGAGGGTGTGGATTAAACTTCTACATCAAGGAGGGGCCTGCATGAGTGCCCGACCCAAAAAGCTTCCTTTTTTTTTCTTTTTGTACTGCCGTTAGCACACCCACTGTAAACTCACCCTACACAAGTCCAGCGTCCAGGGATGCTGGACGAGGACTTTTATCAAGGTGGTCCCACGTGAACGTTTTGTCAAGGTGGGTCCCACTTGGACGTGGCCCACATAGATCATCATAATATTTGTGGTTTCTCATCCCCATCAAGGTAGGGCCCACGAGTTTTGGATGGTTTGGATACGGCATACATCAAGGTAGGTACATTCGGGTGGGCCACATAACCACATTATCACCCACTAAAACAAATAAAATAAAGAGAAGGAGAGAGAGAGAAAGGAAGAGGGACACGTGTGATGGAGGGACCCCGTTACTATGGGCCCTCCGTTTCAAGCATCCAATCATACATCCAGTGGGTCCCATTACTCGTGGGCCCATCAAATTGAAAATCAACGGTGGAGATCCTTTCTCCACCCAAAATGGAAGGTCTAGATGACCCTATCCATGCAAGGAAATAAACATCATGATGGGGTCCATGGAGAATGGCCCCATCATGGAATGATCATGAAGATCAAGGTGGGTCATTGGCCACATCTTAGGGTCCCAAGTGAGATCCATACCATTGATCGGTAGGCCTCACTTGGCCCATCATAAAAACACAGAAATCTAGCCTATAGAAGAACCCACCGGTTGATCTCTTCGGTCCGTTGGAACGCCACCCTCCTTGTGCTCCTCTTTGATGGTGGAGATGGGAAATGGATGGCTAGGATGATGGGTTTTGGAATGGGAATGGTGGGCCACGAATCACTTTTCTCTCTTGGAAACCATGGACGTGTGGTGCTCTCTTGCTTGGAATGGTTGCTTGGAAAAATGTGGAGGGAAAGAGAGAGGTTGTAAGGAGAGGTGATGGGAGATGGATGATGGATGTGAGTGATGGGTGAGGTGATGGATTGGTTGACTTTGGTGGTTACTTTACTTGTGGAGAAAGGTAGCATGGGTTGCTTGTACTTGACATTAAAGTGATTGATTGATTGATTGATGGGATTGATTTGACATTGTGTAGAGATTCTCTTGGGATCGAGAAAGAGCGGCGTTTCTTCAAAATAAACGTCGGCTCACATCTTCTGGTCAGGGTATCGGATTGGTGCGTGAGTCGCGGCGTTGGAACCGCGACGACGGTGCGGTCGCAATGATACAGGTCTCGGATTAAACCGACTCGAATCTAAAGGATACGACTTACGGTCGTGCGCAACGTCGATTATCAGTCGCGGATTACCGGACTTCGACGGAAATGATTGAGGATTCATCGGAACAGTGCGAACTAGGATACGGGTCTTACATTCACTATCTCTGGAGTATGATATTTTGTTTTGGCTTAATCTCACTTATGTTTAATGCACTAATATAAACAACATTCAATCATCATTATTTATGTTGCATAAGTGATGTTCTGGAAACTCGAGAGTTGAGTTACTACTCGACCCTCGATTTTCGGGATGTTAGATGAAGGGATCTTTTTAAAGATATGCTTTAAACAGTAGAGTGTATCGAGTACTGAATAAGAGGACCAGTGTAATTCAAGAGTCCATCAATGTGGTTATTGACGATCACTTGAATATACCTGCCTCAAGTTCAGATAATGATGAAGTTCTTCAAATTGACAAACCAGATACTTCATCAAGTCAAAATAACTCTGAACTGAGGACTGTTAAAGATCATCCAACCACTCAGATTCTTGGAAACCCTCTCACTGGTGTGCGCACTCGTAGACAACTAGAAGATATATGTAATTACATGTGCTTTACATCTCAGATAAAACCGGCTAACGTAAAAGAAGCTCTTACTGATGAAAACTGGATAGTAACGATGCAAGAAAAGCTTAATCAATTTGTTAGAAATGATGTTTGGTATCTTGTTCCTAGACCTAACATAAACATATTATTGGAACTAAGTGGATTTTCAAAAATAAGTCTGATGAACTTGGTAATATAATTTGAAATAAGGCTAGACTAGTTGTACAAGGGTACACTCAAATTGAAGGCATCGATTATAATGAAACCTTTGCCCCAGTAGCTCGTCTTAAATCAATCAGACTATTTATATTTATTGCTTATTTTAGAAAGTTCAAAATTTATCAAATGGATGTAAAGAGTGCTTTCTTAAATGGCGATTTACATGAAGAAGTGTATGTTGAACAACTAATGGGTTTTGAAGACCCAAAGAATACTGATCATGTCTATCACTTAAAAAAAGCTCTCTATAGTTTGAAACAAGCTCCAAGGGCATGGTACGAAAAATTGATTAAGTTTTCTACTAAGTCATAATTTTCTAATGGGAAGTGTTGATAAGACTCTTTTTGTTAAGAAACATAACGATCATATCTTATTAGTGCAGATCTATGTTGATGATATTATTTATGGATCTACTTATGCTAACATGACTGTTGAGTTTGCAGATTTTATGAAATCTAAGTTTGAAATGAGCATGGTTGGGGAATTGAATTATTTCCTAGGGCCGCAAGTTAAATAATAACCTGATGGTTTCTTTATTTCTCAAACCAAATATGCTCTGAACTCAGTTAAAAAGTTCAGATTTGAGAATTGGAAGAATTTTGATACTCCTATGAGTACAACTTTAAAACTCTCAAAGGACTCTACAGGTACGAGAATAGATCCTAAATTATATCGCAATATGATAGGTAGTTTGTTGTATTTAATTGCAAGTAGACCTGATATTGCTTTTAGCGTTGGAATTTGCACTAGCTATCAATCCAATCCTAAAGAGTCACATTTAACTGCTGTTAAGTGGATTATGCGATATATCGCAAGTTCTACTAATCTGGGTCTTTGGTATCCACATGATACTAATGTTCAATTAGCTGGGTACACTGATGCTGATTGGGCTGGTAATGTTGATGATAGGAAATTAACCAGTGGTGGTTGTTTCTATATTGGGAACTGTTTAGTTTCATGGAAATGTAAGAAATAAAGTTCCGTATCGTTCTCAACTGCTGAGGCTGAATACATTGCAGCTGGAAATGCATGTACTCAACTTGTATGGATGAATAAAATGTTAAGCGATTACGGAATTGCAAAGGATTTAATGGTTTTATATTGTGATAATTTCAGTACAATTAATATATTTAAAAATCCAATCCAACATTCACGAACCAAGCACATTGACATTAGATATTACTAAATTCATGAATTAGTGGAAGAAAAGATAATTTCTTTGGAATACATTCCGACTGAGAATCAACTTGCTGACATTTTCACTAAACCGCTCGACAAAAGTAGGTTTAATAAATTGAAATTTGATCTTGGTATGTGCAATTTGAATTGATCGTTTTTGCATTTCTGTATCATATTGTATATATTTGTTATTTTAAATGATTAGAATTTTAAATTATGTGAAAAATGCATATTTTTGGATGTGCACGACCAGTCAAGGACGAACTAGACCAGTCGTGGCACGACCGGTCGAGGACGTCCCATGACTAGTTGTGTAGTGTGCTGGTGCTTTTAATTTGGGGGAAAAAATACATTTCTTCCTCATTTGCACTTTCTCTCCAACGAGTCTAAGCTCGACCGGTCATACCCAACTTCTTGATTCTTCAAGGTTAGTCCATTATTTCCATTTTCCTTTTAGATTCAAGTGTATATCACTTCATTTTCTTATTTTGAGTGATTTATTTCTTGTTTTCTTGAAATTTTTAGGGTTTTCTTCTCCAAAATCTGATTTTGAAGAAACCCACTCTACATCTTTTACAACCTCTTGATTCCTTCATTTCTTTGTTGCAAATGGATACTAGAGGTAAAAAGAAAACTTCCCGTGGTGCTTCCTCATCTAGATCGACACCTTTAACAAAGATCCACCTTCGGTCGCCCGAATATGATCCTTCCTATGTGCGGGATTTACGATTGCGCAATGTTATTATTGAGCGACCTATGGATATTGATCATATTGCTCCATTTGAACTCCTTCCACTTCTCCAATCTGTAGGATGGGATAACATTCTACATTGGGGTGGGCCGGCATACCAGTCTATTGCGCAGGTTATATTTTCGTGTATTTCTGAATTTTTAACTGAGAATTTAACAATTACAATAGTAACTAGAGATGGTCCATTTGAAATAGACCATCATTTGATTTCTACTCTAATGGACATACCAGTTAATGATGAGGGCATTCCTATTCACACTCTAGTTGACTAACCGTCGAAATCAGAAAAATGTGTGCTAACTAGAGCTTTGTGTAATATAGATGCGCAATGGACTCATAAGGGGAATGCGCTTGCTTTCAAGTATTTATTACCCAGATACAGGGTTCTTCATAGAATATTTATTTCAAATTTGTATCCGCGTTCTGATAACAAAACTGAACTCACCTCTTTCATGGTTCGGATTTTGAATTCCATCATATCTGGTACTAAAGTTTGTCTTCCTTCTTTGATCTATCATTCTATCATTCAATTCTGTCTCCATCCAGGACACAGTGATATCCCTTTAGCATATCTTATGACTGTGTTAGTCACTCATATGTTAGTAGCTATGCCTATTGGAGAGGCTCTCATTCATCACCTTATTTTCAACAGCTCAAATATAAACAAGATGAAATTGAGATTGGCTCCTGGACAAGTGAATGTGGGTGGTGGTGGTGCTGAAGAAGTGAATGAAGAAGAAGGTGGCAATTTACCTCCAAATGATATAAACATGGATGATATTTTTAATGAGATTGAATCAGATTCTGTGGCTGACCCTGATTATCAACCTTCTGATTTTAATGAGTGGTTGTATTCTCTTAAGGAACAGGTGGCTCAGATACATGTAACCCAAGATTCTCAATTTGCTTATATGCGTAAATATATGAGGCACATTAACAAAGGTTTACACCAAATTGATCCATCTATTCCTTCTCCCTCTTCTGGATCTGATTAAGTATTTTCTTATATGGCATGTAATAACTCTTATGATGATTCATGTTGAATGAACCCTATTTGTTTTTATCTTTCATATCTTAACTAGTTTGCTCCCTTATGCCTCTCTTGTTACCTTTCCTATTCCGTATCTTAATTGCTTCCTTTATCTAATTGTGAAAAAGGGGGAGAATATTTTGTTATGCTAATATGGATATGGATATGGATTGTGCAACTTAGGGGGAGTAAGTAATGTTCTAGTTATTATAACCGGTGCATGATATAGATATGGATGTACGTATGCTTCTCTTATTTTTAATAACTGGTGCATGATTCTTTATTGAGCATGTAATGCTACTCTTATTTTTAATGAAGTACGTTTTGTCATAAATTTGACAAAGGGGGAGATTATAAGTGCTATGGTTATTTGCTCCTTTAATTGTTAAATTTTATTGTATCAAAACCACAGTATGTGACTTGTGTAGCACATTGATATATATGTTCAAGGCAATGCATCACATGTACAAGGACAATGCTTTAAGTCAAGAACAAAGATCTACTTCAAGAAATGCAAGATCAAGTACATTGTTCACTCCTTTAAGCTTCAAAGTTCAAAGTTGTAAAGCGACATTGAAAAACAAGTCAACTGTTCATACTCAAGACTCAAGGTGAAGTTCAAGCTCTACTACAAATTCAAGCTTTAAAAATTCTCAAGTTCAAGCTCCATTATGTGTCGAGATTTCAAGCTTCATGAACTTTAAAAACCGTCTATCATTTGAAGAAAAGAAGGTTCAATGTTCATACTTCATGTCCAAGGTATGGAAGACCTTAGATTGACCTTAGGGTAGGTCATTTTGAATACATAATTCAAATTAAATCACTTTATAAGTGTTTGGTCTGTTCTTAGACTAGTCCTGGACTCTGTTCGACTAGTCTTAGGACTGGCTCGACCAGTCTAAGAAATTTCACGACCAGTCCTAAGTTGTTACAAATTTTCAGAATTTTTTGGTTAAGCTACGACCAGTCCTGGAGACGGCTAGACCGGTCGTGTGAATAGTGCACGACTCGTTCACGACCACTCTTACAGCTACGACTCAAAGTCCAACAACCATTCCAGGTTTCACACGACTAGTCGTGGACAGGTCACGACCAGTCGTGGAGGTCCCTATACCGGTCGTACAAGGCCTACGACCAATCGTGGAACGGTTTTATCCGATCGCGCTTAAAATTTCAAAATGTTGTTGGCCCTACGACCAGTCGTAGTGTCCTCACGACCAGTTGTGAACGCAATTTCTTCATCTATAAATAGAGCATGAATTTCAGAGTCTGATACCCAATTCAAGTATAATCAAGTCATCACTCTGAGAGATAAGTTAGTATTCTTTTTAAGCTATATTGTGCTCATTTGATATTCTCTTTTAATATTTTTTTATATTTGATTTTGTATTCTGCATTCCAATCTGATTTGAAAGAGGGATTGAAGAATTCCCACTTCTTGGAATCAAAATCAAATAGAGCTAGCCCAACTTGATTTAATTTAAAATCAATTTAGAATCTAAAACAATTTCATAAGTGAGTATTGGACATGGAACTTCTATTCAAACTACTACTCCGATTTGGTTCTTCCAGGCTGCAACAAAAGGAGAAATCCAGGTATTTTACATTTGTATAAATCTTCTGTTTTTGGTTTCTTTTGAGATTAAGCCAGAAAAATCTCATTGTTTTGGTTTATTTGAGGTGATGCAGAAACTCAGAGTATGTGGTTTTTAAATTATGTAAGTCCACTTGAAAGACATAATTGTGAGGGTTTTAGGTGAACCTGGAAAAACCTATTTTCATAGTGAACGCTAATATCCACTGTGTGAGGATATTAGGAGTGGAGTAGCTATGTGGCTGTTGTTTAACAATTGGTGTACACACAGGCGAACCACTATAATTCTTTGTGTTTTGTGGAGGTGTGGTTTATTTTCTATATCTTTTATCATTCAAGTTTGTGGGATGTATGTGTCGATATGAATGTTGTAATCCTTTACATTTCAAGCTTTGTGGGGAATGTTGTAATAGCTTAGAATTCCTTTCTTGCTATTTCCTTTTTATTCCTCTTCAGTTTGAGTTTTTGATACATAAACCATTCTAGTAAGGTCGTCCTTGCCATAAACCCTTGGTTTTTATGGTGTAAGGTTGTCCTTAAAACAACAATTGTACCAACCTCTCAACACTAGAATTTTGAGGTTGCTTTACATTTCCGTATTGTAGATTATTTAAAGTGCTATCTTTCCTTTAATTATTTAAATTCCTATTCACCCCCCCGATAGGACTCTAGCTCGGCCTTTTCACAAATCCACTGCATGGTTAAGATCAAGTTAAAGCTTCAAGTGTACAAGATCAAGCTTCAAGTAAATCAAGTAAAAGATCTACCGAAGCTACAAAGTTCAATGTTCAAAATTCACGTATAAATGACCATAGAAAAACCTTAGGATTAGGTTATTCATATTGCGTATTTGGTATGGGTTATTATACTTTTTATAGGCTCTATTTCGACTAGTCTTAACCTATGTTTGAATAGTCCAGGCTCTGGCTCGACCAGTTCAAGGTTTTTCTCGACCAGTCTAGGAATTGTTGCAATTTTTCGGATTTTTTCTGGTAGGGTCACGACCAATCGAGCACCCTGCTCGACCAGTCATGGGAACTGACTCGACCAGTTGAGCAAGGTTCGACTCAAACTCTAGCAACCTTTTTTAGCCCCACTCGACCAGTCGAGGGTCGGTTTTATCCGATCGTGCTAGAATTTTTTAAATTTGGTTGCTCCTTGGACCAATCGAAGGAACCATTTTTCAACCTATAAATAGAGGACTTTTCTCAGCTTTTTGATATCAATCAAAACCAAATCAAGCCATCTCCCGGAGAAAAAGGTCTCTATGATTGTCTATCTATTGTCCGGTAAATTAAGATTCTTTTTATAGCTTTTTTATTTCTAATTTCTTAATCTCTCTTTGCTTAAATCTGATTTTATAAAAAAGGTGTTCTTCTCTACCCCTTTTAAAATCCAAGGAATTAAATCAAATTAGCCCAAGGTTGGATTAATTTAAAATTCATTTAGACATAGAACCCTTCTATATGTGTGATTGAACATTGGACATCTTCATCTTCAAACGAAGTGGTTCTATCGGGCTACATTAAAACAGAATCTAAAGATAAGTATTTTGATTTACAGTTTTGGTTTTTGAGATAGATAGAAAATCTCTATTGTGGTTTTGACTGAGATAGCCAGAAAATCTCAGCATAGGGTTTTTAATTGTGGTATCCTATTGAAAACACAATTGTAAAGGTTTTAAGGTGAACCTTGGAAAACCTTCTTTCATAGTGATAGCAAATATCACGTGGGTTGTGATTATTGGGAGTGGAGTAGGTGTGGCTGTTTGAGAACAATTGGGGTACACACCGAACCACTATAATTCTTGGAGTTTGGTAGATGATGATATATGTAATGTATGTGTGGTGAATGCTTATATTTATTTCATGTACATGTGGTGAATGTTGTAATAGCTAGATTTGTTTCTATTGCTTCTTATTTTAGTTTGAGTTTTTTATCCTTACCGAGTTCAAGAAATCAAGTTGTCCTACCATTAACTTTGGTTTTTGGTGTAAGGTTGTCCTTTGAACAACGTTTGAATCAACTTCTCAGTACTATTGCAATAGAGTTTGTTATTTGATTCAGCTATTTGTATTTATATTCCGCAATTTATTTTTATTTGGTATAGTCCTATTCACACCCCCCCCACCTCTCTAGGACTGAGAGCTTACCCTTTTCAAGTGGTATCACTCTCTAGGACTGAGAAGTCACCCCCCCCCCCCCTCTAGGCCTAGTTGTTCATTCTTTTAGATTTATTTTCCGAGCTTATCGATCTAGAGCTTTTAGTATGTTAAATTTCGATAGCCTTTCTATTACTAGGCCAGCACCGTTTAATGGCTCCAACTATGCTTATTGGAAAGCTAAGATGAGGATTTTTCTGAAATCCATTGATGAAAGTGTGTGGCAAGCCACAGTGACTAGATGGAATCCACCGATGTCTGAGGTTCTAGGCAATGATGGAACCAAGTCCCTGAAGGAAACACCGTTTTACATGTGGAATACTCTTCAGAAAAATGAGAGCAGTGCTAATGCTAAGGCTTTAAATGCAATCACTTGTGCACTCTCACCTGATGAATTCAAAAGAATCATTTCATGCGATACTACTAAACAAGCCTGGGACATTCTTAAAATGACACATGAGGGAACAACTTAGTCAAAAAGTCTAAAGTTCAGATCCTCACCACTAGGTTTGAGGAAATTCGTATGGAAGAAAATGTGTCTTTCATGAACTTCTATCGAAACTAAATGACATAGTTAACTCTATGTGAGGTCTTGGAGATGGTATCCCAGAAAGCAAAATCTGTGCAAAAATACTGCGATCACTTCCTGAGAGATTTAATTCCAAAGTGACTGCCATTCAGGAACTTAGAGACAGATCACATGAAGGTTGAGGAACTTGTTGGTTCACTTCAAACTTACGAGTTAAATTTCAAAGCCCCAAAAGGTAAGTCCATAGCTCTTAAATCATCCAAATCTTATTCTCAATATAGTAACATTAATTCTGATTGTGAAAACTCGAATGATGATATGTCTTTACTCGCTAAAAAATTTTACAAGATTTTTAAAAGTAAGAAAAGAGTTGATTTTCAAAAACCCTCTGAGAAGAAAAAGGGTAAATCTAAGAACTGGAAATCTTTAAAAGATAGTCAATGTTTCAACTGTTGTGAATATAGGCATTTGGCAAATAAGTGTCCAAAAAGGGACAAGCCAAAGAGAAAAAGGCATGTTAGCCACATGGGATGAATCATCCAACTCTGAATCTTCTTCTAAGTCGGATGAATCACAAACCGAAACTTCAAATGAAGTCAAGGCTTTAATGACTCTAGCCAGAGTCACTTCCACAGATAGTTGCGATTCAACTGAATATGAAAATTTGAGGAGCAACCCTGAAAATGATAATGAAGATGATCTTCAGGATGTCTATAATACCCTATACAGGGAAAGTTGTAAGATTGCTGTCAAGCTAAAACTTCAAAAAGAGAAATATCTGAAATTGAAAGAGGAATTTAAAAATTCTACTTTAGAAAAATCTCATATTTCTGATTGTTTTGAAAAAGCAAAATGCGATTTGAATTTCAAAACATTTGAACTTGAAAAAATAAGAAGAAAAAATGAGAAACTAAAATTTGAAGTGTCTTCCTTATTGAGTTCAAAGGATACATGGAGGTATGCCCATGGAGACCCTAAAGTTGAAAAGTTATTAACCACATCTAGAACATGTGGAGATAGATCAGGTCTGGGCTATGTCAAAAACATACCTCTGAAAAACAAGAGTGTATCTCATACATTTGTCAAAGGAGAATCCTCTAACTCAAAAGGAAAGGGCATGAAATATAATAATCAAAACAACTTTAAAAATTTTAAAACTTTTCAAGCATCTAAAGTCAATAATAATAATAATGTCAACTTTAAAAAATAATGCTACAATCCTTTAGCTGAAAAAATTGTGGACTTACTCTAGGAGCTTCTTAAATTTAACTCAAATATGAGGATTGATAACAATTTCAAGTGAAGAAAAACCAACAATCCTCCAAAACCCAAAACTACGATGAAATGGGTTCCTAAGTTTACCTGTTTGGTTTCCCACACCGCCTTCAAAGCTTCGAGTCAATCAAAGTGGTACCTAGAAAGTGGTTGCTCAAGACACATGATAGGTGACAGAGATTTGTTCACCAACTATAAAGAAATGACTAATGATTCAGTCACTTTTGGTGATGGAATTAACTACAAGATAATTGGCCAAGGTATGATTCATATTTCTAACCTTCCTCCATTTAAAAATGTTTTATTTGTAGAAGGGCTTAAGCATAATCTTTCGAGCATATCTCAAATCTGCGATAACAAGCATAGTGTTAAATTTACAAATCAATGATGCGAGATTTCAAATGAGAAAGGTTGTGTGATATTAAATGGCCGTAGAACATCCGAGAATTGTTATATCGTTAATGAGTCTTGCTCATCTAAATTATCTTGTTACATGGTCCAAACCGATGATACCAAGTTTTGGCATAAATGCCTTGGACATGTGAACTACCGAAATCTATATTGATTGGGCAAAGCCGATCTTATTAGAGGTCTACCCAAATTGAAGAAAATGGATAAAATATATGGCGCATGTCAAATTGGAAAACAAACAAGGAGTAGTCACAAGAAAGTGAACTCCTCTGCCACATCCAAACCTCTTGAACTTCTCCATATGGATATTGTTGGACCAACCAGAACGGAGAGTAGAGGTGGTTAGAAGTATTTCTTGGTAATTGTGGATGACTTTACTAGATTTACTTGGGTAGCATTCATGAGAGAAAAATATAAGACTCTCGATGAAGACAAAAGAATACTCAAGCGTATTTAGACCGAAAAAGAAATGAATATCATTAAGATCCGAAGTGATCATGGATCAGAATTCAAAAATAGTAATTTTGAGAAGTTCTGTAGCGATCATGGTATATCACATGAGTTTTCAGCTCCTATGATGCCTCAACAAAATGGGGTCATTGAAAGAAAAAACAGAGTGCTCAAGAGATGGCCAATGTAATGTTAAATAGCATGAAGTAACCCAAAAACTTATGGGCTGAAGCTGTTAATACTGCTTGCTATATTATAAATTGTGTTTATATTAAAAAACCTAAAGATAAAATAGCTTATGAATTGTGGTTTAATAAGAAACCTACAGTTAAATACTTTTAAAATTTTGGAAGTAAGTGCTACATTTTATGAGACCAAGAAAATTTAAGGAAGTTCGATACTAAGAGTGATGAAAGGATATTCCTAGGTCATGCTCTGAATAGTCGAGCATATCGCGTTCTTAACAAGAGAACTGGTGTCATTTAGGAGTCTATAAATGTTGTTATTGATGATCACTTGAACACACCAACATCTAGTTCAGAAGATGATGAAGTCAATATAATTGGAAAACCTGACTCCTCATCTTGTCAAATCAACACTGAACTACGATCAGTCAAAGACCATCCTACTGATCAAATACTAGGCAACTCTCTCACTGGTGTGCGTACTCGGAAACAACTAAAAAATATATGCAATTATGTGTGTTTTACTTCCCAAATCGAACCAGCCAACGTAAAAGAAGCACTCATTGATGAAAATTGGATAGTTGACATGCAAGATCAACTGAATTAATTCGTTAGGAATGATGTGTTGTATTTGGTTCTAAGACCATTTGATAAACATATAATTGGAACCAAGTGGATTTTCAAAAATAAATCTGATGAATTAGGGAATATAACCAGAAACAAGGCTAGACTGGTTGTACAAGGGTACACTTAGATAGAAGGAGTTGAATATGTTGAAACCTTTACCCCAGTAACTCAGCTTGAATCCAGCAGATTATTCATATCTATTGTGTGCTTTAAAAAGTTTAAGATTTATCAAATGGATGTTAAAAGTGCATTCTTAAATGGTGATCTACATGAAGAGGTTTATATTGAACAACCTAAGGATTTTGAGGACCCTAAACACTCTGATTATGTGTATCGCCTTAAAAATGTACTGTATGGTTTAAAATAATGTAACGCCCTGAAAATCGGGGGTCGAGTATAACTCAACTCCCAAGTTCCAACGCATCACTTATGCAACATAAATAATGCTGATTAAATGTTGTCTGTGTTAGAACAATAAACATGAGTGAGATTATACCAAAAATAGTAATTCATACTCCAGATCATTTGTATAAAAGCAAGCGGAAGACTGAACTGCATATACATGTATGTAAAGAAACAAAATCATTTTATTCTCCAGAGTATGAATCTATCTGAGTCACCATATACATATGTTTGTTTTGTGGACAAAATGTCAAAAATAAACTAAGAAGGGATCCCTGCAAATTCCGTCAATCCAGTAGCCTAGTCGAAGCCGCCAGAGTACTGCATATAAGAGAACTCCTCCTGGTCCTCGTCATAATCAGGCTCCGCCTCCAGAGTCGTCGGCTCGTCTAAACCTGAGACAGAGTCTGTTTGGTGTGCGCAACACCGTCCCGTAAAGTGGGAGTGAGTAGCTAACTCAGTGGAACAATAAAGCATAGGTTAACATGTTATCAATACAGTCAAGCAGTAATGATAAAGCAGTAAAATCAAACACTCCTAACTACTCTTATTAATGCAAGTATGGATGTAGGTATGATGGATGCCCTCACCACATCCTCCCTCGTGCGACACCATCTCATGTTCACGGCATGCTTTCATCCCTCAGTGCTCTACATCTTCCAGGCACATGCAATGCATGATGAGCATGATTACTGAGTTTTTAATTAGTCCATTTCGAACAGTAGGATTGGGAAACTAAGGTACCTCCCTTGTATCATTCCCCAAACATGATCCATTCTAGGGTCGTCAGTCCTAGTTAATATCAGACGATGGTGTATTTTTTAGGTCACTGCAAAGGCTGCCAGGGCTGTTACGCACAAAGGTTACACCACTCCCCCATCACCTCTTTAACGATTCATCACTATACAGAAACAGGCCTAATTCATGCTCTATATACTGCGGCAAACCCCAAGGCTCACTGCGATTTCAGAGTATGCTCGAGGTCACTACAAAGGGCTGTCAGGGCTGTTACGCACAAAGGTTACACCGCTCCCCCATCACCTTATCAATGTAGGCCGACAGCATGAATATAATGTCCCATACCACTATAATCGGCTCACGAGTTTGGTTGCTCACTGGTCACTACGGGGAGGCACATGGCCCCAGCGTAGGCCGACAGCTCGACCACGGTGTCCCATACCACCATGCCCGGCTCATGAGTGTTAGCGGATCGTGGTACCATGGTTAACGGGATTCCACTAGTAAGATTGGTACCCTAGGTTCAAGCAGTAGCGACCAAACATGGTGAACATACATTAGACATATCGGGTTACTTGACATGCTCGGCTAGCTCGGTTACACAACAAGTTGAGCGATATGAAGCGCAAAAGCACTTCGTGTGGCCAACCACTATCGCCAACCGAAGTACGACACGGGTTCGCCAAGCACATCATATGTGGTGAGATGAATCTCAACCACGATCCCAAGTCTGGTACCGAATGTCTGGATTATAGACATAGTCCCAAACTCAATCAATTCTCATCCATAGCATGTGGAGTAAAGCATGATAAACAAAGTAATTTCAGTATGTTAACAACATATCATAAAGCATGTTATAAAGCATGTTATAAAGCATATTGTAAGACACTATGTAAACAACAATACAAATACATATGCTTCCTAAGTAAGTGCCTAAAGTAAACAGCCACATGGAAGAGATCATACAAGTTTCTAAGGTAGTTGAGAACCCCATCTCAGCACCTACCTAAGGCACTAACAGCTAAGCACTTACTCTCACAAGCATTTTCACAAACACTTAGAGTACACTATTTCAACATACATGATGTATGTTAGTAAAATATGCAGTAGGGCTATCCTTTCGCCAAGCGAGTATTTTATCTATGTATATCATATTCATACAGCAAATAATCATGACAAATACATCTCCAAAATTTATACGTATACGATATTTTCTAGAATACACAATTTCAACATACATAGTGTGTATAAGCAAACATGTATTATGGCGATCCCTTTCGCCAAACAAGTATTTTATCTATATACCATATATTCATATAGCAAATAATCATGGCAAACACATTTCTAAAATTTGTACGTATACGGTATTTCTACGTATACCTAGAGTATGTAAAATTTCATATTCTACATCTTTAATCGAAACAGGAACAGAAAGCACTTTGTACATGTGCAATTACATGCAGATCATGAATCTATCATTATCTGATATTGAAAGCGTTGAAAAC